>CAJQUW010015510.1:600000-782500 GCA_907163375.1 Prostheceraeus crozeri | reverse complement strand
GATATCATCACTGTCACAATTTTGACATATACATTCATTGTATGATCTTCTGTCATTATATCTACCGATTTCAGTAAATAGTGTGTGGTTGCCAGTTCTTATTTTCAAAATTGGAAGAACTACTTTATTGTCATTTGTTAAATTGAGATACGTTTTTAGATTACATTCAAACCGGCATAGTTCTAAATATTTCAATCCTTTATGACTATTTTTAGCACTCTCAATCCATTGTTGTCTGAAATATTCATATTCTCTCTCTCTCTCTCTCTCTCTCTCTCTCTCTCTCTCTCTCTCTCTCTCGCTCTCTCTCTCTCTCTCACTCTCTCTCTCTCTCTCTCTCTCTCTCTCTCTCTCTCTCTCTCTTCTCTCTCTCTCTCTCTCCTCTCTCTCTCTCTCCTCTCTCTCTCTCTCTCTCTCTCTCTCTCTCTCTCTCTCTCTCTCTCTCTCTCTCTCTCTCTCTCTCTCTCTCTCTCTCTCTCTCTCTCTCTCTCTCTCTCTCTCTCTCTCTCTCTCTCTCTCTCTCTCTCTCTCTCTCTCTCTCTCTCTCACTCTCTCTCTCACTCTCTCTCTCTCTCTCTCACTCTCTCTCTCTCTCTCTCTCTCTCTCTCTCTCTCTCTCTCTCTCTCTCTCTCTCTCTCTCTCTCTCTCTCTCTCTCTCTCTCTCTCTCTCTCTCTCTCTACTCAGAAAGTTTATTGCCCATCTAGTGGGAACAAACAGGGTACATAGTGAATTACAATAATGATGTCAATGTGCGAAAGATGTGAAAGTTGACAATGGGTGAAATGGATGAAATGGAAGATAAAAACACACTTGCACCGTGATCGCCGTTGTATTTCTTGACTGAACTTGTGATTGAGATGGCTGAAAGAGTCTGAAGTATATACAGTCAAAGTCGTAATTAGTTATGAAATATGATGGAATGAAAAAATGACACGAATGTGGCAACCACTGATGATGATGAAGTCTGAAAAAGTCTGAACACCAATGACGGTAATGGCATGAGTAAGATGATACATAAGGAACACTGAGGAGAGGAGACCTAGCATAAATCATAAATGTAGCATGAATAAATCGAATTCATATATTTTAATTTTAATTTATTAATCAAGTTTATTTAGAAGTTTATTTGCACATCACACTCAGCAGCAGATTACTAACCCTATTATTATTCCTATTATTAATCGGAGGTGCGGTATAGTTCAATCAGATATAACACTTTGCATCGATGTTGTCAAACACATACCTGGAATGTGATTGAGAAATTATTAGGAAATTAGACTTCAACCCGTGTAGTCAACCGTCCTCCGATTAAGACTTGAAGCGAGTGATCGAGACAATCATCTAATTTGTCGTCGATGTTTGTGAGTAAGTTTCACCACGTCTTAACAATATAGCAATGCAACTTTGCTAACCATTGTCGGATCTCATTGATTCATTCATTGTGTTTACAATCTGTCAATTGGCATCATAGAAATCTAACCAATTTGCATACATTTAATTTAATCTATACACGGTCTGTGCATATTGATTAGAAAAGTCAATCATGTTGATATTCGCGCATTCACATACATCGGTTAGGTTATTATCCGCTATCTATGATTTCATTCTGCATTTAGACGGTGATGTTTCATATCATTGATATCTTACCAAATGTCATGTCTTTCTCATTGCTTCATATATCGTAGATTTCTATTCCGCCATCATTGTTGATCCAAAGTCTATGGTTGATCATGGCGTAAACACAAAATTAAACATGTGGTCGTCTACAGTTCGCTGTCTATGTTCTTTTGTTTTTGATGTCCATCGCTCTATCAATATATTCGCTAACTAGCTTTAGGTGTCTGATTGTTAATGAATTCATAAAATCATAGAAATCCGTTCGTGAAATAGTCCGTTTCATAAAAAGTGGATCATCCTAAAATTTGACTAAATAAAACCTAAGTAGGATACAGAAAGCATTTTTCATGTTATTTCATGTCCCTAATATATTTAAATGTCCTTATATAATCTGATAAGCTATGATACAGTAACGGTTCTTAAGAAGCTAATATTTTGTGGCCCTACCCTTATTGTCAATGACATCACCAATTCGTCTAGGCATTGATTCGATGATATCGTTGATTTTTGACTGATCTAACTTTCTCCACTCTCTTTTTAACAGTGACGTAAGTTGTGATACGCCATCTGTAGGTAGCAGTGAACGACGAACGTTACGTTTTACTCCATACATTTTCTATGGGATTCAGATCAGGAGAACGAGCTGGCCAAGATAATGTCCTAAGCCCTAATTGAGACCTGCATAAGTTGACTCTACTACTCCTGTGACACATAGCATTATCATCCATAGGTAACCAAGTCAATGGATCACCAAGTTGATCTGTCATTTGGCCAATGTTCATTCGTAAAACATTCACATAGCGTTCAGAATTCATGGTTCCTTGCTGTATGTGAAGTTCAGAGCGGCCATTGGTCCAAATGCCAGCCCAAATCAGTAGAGTCGCACCACCTTGTACCCGGGGACGATGTAAATGTCTGGGAGATTTCCTGATCAGATTTTATCCATAATCTCAATCGACCATCACTATCCTTCAGACGGACTGATGCCTCATCAGAACAGACAACCCGATCCCATTGATTTCGCCAGTGACAATGACTCATTGCCCATCTGAGCCGTCTTTTTGTATGCTGATCTGATAATTCGAACTGAGAGGGCCTCTTACAGCTCTTGAAATTCGACTCAATAAGTCTTCTACGAATAGTGGACTTAGAAATAGACGAGACTAGTGCAGCCATCTCAGTTAGCGAGAGACTTGGATCAACTTTAACAAATCTCAAAATTAGGCGGTCTCTACGTTTGGATGTTTTGCGTGGACGGCCAGAGCCCTCTTTACGACAGAGTCGAAAATCATCATTATGCCATCGATGCACATTTGTGCAAGGGACATTTAGTCGCTTGCTTGTAGCTCGCAAAGAAAATCCTAGTTCTAGCAAGGCTGACACTTTGCATTTTGTGAATGCGATCTCGTTATTGTTCATTTGTGCTTTGTATTGTTTTCAACCGGTAAGAGATAGATTTCTAGCTGAAAGCAATCAGGAGTGCTGCCAACACCACCGCAACGAAGTCAGGAACCTATGGAACATGAAGTCCAGTTAATCACATGTAGCAGTTACATTATTGTTGATGAATAATGGTACTATACTGGCTCTGATTGACCGATTTTCTTTATTTTTGTTTTGCTTGATAGCTTTTGGCTTGCAGAACAACATATTACATAACAAAGGAAGCAAATGTAATTTTATAAGAGTGAGGTATGATTTTGTGTAACATTGCTAAATGAAGATCAAATTATCTACTACTTTTTTATCTATAACAGGAAGACAACTCAATATTCATGCTTGAAATTTCCAACAATGATATTAGTAAGCACAACTGACATATCTTCCAAATTTCAGAGAAATTCGTTCAAGTTTGGTGGAGTTAGACAAAGTTGAAGTTAAGGCAATGTTTAAGGGTGATCCATTTTTTTATGAAACAATCTGTATCTTTAACATTTGGAATTAAGGAGCTTCTTACATTATCATAGCATGGACACACAACAAAGAAATGAAAGATGTCTTCAATCTCATCATGTTCGCATAATTTACAATTATAATCTTTATATGTACTGCGGTTATGATACGTTCCAATTTCTGCTGCTAGTGTGTGATTTCCTGTTCTGATTTTGATGATATTATTAATTTTAGTTTTGTCACTAGTAAGGGTTAAATATTGTTTTAGGTCACATTGAAATCTACATAGTTCTAAATAATTGAAACCTTTACTGCTATGTTTGGCACTATCAATCCATTCCATCCTAAAGAATTCCGTTAGAGCATTGTTAATTATTTTTTTAGACTTTCCACTGCAATCCAATCCTTGCAAGTCTTTGAATTTGATTTTGTCAAATAAACTGTGCATTCGATCACACCATGTATTACGATAAGATTTGTGGCTTATATCACATTGCATATTTTTGAATATTCGTGTGATTAATCGTGTGTCACTATTTACATTTAGCTTAAGAAAATAATTTATTGCTGATTGATAGCAATAAAATTCTATTGGTTTCACACCGAATTCACCGATAACGCAATAATTTGGTATAGTTATTCTTAAATGGTGAAATCTCTTGTAGAATTGCATAATCACACGATTTAGATCAGCTAAATTTTTATCGAAAAACAGTTCACCGCCATATCTTATTTTCGATATCGTCAACATTTCAAATGCTTCTGTCAATATCCTACCATCTACATTGTCAAATTCCTTTAACATTTTGGCGGTGACGTGCGATGATGCTTTTCCTTTTTTCGTTAGCTCTTCTATGTGCTTTCTATCATTCTTTGTAATCCAATAACCTAAATATTTATATTCATCTACAACTTCGATTGGCAATATATCATCCTCATCGTTTAAATGCAGCTTCTCATATTTTTCAGTTTCATTAAAAATCATTATCTTTGTTTTATTGTAGTTGATTTTTAGGCTGTTACTTTCACAGTATTGATGAAGAAGCTCAATCTGCGTGATGATGCCAGTTTGCGTTTCACTCATGAGTAAAATATCGTCGGCATATATGAGCGCCGCCAGATTCAAATTGCTTATATTTATCGGATCAAGCTTATTGATGCTTCTATCAAGTTCCATTAAAAAGTCATTCATGTAAATACAAAACAGGGTAGGCGATAAACTATCTCCCTGTGGAACACCGTGTTCCACCTGGAATTCGTCACTTTCTATACCATTAAACAGCACTTTATATGTTTTGTATTTTATAATATGTATCAGCAACAGCAAAAAGTCACCATCAGGCATCATGCATCTTAACTTATTTATCAGTCTACTTTTTTGAACAGAATCAAATGCTTTCGAAAAATCAACAAAGCAGGCGTACAGTGGTCTCTTATCATTTTTATATATTTGCATTATTTCTTTTAAGATCCAGATATTGTCAACTGTTGAATGCTCTTTCCTAAAACCTGTTTGAGATTCATGTAATATTGCATTTTTGTCGAGCCAAACATTTAATCTTTCACTTAATATTTTGGTCAATAATTTTTCAATACACGATGATAAGTTCAAACATCGATTAAGCACTATTTTTATTTCCCTTCTTAAAAATGGGGATTATCCAACTGGAATGCCACGGAGTTTGATGATCAATCAATATTTCATTGAAAAGAATATGCAGGATCTTACTTTGGTTCTTGTCATTTTTTAACATTTCGTAAACAATTTCGTCTGGGCCACTGGATTTTGATGTTTTTGACCGCTTTATCGCATTTTCAATTTCTGTCATTGTTATAGTTTGGTTTATACTGTCGTCACTTCTGGCAAGTAGAGTTTTATGTATAGCAGTTACGCAGTTTCGATTATCATTTATATTTTTTATATCAGCATCCCTTTTCTGGAGATCATCTTTGAAAGCTTGAGCTGACAATGAAGTTTTGTCCTTAGTGTTTTTCTTAGACTTATTCTTATTTAGTAGCTCCCAATATCGTTTAACGTCGTTATTAGCTTTTGCTGTTTGCAGTTCATTTAATTTCGCTTGTTTCAATGTCTTCTTTTTTTTGATGTTTTTATTAAGTTCTCTTTTTGCATGCAATAACATGTGTAAATTTTGCTCAGATTTATCAGTTTTATATTTCTCAACAATCTGTTTATATGTTTTTCTGAGAAATCTTAATTCATTGGAATAAATTATTTGTCTATCAGGATTCGTCATGGTAGATAATGATTTCTTATTGACATCAATCAATTTATCATAAATTTCTGCCTTATTTAAATTCTTATCTGTTATTTCTTTTAAAAGATTCGTGCCTTTACCAGAAATATTTTGATGAAATTTTTCAATATCATAATTAGTAGACCATTTGAAAGGCATGATCCGTGTCTCATGATTCATTTGTGCAAAATTAGCAAATTTTGTATTCTTTGATACAGTATTTAAAGCTATGTTTATCTCTATTACCATCGGTCTGTGGTCAGTAAATAATTGAGGTTCCAATATTTTAAATGTTGCTAAATTTTTTAATAATGATTCTGATAATATTAAGTAGTGTATGACTGATTTGTGACATTTTTCATTTTGCAGTCTGCAGAAAGTGTGTTCACCTTTTTCATACCTTCCATTGGCAATAATGAGAGATGTTTCGTTACAGAAATTAATCAGTTCTCTTCCTTGCTTATTTACAACTAAATCTTCGGAATTTCTTGATGGAAGATCCATACATACGTTATCATTTAAATTACCTATTCTACTATTCAAATCTCCCAATATAATTATATGCTTCATTTGAATTTTTCTATACAGTTTTTTATTTTCTCTAGGTATTCTTTATCTGCATACTTGGATTCTCTGCTTTCTCTATAACATAAGATAATATGTATTCTTTTTATTTCCTTCCATTGCTTGTTTGACAATTCAATTATTATCATGTCTCCATTATCAGATACAATTTTTTCTATATTTAGGTTGTCCTTTTTGTGATATAGGCTGACTCCTTTAACATGGCGCCCTAGATTATTTTTAGTTTTTCCAGATGTTTCTATGATATTGTATTGGTCCATTGTTAAATTGTTGTATTCTGTTAGGTGTGTTTCGGTGAAGCACATTATATCCATATTAAAATTAATCTTATTAATGTCTTCAATTTTACTGATATTTAGTCCATTTATGTTTGTGTAAAATATTTTTATCAATTGAATTTGAGTCTCACTTTTTTCTGTCTCCTCTCCTCGGTCACTTCCGTTAAGTAAACTGCTGCTGTTGCATACCAACTTAATTAAAGTTAGGATAATGTCCTTGAGCCATAGTTGGAGCGATAGGCTGATGGTATCCGATTGGCGGTTGGAAGTTTTGCTGATTGAATTGCTGCTGTGGTTGGTAACGCCGATTGTAAGGCGGTTGGTACTGCTGGTAGTGTTGATATTGTGGTCTTGAGAAGTTGCTTCTCGGTGGGTACCATTGTGGTCGATTTGAATAGCAGTTTCTTGCTATATTGCCTCTTCGGCCACAAGAATGACAGGTTGGCGGCGGTCGTCGTTGTTGCTGATGGTACGGTCTCGAATGATAGGGTCTTGGCTGATACGGTCTCATTGGTGGAGGTTGTTGGTATGTCGACATTGGTGTAGTCTGATGGTACATCGGCCGGTTTTCTTCTTGCTTGTTCAAACTTTTATGCATGCTGGTCTTTAGGTCATCGATGACATGCCTTAACACTGCTATTTCCGAACTCGTGTTTTGTCTGTGTGCGTCGACAAGCTTAATCATTTCTTCAATGTCACTGTTCTTTATTTCCTTTTCCTTGCTGTTGTTGCCGTTGCTGCTGTTGTTCTGAACTTTTCTTTCCTTCTCTTCATATTCAGTTAGTTGTGATTCATAAACTGCGATTGTTTGAAGAAGATCTGTGTTCTTTCTTTGCATCATTACCAATTCTTCTTTCTGTCTCTCAGCTTCATCTTTCATTTCACTTCTTTGGATATTTGAAACTTGTGCTGACTTCTTCAGGTCATCAATTTCTCCTTCCATGATTTGAATTCGTCTCTTGTACTCTGTAATCAATTGATCTTTGCCACAGTACTTTTTTACATTTTCTTCGATCATTGCATAGTCTTGTGCATGGATTTTCTTGATGCATTCCACGCAAGTGTACTTCCTTTTATACAAATTTTCTTTCACATATTTTACAAGTTCGTAGTACGGCAATTCAGTACAGGAATAATGAAGACTCGCTTCGCACTTTCTGCATGCAAGAAAAAACTGATCGTCAATTGGTTGTGTGCAGCTGGTGCATATGTCCTTGGAGGTAATGAAACTAGGATGTTGAGATGCGGATGAAGATGAATGAAGGGGTGATTTGGGCTGACTGGTCACGGGACTAGCTGCAGACATTCTGGAATGTGATTGAGAAATTATTAGGAAATTAGACTTCAACCCGTGTAGTCAACCGTCCTCCGATTAAGACTTGACAGATTAAGACTCTCTCTCTCTCCCTCTCTCTCCCTCCCTCCCTCTCTCCCTCTCTCTCCCCCTCTCCCCCTCTCCCTCTCTCTCTCTCCCCCTCTCCCCCTCTGAAGAATGGGCGTGATAAAGTATTTATCAAACAGACAGGTTGGCACATCAAAGTAAATGTCAACCGTTTCATATACATATATAGTGCTTTATCGATGAATTCATTAACAACACGCATCTGTCCAACCTTTTTTGCATGCATAGTTGCATAGAAATCAGAAGCAGTTGATCAATATGGTAGGTTGCGTGTACTGATGAATTTTTAAAACATTCGAATGAGATGAAAATCCAAATGTAAACGTCATCTATTGTTTCTCAAGCACATGAATTGATACATTTATGAAATAATTATCATCATCACGCGTCTGTCATTCTTTTCAAGGTTTCATAGAAATCGCATCAGAAGCAATTGATCAACTTAATAGAATGCGCATGGTAATGAAATTGCAAAGTGGACTTATTAATGTAAGAAGAGATAACATTATCTTTTCTTCCTGATATGCATTGCTTTGTCAATGATATGATGACAGCTATGTTTTGAGGGCGTCAATGGCAAATTAGACAATTTGCCATTGTATACCATGTATATAAGACTGATATCTTTGATAATGCCCAGAAATTCATTAACGGCCCGGAAAATTCATGGCCTGGAAATGAAACCATAGAAATATTTCGCAACATGGCATACAATGATTATGACATCTACATTTTTCGGGCTAACGCGGCCCTCTAATTTGCCATTGACGCCCTCAAAACATAGCTGTCATCATATCATTGACAGCCCGAAAAATGTAGATGTCATAATCATTGTATGCCATGTTGCGAAATATTTCTATGGTTTCATTTCCAGGCCATGAATTTTCCGGGCCGTTAATGAATTTCTGGGCATTATCAAAGATATCAGTCTTACATACATGGTATACAATGAATTCATCGATGTCACACGTTTGCCCTGCCTTTGGCATGTTCATAATTTCATAGAAATCCGACCGATCACAATCAATTAGGAATGGAATCAATGCAAGTCGCTCAGTTCTATATCGTGGACAAATTGACATGAAATGAAAAATGTCTTCTATTTCATTCGTGTCACAAAATTTGCAAATAAAATCATTATGAGTACTTCGATTTTGATATGTGCCAGTTTCTGCTGCAAGAATGTGATTACCAGTTCTAAGTTTCAGGATACTTTCAATTTTGATTTTATTGCTGACTAAATGCAAATATTGCTTCGTCTCATATTCAAATCTACATAGTTCTAAATATCTTATTCCTTTGTTACTATTTTTTGCACTGTTAATCCACTCTTTTCTGAAATATTCAAATAAAACGGTGTTGATAACAGTTTTTGGCTTTTTATCATTATAATCAAAGTTTTGTAGCTGTTGCAATTGAGTCTTTTCCATCAGTTTAATTATCCTGTCACACCATGTATTGCGGAATGATTTCAGGTTTAAGTTGGCATCTATAGCCCTAAAAATTCGTGTAATAAGTCTGAGATCAGTTTTATCCTCCTTTAACTTCATGTAATAATTTAAAGCTGATTTATAGTAATGCAATTCCAAGGGTTTTATGCCGAATTCACCAATGATGCAGTAGTTTGGGGTCGTGATTCTTAGATAGTGAAATTTTTTATAGAACTGCATAATTATTTTATTCGGATCATTCAAATTTCTATCAAAAAATAATTCACCACCATATTTCATTTTTGATAGAGTCGACATTTCAAATGTTTCATTTAATATTTTAGCGTCAACAGTTGCAAATTCTTTCAGAGTTTTAGCTGTTATGTATGATGATGCTTTTCCTTTCTTAGTGATTTCTTCAATTTGCTTTCTGTCGCTTTTGGCAATCCAAACACCTAAATATTTATATTCTTTCACCACCTCAATTGATGTTGTAACATTATTATCCTTAAGCAATAACTCGTTAAATGTGTCTGTTTCATTATGTATCACAATTTTAGTTTTTTCATAGTTTATTGTAAGACCGTTTTCATTACAAAATTTTTTCATGTATTTCAGTTGGCTGATCAATCCATATTGTGATTTGCTTAGCAATACCAAATCATCAGCATATACTAGTGACGCTAATTTAATATCAATTATTTCGACAGGATCAATATTCATCATATTTGCGTCAAATTTATGGAGCAAATCATTTATATAAAGGCAAAATAATATTGGTGATAAACTGTCTCCCTGTGGAATTCCATTATTCAATCTAAATTCTCCACTTTCTTTTCCATCAAATAATATTTTGTATTTTTTGTTGTTAATTATATTTTCCATTAAGGACAAATAGTCACCTTTTGGTATAATGGCTCTTAATTTGTTAATTAAATGAAATTTAGGAATTGAATCAAAAGCCTTTGAAAGATCAATGAAGCATATGTAAAGGGGTTGTCTATTATTTTTGTGAATTTGAATAATTTCTCGGATCATCCAGACATTATCTATGGTTGAGTGTTCTTTTCGGAACCCAGTTTGAGATTCATGAAGTAATCCGTATTTATCAATCCAAGCATGTAGTCTATCGTTCAATATCTTTGTTAGAACCTTCTCAACACATGATGATAAATTTAAACACCGATATGAATTCACATTGTTTTTATCTCCTTTCTTAAAGATAGGAGTTGTCCAGCTTAATTCCCATGGAGTGGTTTTATCATGCAAGATGTTGTTGAAAAGTACTTCCAGCACCTTAATTTGACTTGGATTGTTCTTAAACATTCCATATACAATTTTGTCTGGGCCACTGGATTTAGAATTTTTTGTTGACTTAACTGCCATTTCAATTTCCATTAAAGTGATTTTTTTATTTAAATGATTATCTTCGCTCTTTGTACATGCATGAGGATCTATTTTACTTTGATGGATATTTGACTGCATAAAATGTTGATTTTTATTTTCAAGATTGTCTCTAAAATTTTCTGCGGTTAATTTACTTTTGACTTTTTTAGCTTTCTTAGGTTTGCTTCCATTTAACAGATGCCAATATCTCTTCGAATCATTGTTAATTTTTGCATTTTGAAGTTCAGATAATTTTAATTTTTGTAAATTTCGTTTTTCTAATTTCAAGCTTCTATTGTATTGCTTCTTTTTTTGTAGCAGACCAAGTAGATTTTCCTCGGTTGAATATTGTTTATAAGTTTCGATAGCAGCATTATAAGTTTTACGAAGATTTCTAGTATCTCTAGAATAAGTTATTTCTGTATTCGGTTCTATTTTGTTGTATATTTCTTTACATGCGTTAATCAAGTCATTATATATTTCTATCGAATTTAGCTTATCTTCATTTATTTTCTTTATTAGTGCTGTACTTTTTGTTGATAGAGTTTCTTGAAACTTACATAAATCATAATTTATGGACATTTTGAATGGTTTAATAACTTTATCCGTATTATCTCTATATTTGTCAGCATAAGCCTTAATCGATGATTTTATTTCTATATTAAATTCTATTTTTAAAGGTCTATGGTCCGTAAATGACTTGAGCTCTAAAATTTCAAAGGCTTTTAATTTGTCTATCATGGATTCTGACATGATCAAATAGTCGATGACTGATTTATAGATTTTTTCGTTTTGAATTCTGCAATATGTATGCTTTCCGGCATCATATCTACCATTAGCTATTACAAGAAAGTTTTCATTACAGAAATCAATCATTTCTCTGCCTTGTTTATTTATTATTACATCTTCTGATTTTCTGATGGAGAGATTCATATGTTCGTTGTCATTTAGGTTACCAATTCGACTATTAAGATCTCCCAACATTATGATGTTCTCCATCTTGAATGTTTTCAT
Source organism: Prostheceraeus crozeri (assembly GCA_907163375.1). NCBI lineage: Eukaryota > Metazoa > Platyhelminthes > Polycladida > Euryleptidae > Prostheceraeus > Prostheceraeus crozeri. The sequence continues at coordinate 770,638 of CAJQUW010015510.1, read as the reverse complement.
ATATTCTTTTATCCTATTTAAGAAATTTTTGTCAGCGTATTTTGATTCTCTGCTTTCTCTGTAGCACAAGATAAGAAATATTTCTTTCAAGTCTTTCCATTGAGCATTTAGCATTTTTATAATTACTAAGTCTCCATTTTCCGCTATCAATTTTTCTACATAAAGTCCGTTTTCTTCATTTCTATAATACAAGCTGATTCCTTTAATCTGTCTTCCGAAATTATTCTTATTTTTACTCGACGTCTCCAAGACGTTGAACCTGTTAATAGATAGATCTGTAGATGCATTTTCATTTAAGTGGGTTTCAGTAAAACACACAATATCAGTATCTTGTATATCTTTGATCATATCAGAGTCATGAAGCTTATTAATATTTAATCCGTTTATGTTAGTGTAGTATATTTCTAAGGTCTTGTGATTCTTACTATAATTTTCTCCTGTTGCAGGTGCCTCCTCTCCTTGTTCGTCTATGTTAAACAAAAGGTTGCATTGATGCATGCATATTATGGTTGGGATAGAAGTTACCTGGTTGAGGTGCAGGTTGATTGTTCATTGAGAAATTGTGCTGTTGATAGGGTTGTTGATATTGGTAGTGATGAGGGTACGGCTGAAATGTTGGATGTTGTGGATAGGTTGGACGTTGAGGTCTGTGGTAATTGACTCTGCTATTTCTATTCCATCTTCCTGGTGGTCTGGAGCTGTAGCAGTTTCGAGCAATGTGCCCGATTCGTCCGCAAGAGTAGCACTTCGGCGGAGGTCTTCTCCGTTGCCTGTATTGATTGTGGGGCATTGTTTGCATGAAGTGTTGGTGATGAGGTTGTTGGATCGGCTCTTGATTTCGATTGTATGGTTTGGAATCCATCGTTATTCTGATGTCGTCAATGAGATGCTTGATTACCGTCATTTCGTTTCGCGTTTCTTCTTCTTGCTTCTTTAGTAATGTTAGCATTTCCGCATTGTTGGTATCAGCATTGAGTAGTTCCTTTCTTGATCGTTATTTTTCTTCAAACTCGGTTAACTGCGTCCCGTACATGTTCAAGGAAAGAGCCATGTTTTTATTTCTTCTTTTCACTTGCGTCACTTCTTCTTCAATCTTGTTCTGTTCTTCTATGGCTTTGTCTAGGTTTTCAACTAGTTCATTTACTTCGTTCTCTTTCAGCTCCAAGCGTTTTTTGTATTCGCTGAGAAGGGTAACGTTGCCATCGTAATTGTCCATTTTCGCCTTTACTGTGGCCAGGTCTTGAGAATGCATTTTCTCAATGCATTTTGAGCATGCAAACTTTCGATGATACAGGTTTTCTTTGACATATTTAACGACTTCGAACGGTGGGAGGTCTGTGCAGTTATAGTGCCACAGCGTGTTGCATTTCTTGCATTCCAGGGAACTGTCTATTGAGGCTACCTTCTCGCACTTTTCACACAAAATTTTTAGTTTTGAAAATTCGGATGCAGGGGATGATGGTTGTAGAGTTATCGGGGTGGTTGTTGCCGCATTCATGATAGTTTCATGCAATTATTGCAATAAACACCAAATTTTTGAGACCGTCAAATACGGCTCTCTCTCTCTCTCGCTCTCTCTCTCGCTCTCTCTCTCTCTCTCGCTCTCGCTCTCGCTCTCTCGCTCTCTCTCTCTCTCGCTCTCTCTCTCTCTCTCTGGAAAATGATAGTCTCTTCTGTGCTAATGTACATAGGCAACAATGGAAGTACGGTGAAAATTAAGTCCTTTACTTGTAAAGGGTAAGCTGAAAGTCAACAGAAGCTAATTAATTGGTACATGTATTGAAATAGCATGCTTACATGTACGGATTTAAAATCTGCGCATAGAGTAGGCCTTTACTTGGTAAAATAATATCACAAGAAAAGAAGATAGTTTGCATCAACTTGCATCCTGCGCAAGAGCTATAGTCCCCATAGTCGGGTACATGTAAGTGACTGAGAATCTGGTTCGTTTCAGTTTAAAGCCATCTATTGACAAGAAGGATTTACATGTAGGCTAGGCAATATGTTAGAAGGTCTACCCATTGAATCAACAAAGCTTGAACATAGGAAAATGTGAGTTTGCAATCAACAAGCTGAAAGAGTTGATCTTTCTGCATTGAAGGTGAAAGGTCTGAAACACTCGGTAATGCAAGGTGATAGTTCATTTGAGAATGTTCCTATTTAATCGCGGTGTAATGCAATTGCAATTGCCTCAAATTCAGTAAAGATGACCCGCAAGTATTCCGTCGTGTATAAAGAATGATCGCGAGTAAGATGTTACTAGCAACTGCGAAACATCTAGAAAAGATGTGGCCTAGACAACAGCGGTATACAATATAGTAGCACGTCAACTGAGTGAATCAATTAGAAAACGCATTCCCTAGGCAACCGTGAAAAATCGAAAAACACAGTGCGTCACCCTAGTGGTGGATATCTGACGCTGACTGAATCGTAATTAGCAGCAAAGTAGCGCTATCATTAGCACGCAGCTGTGTCAGCGTAGCCTCTGATCCACAGAATTAGATTGTTTAATCGTATCACTTTGCTGGAAGTGCAAACTGATTCAAACAGATGGCACATGCAGGAACTTAATAAGTGGGCAAAATGAAATATTTAATATCTTACAGAGATAGGAAAAATAGTCGTGCATCGCTTGCGGATTGCTCTGAATTCCTTCAAAATGCTCCGATTGCCACGATTCCTTCAGATTAGAAGAATTCAGATCATTGCGCAACTGTTTACTCGATAATGTTGGGTCCTCCGATCATTATTAAAAAAGTTAGCAGGCGCACGAAAAAACGTTCACAAACTTCTCTGTAGAACTTGACATCGACTGTGTCACTTTGCTGTGTGATCCGGTTGATAACAGTCACTGAAACTTTGCACAATTTGGCGTGTTTAATGCTGAACTGACTGCTCATTGTTCGATTGCTATGGCACTTAGTCAGCAGATTGTGCCATTTCATTTACGTTACATGTTCCAATGTTTCCCTTCTAGTCAAACGGAAGAAGAGACGACCTGTCTAATTCTGTGCTCTGATCTGTTGATGCTTCCTGTGCTAATCATATTGAAGAAAAACTTCAAACTTTCTTCAAACAATTCAACAATTCTTCAAACTTTGAAACAGCCTTATCGTATTCATACCAAATCAGAGACAGTGGAAGACGTATTTGAACCCAATCCGACATTGATTTAACGTTTTATACCAAAAGCGATCTTCATTTCACATTAACTTTGCGGACTAAATTGACCTGTCCTGCGGATTAATTTTAGTCCGTGAACTGGGGTTGGGAGCACTGTTCTATTTGGTTTGTCGGTTTGTTATCGACTTAACGTTCAATTTCTAGCCAAGAGTGCTGTATTCAGACAGAAACTCATGACTTAGGTAGGAAGCATTCTGTCACTTTACCCGAATGCTCTCGTTCTCTCTCTATCTTATGTTTTCTATTCTTTTTGTAGATAACTTTATGATAAACTTTCGGTTGCTATTGCTATAATGGAGAAAATGGACTTCTGTGACTTAAAATGATCATCCGGAGCAAGCCTTCAAATGTTTTCTCTCTACACATCGCAATCCAAGAACTTTTCTGCTTGGATATCAGCAGTTCAGACGGATCTGCTAATGTTTGAAATGTTCATCTTACCCTTATGTATCAGGGAACAAAGTTAAGATACCTCTTTGTTTGAAACTCATTCATTTTTGGATCTAATTGTTGAATTATTGAGGAATAGTTTCTGCAATTACATAATTCGTTTCAATGTGCTGCATCTCACTTGCAAAGAAGTCGCACTTGTCATACTTGTCAGCCTCACAACAGTGGGTGAAAGTGAATTAGAACATGCTGGCTGTGACTTCTTCACCGTTACTGTGCGACAATTATTCTTTTTCTCAAATAGTGTTTTATCTACTTCTTGGGTAGGCCGAATCGAAACAGCGAATAAGTCTGAAGAAGCTCTATAATACAGAATTCCAATTCCACGCCAGCCAGCTCAAAATACTTCCTGACATGTAATGAAATTCACTATCATAGTTTATCCCAAAGAAATGAAAGAGAAATTGACAAAAATATTTAGATAATTCATAAAAACTAAATCCCTGTGGCGACCGCACAGAAATACTGTTAGGCTAACAAAATTGTAGCAGCATCACTCACCCATTGAAATTTGCGTGTCACAAACAATTTGCTATCTAAGACTGTCTCAGTGCGGCCGCCCCTGATCATTTGTTATTTATGAGCTTATGAAGTCACTTGAATAAAATGCATATTGTTTAATAAAGAAATATTATCATGTGATATCTTGCACATAATACAAATTTCTGAAATTATGGAATCACTGGCATTGCTGAAAATTTGCAGATTTTCAGTGGCATCTTTCATGGATATAAAACTGATCACGCTAGCTTTAATCCTCGCATCAATTCGATGAGGATAATTTTTAATCATACTGTTATATTTGCGAAGACAAATTGGTCCCACCTACTCAAACAGACATTTTATAGGTGTGTAATTCTTGTAATTTCTGACAATCAAATTTTCCTTAAAAATACATTAGAAATGCTCCAGTTTGTGAATGGATGGACCTTCCTTGCACGCATGCGTACTTGTACCGCTCTTGCAAATTAAAGAAAGATGTTGAGGTTAAAGAAAAAATATCACTGCTGAAAGTCAAAATATAGAGCATGATACTTGATGGGTCCAATACTTCATCGCATAATTTGAGCGGTGGGGGTGCTGGGGTGTAAGGATCTAGGCTTAGATTTGTCCCCTCGGACCGCCACTGGACTGTTTACTATGCAAGTGTATGTACGGACATAGAGCGGTCGGTCCTTCATGAAAATATTAGCCAGTAATTTAAAGATTAATTTTTTGCATCATTTCAATGTTTCGTAAGTCTTCTTTACAGATAAGTTGCAATTTAATTGCAGTTCCGGAACAAAGAAAAACAGTCAACATCATGCATGTTAAGCTTACCCCTTCGCAGCATTCCCACAGCTCTCACATAATCACATATTGTTTGTTAGTCAATATGAGAACGTCTATGTAATGAAAGTGTTCATGACTGATTCTCCCGTTTCTTATTCGAAGAGTAGGCCTACTAGACAAGCAAACACTGCTTTCAATTTCTATGCTCCTCGTTCAATGATATTCAGTTCGCTAATTTAAAGGTTCGATTTAATTGTTGCTTGGAGAATGTCTGAATTTCTAATGCATGACAATACATAGCGACGGCTATTTCGCAAAACAAAACATATCGATTTTCAACGTTGCCGGTATCTGTACATGTAAATTGTGACAGCGTGTTTTTCAACTAGCCTCATTGGTTTTTAGTTTGCAGCAAGCTCCTTCACAATTAATCGTATTTCCGACATTGTCACACATATTTGGATTGTTTATTGAAGACCATGCATTGTTAAATTTAAATGTACAATTGATTTTTACATTTTTCGAATAAAAATAAATGTGCCATAAATTAATTGAAAAATTTTAAAACAGTTTTCATTCAGTATATGTGATTACGATGCGCCATTTGAGATAAGAAAATACTTATACTCAGAAAATGCAAGTCTCACATCAACACAATTGTGCTATTGAAAGTTGCAGAACACTCATCATTATAAGAGTTGTATTATCTCAAACTCGCCAAAAGTCGAGATACTACTTCCTGTGGTAATACAGAAAGCAGTACTACGACCGGATAATAGGTGCATATTCCACTGCAGATTAAAAATTTCGTCACAGCACATTTCAACATTAGAATGCTTCAACACCATGAGGAGTTCTCTACAAGTGTTTTCGAATGGAAAGAAATCATATTTGAGCGATTATGATGGACTGTTTCGTTTTTATGGAAATTATGTATCATAGAGTAAATAGGCGCATACCAACATATTTTGTCAATTTGCCTTGTACCAAAATAGTATATTTGTAAATACAGTCAACCTATTGAAAGCTCTTCAAGATTATTTGTTTTTATTCTTTTACTAGCTACGAAATAAATGTATTTCAGACTTCGTAGATATTAGCAGATTCAATTCTATAGCAATTCAATTCATATTAGCGGATGAACAAATTCTAAAAGAAGCCATCATTGACAATCGCAGCCTCAAAGCGGCCAAACTTGAAGGGACACAAATAGTGATCACAGCAATGTGAACAATGTAAAATACGGAACTAATGGGCTAATGGACTAATGAAGGGTGCTGTGCAGATTTTAGAGAGGAGAAATATTTTTTTCTCAGAGCTTTATTCTGGAGGACCACCATCTTCACCTATGCGTCAGCATTAAAATTGGATGTTGGAAATGACTTGCCCACAGTCACCGAAAGCAAAATTGACTGCTCTGAGCAGTTTAAAGAGTGACAAGTCTCCAAGCCAAGATGCAATGCGACCTGAAATGCTAAAATTTGGAGGAAAACCTATCAAGCATGCCCTGATGAGATTGTCCTCCTCTTGCTTAAAACAAAAACGAATACCGAACAGTTGGAAGAATGCAAAGATAATACTTATATACAAGAAAGGCGACCTAAATGAAGTAGGTAACCACAGACCAATCTGTGTACTATCAGTTGTTTACAAGCTCTTTGCTAAGGTCCTACTCAATGGGATACGCAATAATTGGATGAGCAACTGATAGAACAAGCTAGTTTCCGTTCTGGATTCTCTACTACCGACCACATACATGCTCTAAGCCAGCTGAAAGAGAAGATGTACGAATTCAAAATTCCAATATAATTGTCCTTCATTGATTTTGAAAAGGAGTTTGATTCAATGTACACAAAAAGCAAATTAGACTCGTTATTTGCCCGAGATGTATATCCCAGATATATTGCGCTCCTTTCTGATATATATAATGAAGGCACAGTCGAAGTTTCCCTATTGAGAAGGAAGACAGAGATGCAGATGCAAAGAGGTGTCAAAGAAGGAGATGTCGCTTCTCCTACCCTCTTCAATGTCGTCCTTGAAGAAGAATTTAAACCCCTGGATTGGACTCAAAGAGGTGTCAATGTTGATGATAAGCTCCTAAATCACTTGAGCTTTGCTGACGATATCGTGTTGATTTCATCAAATTTCATCAATATCCAATGATCTCCAATGCATGGTGAACGACCTGAATCGGAGGAGTATAGAAGTAGGACTAAGAATTAACATCACCAAAACAAAGGTAGTGGCAAGGAATCCAATCAATATCATCCTAGGAAATCAAATAGTGCAACAAGCCGATGAATGCGCCTGCCCAGGCCAATGTTTTTGCCTACAAGATGATGCAACGCAAATCAAAGAGATAAATAGACTCGTGCGAGCGCTGCAAAAAGATTTTCATCGGAAATTTCTCTATCGCTCAAAAACGTAAAATACACAATCACTGTATCCTTCCCGCCTTGACATACGGAGCAGAAACATGGACTCTACGCAAAGCGATAACAGATCGGCTACAAGTGGCCCAAAAAAATGAAGAGACGTCCTCGGTATTTCCTACCTCGAACGAAGAAGCAACACTGAAATTAAATCCATCAGTGAAGTTCCAGATATCTACGAGAGAATAAAGAAACTGAAGTGGAGCTGGGCAGGCAATTCACTTTGGACCTCTCGCGGACACGGACGTGCTGTTGGATATCCAAGAAGGAGATGGAGGCGGGACATCGACAGCTTCTACGGCGGCGTCAACTGGGGTGCTGCCGCGCGGAATCGACGGCTGTGGAAGTCATGGAGCAAGGCCTTTTCCCGAACTAACTGGACACATACAGGCTGCCCTTAAGTAAGTAAGCAAGCAAGCAGAATCACAAATTTCTCAAGAACTCGATGCATCGAAATGAAAAATGCCTCTAGATTGGATTTCCTACCTACATATTCTGGGAGACCATTCATTTAAACATACTGCACTATTCGTGAATGCCATTTATTTCAGCATCTTCGGATCGAAGCTAGCCGTCCTCCGTCCTCGTAGCAGCTCTAACCAGGGTTCTCCACTGATGTCAATTCTCCGTCTTCTTCACCGCAAATTCGTAAATACATAGATCTACTAATTGACAATCTGATGTATATGAACTGACAATCTGATGATATCGTAATTGAATGTTGTCAATAATCTATAATTCCACATTTTATAGATATGATTTGATATTTCATCTCCACTACTCCACGATTTGAAGCGCATTGAATCCACGGGGGGAAGAGCTGATTATCCCTTCCTTGGTTAATTAAGTACTGGCTAGAAAAACATGTAAATCTCTGCATAATCCTTTCGTGTCTAAAGTTTCCAATGGTGGCATTCACTCAACGTCAAACTGTAAATAGTAAGCAGCATTTGCGCATGGAAAACTCTATGACCTTCCTTGGCATCGTGTTGAGGACCAGTGCTCTAAAATAATAATTTCGCTGCTCTAATCTTTCCAATGTACTGAGTCATCACTAAATTGTTTCTTAACAAGATGCAAAAATTCGATATTGACTTAAACTTTCTCAAGAAAATTAAAATCTGACTGACATTAAAGCAACAAATACATGTAATTTCCTTTTGACTTCTTGATTGTTCACACGAGCATTGATTGTATGCAAGTGCATGTATGAATGGCGCCAACGATCCAATGCCTCGATTTGTTGAGCAGAATCATTGTTTAAGGAAGTATCACAGAAGAAAGAAAAAGTACGACAATGAAACGCGCCACCCGTTAAATTAACGCTCTAACCTATGAATTCTCGACTTTTGTCTAGTCGCATATTTATAAAGAGCGTTAAGGCTATCTTCTTCGCTTTGTTACTCAGCGTGAAAAATTTATCCCACGCTGTTGAAACAATTTAACTGACAAATTACACAATATTTCACGCGGAAGCTGGCAAAGGATAATACCGTCCAATATATCACAATAAAGGAGCAACAATTATCATACAAGTACAGTGAGTTATATAAAGTGGGAAATGGGATTGGATCTGAGAATTTTTAATCGAGCTCTTCCTGCTTGAATGGAAGATGAGATACGTAATTATTCAGAAGACATTTGTGACTTTTCTTATATAGAATGCTAGAGAACTCACTATAATAAAAAGTCAGGTCAACATGATGTTCTTGGAAAAATGAGTTCTACCAGCCATCGTAGGCTGGCGCTAAATTAAGACCGCACTGCCTTTTTAGAATCGAGGAACTGGGGGATGGTGGTACAAGTGCATTTGTGTTCCAATGAATCTATTTTCCTGAAAATTGCGGGGACCACGCAGTTAGTAAATGAAATTTTCAGTGATGGGTGTTGGTTTTTATCAACGCGTCCGTGTTGTTGCTTTAAATGTAAATTCAAAATTTGAATGCAAGATACCGGTAATCAAGAAATTTAGGGCATACACACATGATGTTTTAAACTAACGATACCACTATTTTCATCACAGTTTTGCTATCTCTGCTCCACGTAGTTCTTTAATTTCTTATGCGCACGTATTCCCATGTATCTTCACAATTTCTCTCTCTTTATAACCAATCCTCACACAGTTGCATTACAAAAACAAAAGAAAAAATTTCCGGTTAAATGCATTTTCCTTTTCAAAAATTGGCGATTGCACATCTTGCATAATTTTGTGCATCGGTCACAAAATTATGCTTCATGATTGATGTGCACAAAACTTTAAAAAGAGTGATTCCTTAATTTGAAATCTAGATTTTGAAATTTTTGAATTGGAAATTTAAATTTTGATATTTTAGATATAATTGATTTGAAATGTATGTATCTTAGATTGGGTTTTTCCTGGTTGATTTTGAGCTTTCAACTGCGTAGTTATGAAGTGGCTGTAATCTGAACTATGTAATATCACTTATATGGGGCTATCATCCAGAATTCAATATCCGGAAAATTGGTCATTCAATGAAAGGGACTTTTCAACATAGATTTCAAGTGCCACCTTGCACCCACTGAGAAAAGCTCTAGCTAGCTAGCCGCCTCCACACTTTAGGTGGGATGCGCTAGAGGCCCGATATATATATTATCTAACAAAATGAAGCAGAATTAGAGGATTGGAAAATAAGAGCAGCCCTCTATCATATGTCACGGAAAAAGGTGCGCTGTTACAAACTCCTAGCAAGGGCTAGCTCTCACGTGATATCCCGATAAATAGTCTCAGCCGAGACTTAAAGACCGACCACTAACGAGCCTCTAGGGCTTTTCTTAGCGGGTGGTTGGTCGTCAAAATCGTCAAATTTTGTAAGAAAGCTTTCAGTTCCTGGTTCTACAAACCTGCAGTTCCTCGTTCTTCATCCCAAAAGTATTGTTCGTAACACTGCAGCCCCGTTAATCCGCTACAAATGGTGTCACCTCAGAATTTGGTGGATAAATGAAATTTTGATTTTAGTCAGTTAGAAAGTCGATATCTACTTTCGGTGTTGTTACGTTGAGAAAGCGACTATGTCATCATTCAACAAAGTAAACAATATCTTGACATCTCAAAACTGTTTACGAGTCAATCTACTAACTTTTACAGTTTAGACTGGCTGAGACCCAATGTCAGCCTGCCTATTCGATGAATTTTCTTTTCTAATACTTTAATTTTTTCATGTACTAAGGAAGCAATGAATATTGATGAATCCTTCATAGAACTTTTTTGCACTTAATTGACCTTAATTTACTAGCGAGTAGACTTATGTATAGGCCTCCTACATGTAGTGTAATGCAGCGTAGGGACTGTATAACAGCATGCTGTCTGCATGTGTGCCGCATAAATATTAAACACTTGCAGCACATGAATAATTTCGCACTACGCGATTGATCCGTAAATTTTCATGAGCATTTATAAACAACGTTGTAAATGTGTGCTCACTTAGGTTATGCAAGGCTATATGCAGCTTTCAGCTCAATCTGACATCAAGAGCTGCATGTATGCCTAAAAATGCGAAATTCGCTAAATTCGCAAAAATCTTCGCGAAAGATCAACAGGAGTCTCAAATTACAATATTTTAACACCATGACCGTGCCTCAACACTGTCTTGAGTTTCAAGGTAATTGGCAAAAGGCGAATTGGCGGAAAAATGAATATTACTTTGAAAAAATCTGATATAACTGCTCGTTCTGAGGAAATTCATGGCGAAGGAGAAAATGGCGGATAAACGTGGGTTGATTACAGCCTGAAAATGTAAATTTAGCATTTTTGAAGTGTGCATCCTCCAATCATTGTATTAATAATTTTCTCTAAGTCTTCACAACTATTCAAAATATTACATCCGAGAGTTCAATGATTGCTTTGAACATTTGTGAATTTACCGAAATTTATAGGAATTGATAATCCATTCCCAATTGCTAATCAATTCAACAAATTCATCATTCAATCAATATTTGAAAAAATTCCTTTCATTGTTATTCCAAATATTGCATCCAATATTTATGCTGTCAATTACGCTTTATTAGTTCATTAATATTAAAGCAATTTTCGCCAAATTACATGTAAGCGAGTGCTCCAACAAACCGAAATATCGCTCTATGATATAAATGTTTCTATAAAACATAAGTCGCCCCAATACAGCGGGATTGACTGTGTATCGTCTTTAAAAATTTTGGATGTTTTTCCAATTTTCGCCTATTAATTTCCCAGATAATTGCCAAAATTGATTTTAAGATGGCTATAAGTACTAAGAAGTCCCTTCTGAGCATAAGAAGATACTAATGAAATTCATTGATGCATTGAATTCAATCAAGAAATGTGCATGGAATGTTGAAGATTTTCTTCCAAGCAGCAACCATTCCAAAGCAACTGTGGCACATTTTTCAGAATATTTATAGAATAGCTTGATAATTTTGAATATCTCATGAAATTTATGTGCCAGTATCTCTCAGTTGAATCATTTCCCTGGTGACGAAAGAATACTACAGAAAGGCCCAAAATACTATGTGATTCAATTATAATTTAAGCATGAAAAGTGATCGCCTTGTTCTACTATTTTTCTACAAAAACTGTGAAATAAATTTATATAAACACGTGTCACGCTGTACCATAAAAACGAAAATGCATGACAAATGGACGACTGGAAGATGCTCATGGAATATACGGTTAATAACGAAATTAAAAGTAATCATGTAAAGAACAAAGTAGGAGCATTACAAGCAAAAAGATATGGAATTGTATGGAAGATATTGGAAAAAAATTGAATAAAATGAAATCTATAGTGCTAAAAGGATAGGATGTTTTCATTGTTATCATACCATATTCAAGATATTTAAGAAGTAGGGCCTATTTTAAAGAAGTGTTTTAGGATCTACAATAATTATATAGGATGGATTCGTTTGACAGCATTGTTGCAAGAAAATTGAAATGTGCTCAAAATTTTTAAGCCTTATCTAGACGTCTGAAAAAACATGCGACAGAAAACATGTTGACATTGCGGACTTATGTCAACATTTTGCTTACATCCTCTTTTTTAGCTACTGAATCAGGGGCATTATTCAAGTACATTTTTCATGAAGAATACATATTTTAAAATGACTGAAATATCCATTGTAAAACGCACACTTTGCCTGCCAATATACAATAACTAATACTTGAAAACAAAATTTACATATACAATGTATCTACAAAGTTTGTACCTGCTTTTAACACCGCACCATCTCGCGAACTTTCATGTCATTAAAGTTGATGGTGTAGCCTCTCTAGAAAACATGAGAAACCAATGTCTACCTTTCTCACTTCTCTTTTGTGCCCCTACTTTCTTTCTACGATTACTCTTGATGTCTCGCGTAGCTCCATGTACAGGAAGGATCTGTGTGCACATAGCAGGTGATAACCAGCACCCTAAGTTGTTACTGGGGCAGGTAGGTTCTTAACAACGAGGCCGTTTAGTGTTGTAGGAAGTTTCATGGTTAAGTCAATACCAACACTAGCATTTCTCGTAAGCCCCTTTTAAGTTTAATATTAGTGAGGAGAAGATGGTGACTCTTATTCAAAATACCACGTAAGTAGCAGAATGAGCCTATGCCCACATTTTTGCCCTATGCTTTCACTTGTTGAAAGAAATGACCGTGATCTGTGTGCGAGCATGATATTGTACATGATTCACTTGACATGATTCAATATCAGCATACTATTTATGACTATTTATTTCAAATGACGAAATCTGATCTACAATTAGTTTTTCTTAAACATCCCGAGCAACGATGATTGAAATAAACATAATTAATGGAGTGCTAGTTGTACTAGGTAAGAAAAAATGTGGGACTTTCCGATCAATCCTTCATAATATAATGACTTCGAGCAAGTATTAATTTGAAAAATATATAAGATGAATATAAAATGTGTAGAACATTATACAGTTTCCTATGTAGAAGATTATTTACACTCACACATTTCGGATTTTAAGTGAAATATTCCACCTCTCAAGCGTTTATTCATGTTTTGAGTCATGTTCAATCGACAAATGCATTTATGAATTTCATTGACATTCAGAGATGAGCTTTTAACTAACATCTCAAGAAAGAAATACGAAACTGCATTCGAAAAGTATTTTTATATGATCTTATACATCATCTAATTCTGTATGATGAGTGTTATGCTTATATATATACATACATGTATATTTCGTGATCAAAGTTATTCGTTCCTGCCTGTGAGCTGCCATGTTAGAAATTGTGCTGGTGAGATGTCTCTGAATTTTCTGTAGCTCCCTTTTATAAAATGCCCACTGGTACAACGAAATTGGATCGGAAGCATAAAGAGAAAGCGTTCATAAAATGAAAACCATCTACAAGAACTGATAGAGCAATTTAAATCAAATTCTACGCTGGAATTCACATATGAGATTGAAAAGGAGAGAACAATATCTTTTTTGGATGTTTCCATCAAGCGTAACTTTTCCTTGACTTTTTCAGTTTTTCAAAAACCAACAGCAACAAATACTTGTCTCGACTTCAACTCCTTTACAGCAAATCAGTACAAAATGTCAGTAATAAAAAGTTATGTTTACAGAGCACTACATCTCAGCTCAGATTGGCAATCTTTTCATCAAGAAATTAAAAATGTGAAACGAATTCTTGCCAACAGTCACTATCCCATGAGTGCAATTGATCAACAGGTGAAAATGATTTTAAAAAAGTACTTCAAAAATGAAGAAAAAGGGAAAAAACAGAGATGGTGTTCTATTTTAAAGGCCAGCTTGCATCAAATTACCGGATAGAAGAAAAGCGCATCCAGAAGATTATCAAGGATAATGTGAAGGGAAAAGTTGAATCATGCGATGTCCATGTGCGAGTGTATTACAAAAATGTCAAATTGGTTAACTCAATAAAACAAAAATGGATAGGTTTCATCCAAACAACAATGTGGTGTACCAATATGCATGTCTACAGAGCATATGTAATAATGCTCACTACATTGGATATACCACAAATTTGTTGAATGTGAGAATGAAGCAACACGAAAATAATGGTTCGATAAAATCTCACCACATGAAAGAACACAAACAAAAACCAAGAGACTTAACAAAACAACACAAAAGTTATAGCTCGCTTTTCAAATGCTAACACCCTACAAATCGCTGAAGCAATACTAATAAAGGAAAATGCTCCAGTGCTAAATCAACACGACAAAGGATTAACAAGACACTTAAATATCATTTCTTGATTTCTATTCTTTCACAACTTCAATATGTCATCAAATCCTCCCTGAAAAACTATGAACATGTAACCTACATCCAGTATTATATCTTTGAGCTTTCTGTATAGCATTTTGGTTGAGACTTTTTGAATTTCAACCACAGCTCATCATTTTGTTAATATGTTAGCTTGAAAATGGTCTATGTACAGAAGACCGAAACGTCGCCGTCAATAAAATGTAAATATTTTGCAATAAAATGGTACTCATTCATCATCAAAACATTGACTACAGCAGAATTACAACAATATAGAAGAACAGAAAAACTACTGAATAAATGCATCAAATTGGAAAAAAACATTCAATTTAACATCACATGTGAAGAAAGCAATTTATTACCAAATTATACGAAGATCAGTAAAAAAGAATCAACACAAAGAACATCACAAATTAGCAGAAAAATTTGAATCAAGCCTTGTAGGCATTGAAATAAAAAACTTGCAAACAATATATATATATATATATATATAATTGCAAAATCACAAAATGACTTTATATATTTTGCAAAAGAGCGAATTAGCTTGAATTATGAATAAATCATCATCCTATGTTGAATAACGTCATCGACTTTAACAATGGATGTGGAATTTGGTTTGAGATAATCAGTTTTCCCAAACGTTCACACTGTGTTATTACTCATCTTACTCAGAATTGCCTATAAAATAATATTATATCGGCATGGTCCATTTTACAATTAATTGCATATTGTATTCAACTCATATTGATTGACATTCGGAAATATATTCATTAATTCAATCTTAGTACTTATAAATGTATAAAAGAATGTCATTTTGTATGTCAAATTTTTCATTTTACTTACATTTTACTTTCATTTTACTTTTTCATCTTGACTTTACTTTGGGTGTTCGAAAATTGCCTAAGAATTAGTATCAAAAGTATTGTTATCTGAATGAAGTCATAATTATTCCAATAATGCTTTCTGATTAAAAGTGAAATGAAAATTTAATGAAGAATACCTTTGACAGATAAACTTTAAAGACATAATTTCGCACGAATGAATGGCAGACAGCTCGGTAAAGCATGCGGAGTGAAATGAATGCTTCATTTCGGCAGAAATGAATCATTCTTTCTGAACAAACTTATACAATTTTTATTTGATAATCTATTATAATGCATGACACACAGTAATGGTCAGATGGCGAAATGGAAGTGAGCAACACTCCAAATTGTTGCTAAAAACTTGCTTTTCAAAAGATATGCAGTTAACACTTCGCAAAAGATGTACACGGCCCAAAGCTTACCGTACCTCATGTCAATTGGGTGGCAGTAACAGTTAGAATAACCTCAAATGAATTATTCAACTGCTATCCGTTATTGGATTGTTAATAAAATGTGTTTTACATAGACGCCTCAAAAGTTTTATCAAGTTCATAATGCATATTCCAGCATAATTTTTGATCAACCCCGAGTATATCTCTGGATATGTATATGTTACCACAGAATCAGCTTCCAAGTCCTCAAAGTAGTGACAAGAAAATTACCTCCTTTTCATTTTTCTACCAAAGAAAGTTATATGATTGACTTTTTTTGAGAGTCCAAGGAGATCGCACATTGACTACGCAGACTATTCCGCTCCTTCATTTTGGAAAGAGGTGCGAGACGAGCCCCTGGTCGATTTTCTTAATGTCTTATTACAGTGCTACTCAAATGCGGAGCCGTGGTACCGCGAGGCCTGGCGACTGCATTCCAAAGCTTTTCACACCATCATCAGCATCGTAGCGCATCACCAATTTAACATGACGCACATTTCAGTCTTTTAAATATAGCCTACCCACCCGACAGCATCAATTTATTGATCGTTTTGGCATAAAATTCTTAACAATTTGCACTCCTATTATGCGCTTCTTGTTGTTAGGAAAATTCCTGTTCAGAAAATTCATTCATTCTACATATAATTGTACTAGTTATGCGACAGACATGCATCAAATGTTGTTTGTATGAATTCAAAGATCTTAAAAATGTCCGACTGGCACCTAAATTGGTTTACCTGCTATTAGTGTCTTATTTTTAAAAAAGAAGATGGAACAGAAAAAGCGCATTGACTATGTACTGGACTAAACGCTATAAAGTCAGTCATCTATTCAAGCAATGCACACTATAACACACTTCTTCATAAAATCGATGCCCTCTTAATGATCAACTCAATATTAATCTCTTACTTCAAGGCTTTAAATTTTATCGAAACTCCTGTTCGAAAGAGACATTTCTGCAAGCTTTTAGCATTTGTTTAAATCACGATTCTTAAATCACTTGGAAATCTTACTTCATTTTCATCTCCTCATCTTTATGAAGAAGCTTAATTCTGTCGCTTTCACAGTCAGTATTTCAGATAAAAGAAATGTGTATTATTTCTCACTTAATGCAGATGTCAACAACAAAATATATCATCATCAGCTTGGTGGCATTATGATAAAGAAACCCAAGTCAATAAATGTAGAACTCAAACACTACAATAAAATGATGAAAAACGTGCTTTTAAAACATTTGGTTAAAATCAGCAGTAAGGGGATGATAGTTGTAGAACAATAATTCATAAATGGATGAAATGCATGAAAAGTTATATACAAAGGACTATCCACCGATTCAGAATGAATCAAATCATAAGAGAAAATCGAAAATTCAGATTTTGAGGGATGAACTCTTATAACTTTTTTATTGGATGACGCACTGAGTGTACTAAAGTGCACTTTACATCGACAGTTAGATGGCGCTGGACGCCAAAGGTCCTGTCTTTTTTACTCATAACTTAATGTGATAGACCAATCGACGTTTATCGAGAGAGTCCGGATACTTTGTTCTGCCTTGAACACTTTGGAAAGAAATTCGAATATTCAATTAAAGTTGCAATTTGAATTCATCTTAACAGCAAAATTTGGAAAATTAAGAAATCAATTTTCCAACCGAACATTTTTCAACAAAACAAAGTAATATCCCTGCTAACCGGACAGTTTTTAATCCCCACACTCAGCTTTCATATGCAGAAACTACACAATCTACAGCTAGATCTAGTTTTACATGCACCAAATATCACAAATTAGTCCGCTTCACTGAAAGACCCCCCCCCCCCCAATCACTGTGCCTTTAGTTAGCAGAGATATTATTTGGCTAGCTTAGTGATGATATAGGTCTTTCAATTCAGCAGACTGATTTGTGATGTTTTGTCCATGTAACGTTAAATTCTAGCTATTGATTTTACCTGACAACGAAGCAGTGTTTAGACACGTCGCGAATAAATCGCGTATATTTGGCAGATTGGTCTTTTACCTGGGAAAATTATTAGCTATAGATTGTGTAATTCTTGTATGCGGAAACTGAATGTGTTAATTGCTTATGATGTGAAGAGTTACAAATTCACCCGTTACCAGGGATATTACTTGCATTTTTGAGTTTTTGTGTGGTTGGGAACTTGATTTTTTAATTTCTTTTTTTAAAAAATCTTTGATAAGATGAATTCAAATTGAAATTTTGCTTGAATATTCGAAGTCATCACTAATTGTTTCACATGACATTTCTTTTCGGTGCATTAAAACAATTTCACGCCTTTGCATGTAATATTGCCCAGTCTGCAGTTTGCAAGAAATGTCGAGTTAGTAAAATACAGGCAGCCTTCAGTCTATTCAATGTCTAAGACGACATTGGAAAAATGAATTCTATATGCGACCCTGAACAAAATGCAATATGGAAGATTCGAATAAGAACTTTGCGCCGCTGTGTGATTGTGTTGAGAATCCTTGCATCAAGTGCCACATCATGTGCATATGTCGAAAGCGGAAGAAGAACATAACTCGTTCCTAAATTTTCTATATTAAACACATACAATGCAGCAACAAATAACAAAAAAGAAATCTACGAATAGTAAATCACATTCATAGGCAAAAAACCTTCAGTTGGTAGACAAACTATCTGAGTAAGCGTACATGTGTATATGAAATGAACATTTGACCTCATTAATCGCCCATAATACTTATTACCAATTTTATCTGGCACAATTTAAGAGACTTTACGGTATACTCGTGAATCTTTTGATCTAAGAATCAGTTATCAAGCTTTTATTAGAGATAGACTCCAACATCTTTAGGCTAAACATTTGTCGAGCTAGTGATGATTACACATATTTCCTATGACAATTGCTTTTCACGTATTGCTTGCATGATGCAATCGTGGGGGAGCATGCGAAAAAAATATGCGGCGCATGCGCATGCGCATGATATAAGGCTTGCAAAATATTTTGAAACCAATCATTGTGGGAGCATCCAAAGATCATGTTTATTTATTTCTATGCAGTAACTATGTATAATCCTATAGCACCATGACACAGCATTCATGAGATAGAATATTAACATTCCCTTTGCTTTTTCTATGATTCGAACAGGGTTCCAAAATTGATTATATGTAACAACTGTATTATATGAATATGACACTGATTCTTTTGCATATGCTTAACACCCACTGTAGCATTCAAAAAGATTAATTAATCAAACTCAAGCACTGTTGTTTAGCTGGCATCAGCAACTCACTGATGATCAATACCTTGATGGGTCATGAAAGTAAGGCAAACCAAAGGAAAATAAGAAATTCCAGCAAAGTAACTGATTGTAAATAGGAGAATGCATGATTTGGAGGTGAATAAATGTTGAATTGTTTGTAAGCAAATTACTATCAGTAGCCCATCGGCTATTGGGATTTCTTAGGTTTCATTTTAAGACCATCATGTCGGAACTTTAATCTCTAAATTCAGTCCAGAAAAACATCCTAAAATCAATCATTTCCCTTCACGAAAACTAGCATTTCAAAGTCCTGGTCGGATAGTCTCGCCCTTTTTGGGTAGCATAACTTTTTTCCCTTAGAAAATGGTCGCTCTACTACTGCAATGTGTTCAAGAGGGTGAATATTCCATTTATTGATTCTCAAGAAGATGCAGAATTCGATAACTTGTGACTTTTTTGTTCGAGGTATTCTTTCAACAAAACATTCCCTGTCTTCCTTCTTTCTGTGGAGGTTGAAAATACAGATTGTTTCATAAAAAATGGATCACCCTTAAACATCGCCTTAACTTCAACTTTGTCTAACTCCGCCAAACTTGAACGAATTTCTCTGAAATTTGGAAGATATGTCAGTTGTGCTTACTAATATCATTGTTGGAAATTTCAAGCATGAATATTGAGTTGTTTTCCTGTTATAGATAAAAAAAGTAGTAGATAATTTGATCTTCATTTAGCAATGTTACACAAAATCATACCTCACTCTTATAAAATTACATTTGTTTCCTTTGTTATGTAATATGTTGTCTAAATAACCATGAATTCTGAACGCTATGTGAATGTTTTACGAATGAACATTGGCCAAATGACAGATCAACTTTGTGATCCATCGACTTGATTAGTTATGGATGATTATGCTACGTGTCACAGGAGTAGTAGAGTCAACTTATGCAAGTCTCAATTAGGGCTCAATTAATATCATTTAAATATATTAGGGACATGAAATAACATGAAAAATGCTTTCTGTATCATACTTATGTTTTATTTAGTCAAATTTTAGGATGATCCACTTTTTATGAAACGGACTGTAGTTGTTGGACCTGATACGTCAAGTATAGAAATCGATTGGTCTACCAACTAGTCGGTCAATCTCATGCGAAAACAATGGCTATACACCGTCTGAGACAAACTGACAATCGGCTTGATGAAGTTTGATAGATCAGTAGAAATCAAGCTTAATTTATCAGTGGATCAATTGCTAAGACAGTGACTGGCTGAGTACTGAACAGCAATTGTTTTAAACAATAAAATTTTGTTCCGGACCTCTTAATAATTAGACTTTACTAAATAGGTCTAAAGACCCTGCTTTTGGGATACCTTCAATATTTAAAAAGGTTGACAGCATGATATATCATGCCGTTTATATTTACAAATACTCAAAATCTATAATCTAAATATAATTTATGTGCTTCTTGCTATAATGAAATAGGCATTCATTCAAATGCTATTTCTGCAATGCAAATGTCATATTCTTCCAGAGCTGTCGTAATATTCTCTCCGTTAATTTTTGTCTATTTTATGATATTTTTATCTGTATATATTTCCTTGACCTTATAATATTCAAACAACATGTATTGTAAGCGCATCATATCGAACATTAATTTATCTTTTTGCAAATTATCTCATTCCTCATAATCATATTTAAGTGCATCATCATTTGTCATATTTTATTTTCGTGTTCTCGATTTGAGAAACGAGCGTTTTCATATTTTGATATTTAGAAGATGGCATTCCCATTACCTCGAATGCTGTGCGGTTCGACGTGCAATAATGTTTGTGAAGTTTTTAATGTTTAATTGAATTCCATGAGGTGTAAAAAGATGCATGCACCTTTAATGCACCCAAAAATACACGACCAAATCGCATGAGATTCGTGGACTTGCGCATATTATCAGAAGAACATGCGAAAAGACAATAGTCGCATATACCCCAACAGAAAGAGATTCAACCGCTCTTAAACGATAATTCCACTGCTTTTATATCTAGATTCCGTTCTTTAACGCATTGAAATTTTAACATCATGAAAATTTCACAATTGCTTCATGGATGCCCTCTTTTATTTTATATGATGCTGCAACCACAATGCATATTTTTTATGGTTTATAGGCTAAATGAGGCTTGATTAGCAACATACTAAGAGGGAGTGCTACAAACTAGAGGCATTTTGAGGCATCTAGAGAACTATTTTGAATTAACTCAATGATGCAAAACAAAAAATGCTTCGGATGACTAGGTTTAAAAGGAAAATTGCTGATACATACACAGTAGAACATACATGCATTGCTTCATATAAAGTGACTATGCTGAGATTCATGAATACAACATGAATGCATGATCATATAAAGTCATTGACCTTCAACTGAGTTGAACTGATTTGCTCTGTTCCTTTTGTTCTCAACGAAGAAAGAAGACTGACTCCGTCAGTGCTCTCAAATTGCTCTGAACGCCAAAAATGTCATGAACTATGAAATTAATGACATTTTTGGGGAATTAAAGATGCACGACGACAAACAGGATTTTGTCAACTTTTTCGGCTTTTTGCTTATTGCTTCTTCAGGAAACAGGAAAAAACAAAATACCGGCGCAATACTGATATTCCGCCAAATACCGCTAGCGACGACATCTCCTTGTGCTTGCATATACCCACCACTGGTATGATGGCATTGTAATTTTTCGACAGTCCGTCAGCGATTATCCGATTCATTAGCAAAGGTTATCCGACTCGGAAATGAAGTACCGAATGTTCGGATGATTACACTTCAATTCCATGGAATTCAAGCATTTTCAGAAAATCTTTATTTTTGAAGATGTCAAAAATCTAAAATTCATTGGTTGCTTGCAATTTGTAAAACAAAGATGAGTAATTACAGTCAATTAATGCGTCATGCAGACTCAGGGCACACCTCGAGATCCGGTAAGGATGGTGTTCAGATGTGAAATTAATCACCAATTCAATCATAACATTTATCATATTTCTTACATTAGCTTAAAACCACTTCAGAGGCAATGCGATAATTGAAATGATTTGTCAATCAACTTCGCTAGGAAAGTGAAGTGAACGTTTTGATGGCAATGATTCCGTCTTCTTTACATATTTGACTAAAATTCAAGACTTAAATTTCCCTCGCAATGTTCATCAGAACATGGTGTTAAAAACCATGTCTTGCATCAATGGACACAATGATATAGAACGTGTTTTTAACACGGTCATTGCGAAGGATTGGAAATAATATCATTCGTCAAAAAGACATTGAAGAATCAATTATCTTTCAAAACCTTTGATTAATTCTTATCCATGCAACTTTTGTTCAAGAAAAAATATTGTGAGTCGCAAACTGAAATAATGTAAAACTCATACATTTCAATGTCTCTCAAAGTATTCATTGATATTTTGATCGCTCATCAAGTGAACCTGAGGCTATTGCAATTGTTTAGTAATTCATTAACAGACTTTTTCGATTCTTATAATTTGTATGAAGTTTAGAAAACACGGTTTGCATGCATGTTCAGTGTACTCCGGATAAGCCAGTCAATGTCGGATCGGCACATTCCTTTCTTTTATGCAAAGCTCTCGCTAAAACAGAGTGATGCAATCTTCAACTTCAGCTTCAAATGCTGGTGCATTCTATCGGTTTTGAGCAGCAATCTGAAATCTTGATGGTTGTAGCGATTAGTTGCGTGATGGTGCTTAATTTGTCGCATGTATCACTTTCCCCTGTATACAGAGATGCTAGCCGCGCGATTAAGTCTGTGGTGCCGTCCGTCAGCGCGTTCAGAATTCTATATATTTTCAGCAAATTTTTTGTGCCATTGCGAGCCAGAGCGAGTTTCTGCAGGGAACAAGGCCGAAAATGAGACTTTCACAGAATGATGTTCACCCTATGCCTCCTACGAATCCGCGCGTCTGCCGACTTCTATTTAGTTCCTCTTCTTATCAGACACGATCAAAGAAAAGCAAATGTTGGCCCAATGGAACGCAGATTGCAGTTTCTAGCAAAGATGAATTTTTCTATGTTTTCTCTGATTAAACGAAAAGTACTGAGCCTAGATCTATAATTTTGACATGGAATATTTTCAGGTCATTTCTTATCAGGTTCATGAACATTGATCTATGAAGCTACAGGCATTCACATTTGACAAGCCTCCTACTGTCGGCGAACATCAACATGTTGACCACATTGAACCACATTCTCGTATAGATCGTCGATCAGAAGCATGATAATATGACATACGTGTACACATAATAACAAATGACCTGAAGACATTTCATGTCAGAGAATAAGTACTTTTCGTTTAATCAGAGAAAACATAGAAAATTTCATTTTTGCCAAAAAATGCAATCTGCGTTTCATTGGACCAACATGTGTTTTTCTTTGATCGTGTCTGACAAGAGGAGGAACTAGATAGAACTCGGCAGACGCGCAGATTCGTAGGAGGCATAGGGTGTACATCATTCTGTGAAGGTCTCATTTTCGGCCTTGTTCCCTGCAGAAACTCGTTCTGGCTGCCGACTGATTGAATTCGCACTACTTTGTCCAGTTTGAAATTAATTATCGGCATCTTTCCTGCATTTTGATAGAATAACTTACAATAGATAGTCGTACGGCAATAATCTATAACTGTTGTAATCTACAACTTCAATAAGTTGATTCTTCTTAAGATCGAGCAAGACTGACTTAGATCGGTGCCTAAATGATCGTCTGAAACGACCATCAACAAGCAGCTATTGTCCATTCTAATCCCACTAACTTAGCGTAGCGAAAGGTTGAGTTTCTGTAAACTTACACTGTGAAAACAATGAGACATGCACCTCTCAGTCAAAAATACGTGGTGCATTTATGAAACACATCATCTGTCGATTGTAGAAATGAGCCATTTCAAATATACAAAATCTAGAAGTTTAACGTCCTGTACGCTTACCTCTCAGTACCAATGATATGTAAATAGCAGGCAAATGACCCTAAGATTGATTGGATTGAACGTATGTCCCAAAGATAATTAATGAATAGTGAAACAAGTCCTTTAGGATTTTCGGTCCTATAGATTTTTTTGCAATTTTTGGCACTGCATGATGCTTTCCACTTTGAATTTTAGACGAGAAATGGCGGCCATGGCTCCACTATCAAAGCAAGAAGAAGAGGATAAGATGAATTCCGACACCCATAGTCCGGCCCAATTAGTTTACAACGCAAGGGATTCCATTTCACAATCGACAGAAAACAAAACTGATACTGAATATGCCTTAAATTCAAAAGTAGACGAAAAGAGGTAGGTCAGGATAAAAGATTAAAGCATTCGTGAATCATCTAAAGCATCAGTCATGTATACCGGTACAACTATAGCATTCTGCTTTGTAGTGTGTTCGCCACTAGTCGTTGTTAAGCACACTTATGCATCGTATTTGTGCATGCTTAATGTCCTTTTGATACTGGCGTATCGCAATTTAAATACGAAATTTGATCAATTGTTAATCAATTTACACGTCTGAAACTGTATGTGGTTTATTAGATGTCTACATCTATCCAGAAACACCTGAAAGTGTGAAATGGGGCCCAGGGTAGCCACATTGCAGTCCATTTCAAAAACTGTCAACCTAACAGCAACCTTTCATTGCCTTCGTAAATCTTGACAAGTTACCATGGAGCAATGTTTTAATTTTTTAAAAAAGTTTGTCTTTATCGCTGTTATCAATTTAGTAGCAAATACGAATGACTTCTGATTTGCATGTAAATGTTATGAACCAAATTCTCATGGAGACAATGTAAATCAAATAATTAAATATTGAGCTGCATCTTCAGTTGAAAAACGAGAACAGACCTGTATAGCTGCATTTCATCCAATATCAGGAATCATCAGTAGGCCTAGTTCACATCTTTTAACATCCACACAACTCCCTATGTAAAGTTGCAGCCTTGCCTGAAAAAATTTGATATTTGCAAGTCATTAGCAAGTCATGGGGACTCTCTAACATTTGTTGCTGTTTATTCGAAGCCTATCGCGAGAAGCTGGAACAGTGATAGCGATGAGAATTGTTCCTGACTAGACTATCAAGCACTGTTATTGAAAAATTCCTCCGTTCGTCAATATTCCGCTCGGGCTTGTAACGTTGTCGCATTATCGAATGTTGATTTACTGAGAGATTACTATATTTTATTTTCCTTTGAATATTTGAACTTACTGCGAAGGGCTTTTATTGTCAACTGATAAGAGTTTGATTATAATTAGCTCGTAGTTTTAATCAAAAGAATCCGCCCAAACAACTTGTGAAAAACCTTTACATCTAATCTTTAATGGCCATCTATGCCTGCCGATACCGCCGACATTTTTCGAAGACGAAGATAAAAAATCCCTTTGATAAAACTAGCTCCTCCATCACATCTAGAACACTATCCTTTTAGAAAAACCATTTGTCGGTGCTTCCTTGACACCCGTTCATAACTGTAAGAAGAATTAGTGAAGAAATAAAATAATAGAAATTTGCCGTCACGGCGTGTAAACGAGGCAAAGATTATATACTTTCTAATTCCTGTCACTCAAGGGGCGGGGATTGTTAGCAACGTCTTAAAACATCTCTCGATAGTCACTCTTTGACAATAAAAGGGTGCAAGTATCACCGTCTATCAATGACATATTTTTACTTGTAGATGAAAATATCCTCTAATGGACTGTGTTAAACGAAAAACCTACAAAGAATCGCGTCAATAGATCAGTCGCTAGCTGACTGACTTGAACAATTAAGCTTCACAAAGGGAAGTTTGGCTCGACTAAGTTCCAACATTTTTCTTAAGTCGCGCTATTTTATGCTAATCATCCATTCTGTGTGCAACAAGCGTTTGAAAGATATATTTAGTGTTGGAGTAGCGTGCGAATTTATCAAATCCAACTAACTTTTCTTCATTCTTTCCTGAACTTTCTACTGTGAATGCTCTCATTCCATACTCCTGTTGCGTGTTTTGAATTTGATGACATTTTCTTACATGAAATGATTCTGATGTTTGTCAGACAAAAGCTTCATTGCCTTTGGCTTCATTTTCACAGTAATGTAGATCGTGTGTTGTCACTTATTTCTAAAGAATGACATTACTTTCTTTAATAGCGATCTCTGTTTGTGCAGAAATGTTTAACATTGAGTTACAGGTCGGGCAAAGTAATTTAGAAATAAGCAAGCATATTGCAAGGCCTCACATTACAGGCATAGATGCCTACCTTTCCCACGTCGTAAAATTGTTCGTCAAAGTTTTGGGAAAGCCTCGAAATACTGGCAGAAATGAGCGTACTTTTCCTATGGACAAAGAAACGTCCTGATTAAGAATATTGTCGGATTCAGGATGCATTGAGACTGTAATTGAAAGCATTCTTTACTTTTGTTCCATTAGTTTGGTTCAATGTTCCGAGCTTGAGTTATTCACACATCAAATAATCGTCACTCACGCAAAATTCTCAAAATTTGGAATAGTTTTCATTTCTCCTTTAGAACAAAATTTTGAGTTTCAATATGACGGAACCGCGCGATAATTGCATGAAAATGTGCGATGTGCCACGGTGAGGACAGGGCCCGTGCTTAAATCGGGTCGCGCCTTTTGAAACATAACCGGACCGAGCCGCTGATTTTCAAAATAATTTTCCTTCGCTTCTTCTTCCGCTTCACATTTCTTTCACACTGCGTTGATACACAATCGAATCGAACTTGTTTAGGTTATAATCATGTCTATCATAACGAGCTCCAATATCATTGGATATGCGCTAATATCATGGATGGGATATAGGCCTCCTTGACACAAACACACAATATTCTACTTGAGAATAATTCTAATAATGTTTTTGAAAACCATCACGCTCTGTACAAAATCCGTGCTATAAAAACTATTGATGCGAGATATGAAGTAAATTTCAAAGCATTTTTTGGCGGAATGTGTTATTGATAACATGTAATTTCCTTTGCGAGGCTTGCAATAATTATGCAGTTTGAAAAGCAAGCACAAAGTTGCATATTTCGAATTATGAATACGTATGTATATTTATGAAAATGAACATTCAACAAAATTTGTGTTTGGTTTATGGCAAAGTATTTGAGCTTTTGAATACTCATTTGCATTGATTCTCAGCAGTAAAACATCCAAAGTGAACCTTCAAATATGATAATTGATTATTCAAGAATAATATGCAACAATTTTCGCAAAATCCGACCATAATCTCAACAATATGATCATTGAAATTATAGCATGCAATGTCTCGATTTTGGTATGCACGTATGCATAATCCTTTTCTTTATCTCTTATCATAGTAATGTAATTTAAATGTCTACAACTTTCAGTGCAAGATTATTTAGAATCCTTTTTGTATGTGACATTATCTCATGATTAGAGTCATCGAAAGCGCTAGAGATAATACCTATTATTGAGTTTATTTTTTCTTTACTTAAATGCCTGCAAACAAAAGTTTGTATTACATGTCATTCACATGGCAGTCTCACTAAACTTGAGGATGCACTCATCTGGTCATTATTGATGAAATTTATCATTCATTTTTTTAATAATCGCTATCAAACTGCATGGGGAACTTGTTTGGACATATTGTTACAGATTATTCATTTTGTCTGACGACGCCCTTGAATGCTCATTTTCGTTAGGCCCCTTTGGCTAAAGAACACACCAATGTATCTACATCTTGAGCAGAGGCTACCAATAAATTAATTCATTGCCATTAATTCCGCGAAAAATGGGCTAAAAATATAGTGACTGACTATAAGATGCTAATGATACCTATAACAATAATGTTAATTTTAAAGGAACTTCCAATTAGTAGAGTCATGGAGACCATTTCTTATTCAGGAGAATTTCATCGCGTTCAAATGGATTATGCATTTCAGCAAATCTTGTAAGTAAAATCGGTGATGACTCAACCTATCTTGAATTGCCGCGAATGCTGTCTACGCATGCAAGAGTATTCAATGTACGAAAGAACTAATGGACGATGTGTACATGCATGTGCAGGTTAGGACGATGTAAATATTATCGTCTCAGTCTACAAAGCAATTGAAAAATTGCTTTGAATTTTGAATGGGATCTTTTGTGAATTGAAAATTCGTTCCTATGACAGTCTAAGTGACTGTTACCTTGCGAGAAGTGACTCGGTGATGCTGACTGAAAAATGCCGACTTTTAATGGTTTCACTCAGGGCCTGAGATACTAGAGAGAGAGAGAGAAAGAGAGAGAATTTTCATTTTACTGATTTTTCATTATTTGTGTTTCTACGTGAATAGAAGGATAAAGAGTTGAGTACATTGTAATTTATGCTATTATTATTATTATTTCATAGCCAATAGATTTATGCGGGAGGATATTCATCGCAGAAACATAAAAAAAATCAAGCATTCTAACAATATCTTAAATAAAAAATTAAAAGTTTTATTTTGAACTGCGACAAGCGTTTCGAGACGCAGTCTCTGTTTAAGTGCAGTTAAGAAGGGCCACATTCCTTCATCACTTTCATTCTTTCTTTTTGCTTCGAAGAATGCGTTTTATGTAAATACAATCACGATGATTTCCAACTACACTTGAATGATGAAAATTTTCCCTGCAACTTTGCCAGAATATATTTACATGAGTATTTATTTTGACTGCTGCATTTCGGTTGTACGTGCATGTTTCTGAACTGAACTGAGTCACACCATGATCAAAGTTACTTAAATTACTTCTCACTGAAATTTGAAAAGAAGAGAGTAAGTGAGTGAACAACTGAATGAATAAGAGGGATATATATATATATATATATATATATATATATATATATATATATATATATATATTTGTGAAAATGGCTCAATCAAGATAAAATAAAATAAATCCACAAGTTAAAATATTATTTAACTATTATAATATTATATTTAAAGTATTATTAAAATACATATTATTTTATCTTGATTGAGCCATTTTCAAAAAAATGCCAGTATATTTCTCAAGATGCCAATTTTCAAAATATATATATATATATATATAATACAAAAGTATGACCCATCAGAAAATCAAAAGCAAAGTTTGCCACTGCCGATCGATTTCAGCCGCTACGGCGGCTTTTCAAGGCAAACTGATTCATTCAACAAAAATTTACATGAAATAATGTAGATATCAGTAATGGGAAGAAGACCGTTCCAGGACACCATAAAATCAAAAAAAATAGTACTTTTAAAAACGACATAAATTCATGAATTTAGTCCCTTTTTCAGGTTTTTAAGACCTAAATTCATGAATTTGGTTCATTCAAAAAGTACCATTTTTTTCAAAAATGGTACTTTTAAAAACGACATAAATTCATGAATTTAGGTCTTAAAAACCTGAAAAAGGGACTAAATTCATGAATTTGGGCGTTTTTAAAAATACCCAATTTTTCAAATTTTTCAAAATCTCAAATTTGAGAATTACAATTTTTACCTTGAAAATCATGACCGTTCCAGGACACCGAAAAATCAGAAAAGTTAAGAATCTCAAATTTGTGAATTACAATTTTCACCCTCAAAATCATGACCGTTCTAGGACACTAAAAATTATAAAAGTTGAGTATCTCAAATTTGAGAATTACAATCGGGCGAAGCCCTAGAACCTTCGGTTCGATTTTCATTGCTTAAATCATGACCGTTCTAGGACACCGAAAATTAGTATTTTTAAAAACGTCTTTTAAATCCATTTTTCAGGTTTTTAAAATATATCATGTGACTTGCGAACCGAAGGTTCAGGGCTTCGCCCGTTAAAAATATTTCTTTAAAAATGGATGAAACAAAAGTGGAAGGAACTTCAGAAATGGAAGGAACAAAAGTGGAAGGAACTTCAGAAATGGAAGGAACAAAAGTGGAAGGAACTTCAGAAATGGAAGAAACCTCAAGAATATATCCTTCGTTATCTCAATTAAAAATAAGTGAAATGGTTCTCAATTATTATTAAGATTAGAGCACTATGATAAATTAAGAAGACGCAATTATTACTTAGTCATTCTTCGTTATTGTATGCTCAACATTATTTAAAGTACTAATTGTGTGAACTAGAAGATCATTGTAACTCATAAACTCAAAATTATTCAATGAACCCGTACACTGCCTGATAATTGAAGAGAGAGACAGAGATTGAAGAGAGAGAAACGTCTAGCAGCTTTCCCCTAAAATTATCATGCTATATCTTGTCATTTCAATTTACCCATCGGTAAACTTTTGACATTTCAACTTACGCGTGCGTAAAGTTTTGACATTTCAATTTACCCCTACGTAAATTATTTTCAGAATCTGTTTTCAAAATCTATTTTCAAAATCCATTTGCAAAGTCTATTTTCAAATTCAGTTTTAGAAATCGATTTGCAAAATTCATTTAGCGTTTGCCAAACACATACGGGTAGTAAAGTACTTCCCATTGTGAAGACATGAATAGATTAAGCACATAAGAGTGCATTGACAATAAAATTCTTCTTCTAAATTTAGAACGCATAGACGGTGACATGCGGGATAGTTGTTATGACAATTTTAAACAATCATTTTAACGATGAAACATATTTTACAAATAAAGTTCATGAAGAAAATTGAAATATGTAAAACAATATAGATTAGAATCGGCTAAAGCCAGAGGAGCTTCGCTCCGATAATTATAATATAATCATTTCAAAATCGAATAAGTAGTAAGGAAAGACATCATTAGAGAACAGTTTTAAATCAATACCCCCTCCCTTCTGTCTTCTGGGGGTCCCTTAAGAAATTTTTTTATTATAAAATGAGCAACATAAATGAGTTTTTTAAATTATATGGAACGCAAACTACGACAAATTTCGACCTAAAGAAAATCGCAAATGAATTAGGAATAAAGAATTTTCATGTTCTAATGAGAAACGAATTACAATTCCTAAAAAATAGGCCAACAGGAACCTTCAGTTCCCGGAACAAAGTTCCATCAATAACTGTAAATTTCGTAACCAATCTCCATACGTCAGATGAAAAAGGCGTACATTGGTCAGCAGGACAAAGAAATATAAACTGTTCAAATTATTATTTTGACTCATACGGACTTCCACCTACGAATGAAGTAACAGAAATACTTGGCAATGGAATTTATAATACGTTTCAAATTCAAAAACCGGGAACTACTTATTGTGGACAATTATGTTTATACGTTTTGTACAAATTACAAAAAGGAGTACCATTTCTAGATATTATGTTAGAGTTAAACAATCTATAACTCAAACGAAGCTAGCTAAAGCGCCACCTAAAGGTTAAAAATCAGTTCGTTGTAATTCATTTTGATAAAAACGGCCTCTGATATCCTCATTATCTAAATCTTTAATTTCATAAGTAATCGGATAAGTTTGATTTATTTTGCAAACTTCAAATATTTCTTTAGTCCAATAGCCAACAAAGCCTTTTTCAAATTTGTTCTTATATTTAAATATTCTAACTCTATCTCCAATTTTAAATTTCGGCTTAAGTTTCTGCAAATTCGGATTACTCTCATTCGAATAATTATTCTCGAATATTTTCTTTCGTATTAAATCAGGGTCGTCAGAAGCATTCTTTGGGGTTTCTTCAATACCAGAATGAACTTTATTATTGTACTCTTCCACAATTCCTGGTAATATTTTTAACCATTTCTGATTTCCTTGCTGAGTAAATTTCTTGAAAATTTTATTTTTTAACGTCCGATTGAATCTTTCTATCACTACGGCCTTCCCAGCATTTTCAGTTGAATAAACAATTTCAAATAGTGGCTGAACGTTTCTGTTATAAAATTCCGATCCTTTATCAACAAACAATTTTTTTGGCTTTCTCTTACTTTCTTTAAAGATTTCTTCAAACGCATATTTAACTGATAGACCACTTTTATTTTTTAAAGGCTTTACCCAAGCGTATCGTGTATATAAATCTATAACGGTCAATGCGTATTTGTAGTCCCTTTCATTCGGCATATGAATAAGATCAGCACTCCAAATATCATCTTTATTAAATACTTTTACTTTTAATAAATATTTAGGCTTTCTATATTCTTTATGAATTTCAGATGCATAAACGTCTGAATTATGATTTTCATTTAAACCCTGGCCGAATAATATTTTAGCTTGTAAAGCTTTTTTAACAAACATTCTTTCAATTTTTTCTCTAAATGTAGGATTCTGAATACTATCTAATTCTTGAATCATCTTCTTATCAGCTGCATGACGAGAACTTAGATCATGATTTCGATAAGCTAAATCATGCCTGTAAGCGGCGGCATCTACTCTATTTATTGGTTCTTCACCTGGTTTCGGATTATTATTCTCATCTAGTCTTATATCAATCGAGTTCCTGGACCAGTATATGAATGACCAGGAAGATGTTTTTCTTTCGAATATTTACTCCAAATAAATCCAGGAAAGTTTTCTAATGTTTTTTGTATATCACCACCGAAGTGGTATGGAACTTTGTTCTTGTCACCTCCAATATGCTGACAATTTGAGTTTTTATTTTTGTTTAATAGATAATTCAATAAATCTAAATTAGAAATTTTTAATTTAATTAAATTTTCGGAATTTTTAGAATTCATTTTAAAAGATAAAAAAAATTTAAAAGATAAAATAAAATATTTGTTTTACCGAATCGGAGCGAAGCTCCTCAGGTTATTACCTTATCATACTAGGACTTAGATATATTCCAGAACCATCTTTAGTTTCTTTAATTTCAATTAAATCATCAACATTGTGGAGAATATTTTTAAGAACTCGTTTTCCTTCATCAACTAATTTTAATTTACTAATAAAATTATCTACTACTCCTTCACCCCTAGCAACTTTCTCTAACTCTCTATTATGTCGTTTTTGTTCTTCTAATGCTGCTTTCTCTGATTTATTTTTATTTACTGCTTGGACAATACCAGCTGTCCCACCTGCAACACTTCCTGCTGCAGCTATGCCTCCTATTATTAGTGGAATTAATGGGAGAATACCGCCATTCTTTTCTTCTTGTAATTGAATATTCTCTATCATTGGTTTACTTATGTAATACTTTTTTTTGTTAATCGTAATAGTTTTAGGGGTATTTTTGTCAACAATATTACGTAATTTTAATTCAACAGTTTTATTATTAATATTACTTTTCGCTTGCGACATTTTTAATAAAAAAATTTTAAGTTATCAAAAATTTAAATCTATTCTAGTTATGAAAAATTTTTAGTTAAGAATTTTTAAGTTAACAAAAATCTTAATCTATTCTAGTTATGAAAAAAAATTTTAATTAACCTATCGGAGCAAAGCTCCTCTGGCTTTAGCGCTTTAGCCGATCCTAGCCATTTTTCCATTAAGAATTTCAATAGAATATTTTGCATCTTCTAGCAATAAACCATAAGCCATCAATGAAGTTGTGGAATCTTTCTTTTCAATATTAATTGTTACATCACAACCATTTTTAATAATATCTTCTGATTGTGCACTTAAATCGAAGCAGAAAATTGGATATAAATGTCTCCAATCTCCAGGAGTTAATTGTGGTTCAACTCCAAATTCTATACAAAGATTTCTATAAGAATCATATCCTTCCATAAATTGATTATTGGTATCATCGAATCTTAATGGATCAATTGGATATCGAGTTTGATTTAATGAAACTTGTAAACTTCGAATTGTATTAATATGAAAAATATTATTGTTCTTATCAAAACTTGGAGAATTATTTCTTTGAAATGTTAGTAATAAATATCTTGGAGTATTCGCAGTTCTAGTAAAATGCCAGTTAAATCTTTGTTCGGAAAAAGTTACTGAACTAGCAGTTCTCTTTAGAAAATTTACTGGAATTGGTTTGTTAGTATTTAATCTTTTTGCAATAGCTGATTCAATTTCTAAACTAGGAGTAATATGCTTAATCCACCATTCAAGTCTATCAATTTTTAAATATGCTTTTTTTCCAGTCTTACCAAAAAAGATTAATTCATTATTTGCTGTACGATGAATTATTAATTTAAATTTTAATTGATATGATATTTTATCATAATCTAAATAACCGAATAATGGAGACAATGACCAATTTACTGTCTGTTTACTTTTTTTGTTAAATTCACGTCTTTCTTTATATGCATCATTATTTGTTTTATTTAAATATTTTGCAATATTTTCTACATCTTTCGCAATTCCTGCGGCATCTGTTCCAGCGTGAGTTAAATCATCAACAATTATACCATCATTAGTATCAGGAAACCAACCTTCGATTTCATGCTTTTTATTATTTTCACCAATTGTTACAAATCTAAGCATTGTATCAATTACACCTGGAGAATCACTTATTGTTTCTATATTTTGAGTTGCAACATCTAAACGCATTTGTGTAAATAAACTTGGGAAAAAATTATTCTCTAGTGTAATATTATCGGTATCTGGTAATGGTGTTGTAAAATTAGCATCACTATATAAAGAATATTCACAGTGTAAAAATGAATCAGGTAAATATAAATAACTCTGCTGATTATCAACTTCAAAAATTAAATCACCTCCAGTATTTACTCTACTGGAAGATCCGGGATTCATAGCAACTCTTATATAGTCATTCTTTTTTTGATTGTAACTGACGAACGGAGGATCGTCTAATTTAAATTTATTTTCGATAAGCGAAGACATTTTTATAAAAAATAATTTGACTTTTTGTTTTTCTCACAGACAGAAAAAAAAAATTTTACTAAAATATAATTTTAGAATTTTGCTAGACCAGCTCCGCTATGAATGCCATTACCTCTTACTTCTTCAATTGTTTTTTCATTATGCTTACTATCACCCTCTACAGCTATGTTAGCAATTTTGTTTTTTGTTTCATCTGAAAGTTTTTTTAATTTTTTTAGTTCTTCAGAATCATTCTTGAGTTTACGAATAGCTTCTAGTTGTTTTAATTCGTTTTGTGATTTAACAGCATTTGATATTGCACTAGCTGTACTACCTATAGCAGCTGCTCCTTTTGCAGCAGATGTAATCAAATCTTTATTATTTTTAATTAAGTTAACGATACTACCAATACCAGAAAAGATTCCATCCCCTTCTTTTTGAACGGTTTCTCTATTATCATAATGGTAAACCGGATTCATACGTGGTTCATGAGCAATTTTTTGATTTGAAGCAAATTGTTTAAGATTGTGTTTATAAATTATAGGCATTTTTTAGTAATAAATTTGACTTTTGGGAAAAATATAAATACGGGCGAAGCCCTGGAAGACATCTCCGATGTCCATTATAAAAAATGTTTATTTTTTGTTCTTAACTTTTACAGATTGGGTTTTTGGTTTAACTTTATCAGGAACCAAACCTGCATCAATCATTCTTTTTATTCTATGATTTTCTTTCATAATATTTCTTTGTTTTATTAACTCTTCTAATTGTTTTATTCTTTTAAAATTATCAGCTCTAATTTTATCCATTTTTAAAATTATATACTTTTATATTTTTAAATTTTTTTTAAAAATTATATTTATACTTTTATATTTTTTAAATTATATTTATATTTTTTAAATTATATTTATACTTTTTATGATTTTTATTTTTTATGATTTTTATTTTTTTGTAGGTAAAAAATATTTAAGTTAATATTTACAATACTCGTTTAAGATTTACGTTTATGAATATCTAACAACTTCGAGATAACTTTATTAATTGCCTGTTGCACTTTATCTATTGCGTCAAGCAGCGTGTGATGTACTTTAATTTCTTTTTCAGTCATTTCTAATTTTTTCTCACTTTTCTTTAATTCTGTTTTTAAAGCATTTAATTGAACTTTAAGACCATCTACTTTTCTTTTAACGGAATCTAACTGTTCTTTATTTTCTTTAGAGTTTTTTTGTAAATTTTTCTTTAATTCATTTTCTAAATTGATTTTCAGAGTTTTCATTTTATCAACTTTTTCATTAAGTGATTTTACTTCAATTTTTAATTGATTTATTTTTTTAATTTGTTGAGCAATTTTAGAACTTAATTCATTCACACTTTTTTGGAATGTAGTTTGTAACTGCTTTAAATTTTTTTTAATTCTTTCAGGTAGTTTTTCTATTTCATCTTCTAATTGTTCTTTTAACATTTTTATCTGATGTTTATTTTTAATTACAGCAGATTTTAAATTTATAGAAAGTAATATTAAAATTTTTGATTGTTCAGAAATCTTTTTAAAAAGTTTTGCTATATCTGCTTCTAGCTCTCTATCCTTTTTATCAAGTTTTAATA
This sequence comes from Prostheceraeus crozeri, assembly GCA_907163375.1. Lineage (NCBI taxonomy): Eukaryota > Metazoa > Platyhelminthes > Polycladida > Euryleptidae > Prostheceraeus > Prostheceraeus crozeri. The sequence goes on along the minus strand of CAJQUW010015510.1, from coordinate 734,288 downwards.
ATTTTTCGTTTAATGATTTGTCATTAAGTTTAAGCAACTTTAATTCGTTCATCAGCGGAACCATAACATCGTTTATATATTTTTCTTTTAAGTCATTGATTTGTGTATCAACATATTGTTTATTTGTTAACTCTGTATTTTGTTGTGGAAGAATAGAAAGATGTAATGGACCAGATAAAACGTCTCCAGTTTTCATTATATAATTTTCTAGTTCTATTTCTGATTCACGATTATTCGGGATATATGCACCTCCACCAACATTTGGTAACATCATTTTTAAACAATAAAAATAAAATTTTTTCTGATTATAAAAATACATAAATTATAAAAATAAAATTTTTTCTAATAAAAATAAAAAAATGGAAATGACTCAAATTTGTCAAGTTTGCAATATGCGTTTTTTAAATCAAACACTATTATATTCTCATATGAAAAACACACCATGTGGTATGCATATGAATCAATTACAACCTAATAATAGTATTCAACCTAATAATAGTATTCAGAATAATATTCAACCTAATAATAGTATTCAGTATAATAATATTCAATCAGAGCAACCATTACAAAGATTAAAGCATTTATTTATTTCAGATAAAGAACAAAATCTTTATACTGCTAGAATAAATGCACCTAGGCAAAATATACCTAGGCAAAATAATAATAATCCTTTTGTTCAAAATAATCCTTTTGTTCAAAATAATAATGTATCTCAAAATAATTATATTGATAAAAATCAATTTGTTGAAAGTAATAACAAAAAAATATGTTCCGAATGTAATAAAAATATAACATCAAAAAATTTTGCGCGTCATTTAAAATTATGCGAACAACCAGAAGAGGTTAAAAAAAATAAAAAAGATAAATTAAAAGATCAGTTATGTCGTAATTGTAATAAATATTTTACAATTCAAGGAATTACTAATCATTATAATTCTTGTATAAGTTCTACAAGACAATGTACAAGTTGTCAAATTACTAAACCTAAGACAGAGTTTTATGATAGTAAATATCAGTGTAAGGATTGTTTAAAAGAAAAAGTTAAATGTAGAGGTTGTCAAAAAATTATATTAAAGAAAAATTTTCAGCGACATGTAACACTATGTCCAAAACTTAATCAACATAATAATCAACATAATAATAATTTATATCAAAATAATAATTTATATTAGTATTTCTATTAAAATAGACTTATATATTTAAATAGTTGTATTTCAACTAAAATAGTTGTATTTCAACTAAAATAGTTGTATTTCAACTAAAATAATCTTATATATATTAAAATATTTGTATTTCTACTAAAATAATCTTATATATATTAAAATATTATTTTTTATAAAGAATAAAATATTATTTTATTAAAATATTCTTAAGCATTCCGGAAGAGAGGAGAGGTTCGGAACATACTTCTTTTGAGTATAGGAACAAAAAGTCCGACACATTCCGGAGGTTCTACAGAGGTTAAAAACACTCATAAGAGTGTAAGAATGCGAGTCCGGAATTAAAAAATAATAATTCCTAAATTTTTATTTTAAAAATATTAAATGAATAAAAACGAAAATTTGGAAGATTTATATTCACCGGTTATAATTAAAAGTAATAAAAGTAATAAAAGTAATCTAAGTCGTCATAAATCTCTTAATGCAATAAACGAAATAATAAATAATTATATGAATAACACTGAGTTTCAAGATACACTAACCCCTCAAGATCCGAATCTCAAAGATATTAATAATATTGTAGAAAATCCTATATATAATACTAAATATAATAATAATATAGATAAAAATATATATAATAATATAGATAAAAATATATATAATAATATAGATAAAAAATATTTAGAGACACTACCCCCTAATTCATCTCTTAATAAAAAAATACCACAATCAGATCTTACACGTCTTTGGAATTTTTTAAAATTTCATTGTATAAAAATATTGTTAGCATGTATTTTAATATTTTTTATTTATCATCTTGTTATATGTATTGGAAATCAATGGGGTTACTTTCTAACAGAGGAACAAAAGAGAATAAATTTTTATAAACAAGAAATAAAAACTTTTAAAGGATGGAAGACTAATGAGGATAAGATTAAGGATAAAACTAATAATAAAAATATTAAACAAGGTAAAATGTATCAAGAAAATTTACATTTCATTGTTTACGGTAAAACTGGAAGTGGTAAGACTACGTTTATTAAAAAATATATAAACCAATATTATAAGGATGAAACAAAAGTACATATTTTTTGTATGCATACTTCTGAATGGCCAACTTTTACAAACGTCTATAATGATAAACAATTAGATGAGTTACAAGATATGGAAAGTTTTGCTGGTACACCTGAAAATAAATCTTTATTAATTTTAGATGATGTTGCAAGTTTATCAAAACAAAAAAATATGTCAGAAATATTTACAAAAGGAAGACATCAAAATATTCAAATAGTTGTATTAGCTCATAAAGCTTGTGATGTAGATAATAAGATTAGAGAAAACATTCAAACATTTTTTACAACTACACAAAATAATGCAGCATTCTTTAATGATATTAATAAAAATTATAAAATGAATATGCCTTTATCATATTATACACATCATAAATATGGAATAATACGTGTTGACACCATAAGTGAACATATGCAAGTATATGATAAAGATTTAAATATATTAGTAGATACCGAACATGAAATCTATAATAACTCTCAAGATTTTGATATTAGAATATATGCAAATACAAAACATTTATCAAATCAAGTTATAGAACAAATAATTATCTTTTTAGAGTCTGAAGCAAAAGTACCACTAAAAATTATTCCTGATACATTTTATTTTTATTTTGATCATTATTTAAATGCAAAATTTGGTATACCAATACCTAACAGATTACAAGATAATGAAACATTAAACTATTTAAAAATTGCAATAAATGATGTTAGAAACGGTTTAAGAAAAGCAACACCAATAATAACTGATGTTAAATCTACATTTTCTGATGCTAAATCTACATTTGATGAAGCCAAAAAAACATATAATGATATAAAACCATTAATAAATGGTGTAAGTGAAATACTTAATAATTAAACAAATTTATCATAATCGAACCGAAGGTTCTAGGGCTTCGCCCGATTTTACAGATATATTAGAATTTTTCCATTATATATATATTTTAGAATTTTTTTCTCTAAAAATTAAAACATAAATTTTTTTAAAAAAAAAATTTTCTCAAATTTTCTCTAAAAAAATAAAAAAATAAAAAAAATGGATAAATTTTATTGCAACTTATGTAAAAAAAAGTTGCAAACAAAAAGAAGTTATCAATCTCATCTACAAAGTAAAATGCATTTACAAAATGTAGAACGAGTTGATGAAGGAAATATATTAAAATTAAATAGTTATAAAAACTATATAGAAACATTACCTACTGATATAAAAGTTAAAAAAATATTTTATGATTATTCACATTCGGAATATAAAAAAGTTTTTAATAGTGAAGATGAACATGTGCCAGATGAAAGATATTTATTTAGCGATACTGATGAATTTAACGAAATAGATGAATTTGATGAAGCTGAACGAACCGATGAAGCCTTACAAACAGAAGGTTCTAGGGCTTCGCCCGTAACAGATATAAAATATTTATTTAATCAGTCTTTTGAATATAATGAAACCGATAAAACTTTTTCTGATATTCTAACCAACTTTTATAATATATTTAAGAAATCTTTCAAATGTTATATGAATGTAGAAGTACTTTATACAAAAAATGGACCTGATGGAATTCCTGAAGAAATAATACAAGGACATTTTACAAATTCACAAGAAATTCATAATGTAAATGATATACAACCCATATTTGAATCGATGATACTTAAATTAGAAAATTGTATAATTGAAGCCCAGTTACGTGAATCTGGTTGGAGATTTGTTAAAATACTATCTAAGAAAATAGTAATTGATAAATATAAAAATAATACTGGTGGTAGTTATGTTCCTTTGCCTTTCAGTTCACCACAAATAATCAACATAAAAAATGAAGATGATTATTGTTTTCTGTGGAGTATTATAGCACATTTACATCCTGCAGAATATCATAAAGAAAGACTAAGTCATTACAATAAAGAAAAATACATAAATGAATTTGATCTTTCTGATGGCTTAGATGAATTTCCATATGATTATAATAGGTTAAAAAAGTTTCATAAAAAGAATAAAAATTTAATAGAAGTAAATGTTTTTGAATTAAATGTGAATTATGTTTCTATTGGTAAAATTATTCCACTTTACTCAGATTCAAAAAAATTTTATTTGAATAATAAAAATTTATGTCAATCAGAAATAGTATATAATGATAGAGGAAATTACATGCATCATAATATTTTTTACCAAGGAAATATAATATGTACTGAAAAATTTGAACTTGCTAAAACACTATCACCAATAATGATTAATCATAATAATTATAAAGGACGTACTGATGATTATAATTACAAATATTCATCTTTATCTTCAGAATATCAACAAAAATTAGAAAATTTAAATAAAAGTTTACAAAACTGTAAAACAGATTATCAACAACAATTAAAAATGTTACTACAAGAATATCACCATAAATATCAAAATAAGATAGAAACAATTCAAAAATTAAATGAAGAAAATAATAAAAAATTAAATAATAAAGAAAATCAAAAAATAAATGAATGTTTAAAAAAATGTCCAGAACAATATAAAGAACAATATGATAAAGAATATATTTATCAGCTACAAATATTAAATCAAAATTATTATCAAAATACATTTAATATTACAAAAGAAATTAATGAAACACATGAAATATATAAAGATGAATTTGTAAAATTAGTACAGTCAAAACAACCAGCACAAGCGAATATATTATATTATCAGGGTCATTTTATATTGTGTAAAGATGTTTCTATATTTACAAAAACTTCAGATAATAAAAATTTTCCTTGTCTTCAATGTATGACAAGTTTTAGAACTTTAGAAGAAATGAATAGACATTTGGAGAATTGTCAACAAAACGAAGCAGTTCAAAATACTTTTCCAAAAGATGATTATTTAGAATATAATAAATGGTATTTTAAAAATAAAGTACCCTTTACTATTTATTGTGATTTTGAAGCATATAATGTTAATATGACACAAAATCAAACGGAAAGTTCCAGGGCTTCACCCGATTCTGAAAATTATAATTCTGAAAATTATAATTCTGAAAATTATAATTCTGAAAATTATAATTCTGAAAAAAGTGCGCCTGAAAGAAGTGCACCTGGAAAAAGTTCAACTGAACAAAGTAAAGAAAAATATTTATTTGAACAAAAACCATTATGTTGGGGAATGTACATTCATTCAAATTATCCTGAATTATTTAAATCAGAATATTTACAATACTATGGTGAAGACAGTTCAGAAATGTTTACAAAGAAAGTAGAAGAATTACAAGGACGTTTTTCACAATTGCTTGAAACAAATATACCAATGATACCATTAACGGATGAAGAAAGAAAAGAATTTTATGATGAAATAAATTGTTATTACTGTGGAAAAGGTTTTACAAATAAATATAAAACTGGCAGAGGTAGATATATTGATAAAGTAAAAGATCATGATCATCTAAATGGATTATATAGAGGTGCAGCACATAATTCTTGTAATCTTAATGCTAATAAATTTAAATATAACTTTGTTCCTTTATATTTCTATAATGGTTCTAAATATGATTTCCATCTAGTAATGAAAGATTTATTTTCATCTGAAAAATTACATCAACAAAAAATAAATGTACTATGTAAACAAGAAGAAGAATATTTTTCAATGCAATTAGGTTGTATTAGAATTTTAGATGCATTTAGATTTTTTACTCCTTATTCATTAGATGTTATGGGAAAAACTTTGAAACCTGAACAATGTAAAATATTAAATAAATATAATTTAAAACCTTTAAAAGGAATATTTCCGTATGAGTACATAACTGGAGATTTTAATTCTGTGAATAAAATTATGGAAGAAAAACAACTTCCTCCAATAAATAAATTTAAATCAACATTAAAACAATCACAATTATCTGAAGAAGATTATGCAGAAGCTGAAAAAAATTGGAGAGAGTTAAATTGTAAAACAATGTATGATTATACAATGAAATATCTACAGATAGATGTATTAATACTAGCTGATCTTTTTGAAAACTTTCGTGATATGTGTTTAGAATATTACGGAATAGATCCATGTTATTGTTATTCTACACCAGGTTTAACATGGTTAGCAGGATTAAAACATACTGGTGTTAAACTTAAACATTATAAAGAAAATACATATGATAAATTATTATTTTTTGAATCTGGAATTAGAGGTGGAGTTTCATCAGTTTTAGGTAATAGATATGTTAAATGTTATAATAAGAAAGTAAATCCACATACATATGGAATAATGAAACCTTTATCTCCAGAAGAAAAAGAAAAGATATTAGAAATTTTTCGAACGAAACAAGAAGGAGTAGAACGTGAAAAAGCAATTGATGAATTCATGAGAGAAAACTATTTGTTATATTATGATTTTAATAGCTTATATTCTTCTTGCATGATACAAGAATTACCAACAGGTGAGATGACATGGTGTAATAATCTTGATTATCAAAAAACATATGATGGAAATCGTAATTCTGGTTATATATATGAAGTTGATTTAGTATACCCTGATTATATAAAAGATGCAACAAAATATTATCCTTTCTGTCCAGAAAACAAAATTCCCAATATAGAAGATTTTTCAGATTATCAAAAATCTATAATTCCTAAGAAATATAGGCCAACAAAAAAACTTATGTTAACACAAAGCAATAAAGGAAAGTATGTTGTTGAAGGAAGAATGCTAGATTGGTATTTAGATCATGGAATGATTCTCACAAAAATTCACCGGAAACTAGTGTATAAAAAATCTAAATGGTTAAAAGATTATATTGAGTTCAATATTGAAAAACGCAAAATATCTAAAAGAAATAAAGATGATTTTGGAAACGTGTTCTTCAAATTAATGAATAATGCATTTTATGGTAAGACTTTAGAAAATGTGCGTAATAGACAAAATATTGAAATAGTTTATGATAAAGATAGGTTTCAAAATTTAACAAGGAAACCTACATATAAAAGAACTACTAGATTTAGTGATGAACTTTGTGCTGTTCATCTAAGAAGAAGCATTGTAAAACATGATAAGTTTAATTTTATAGGTTTCACTATATTAGAATTAGCTAAACTATTTATGTATAGATTTATATATGATTATTTAGCGCCTGCTTATGGCAAAAACTATAAATTACACTTTACAGATACCGATTCTGTTTTCTTAGAATTAACAATACCGTATAATTCTACACTTGATGAAGAAATTAATAAAATAAAAGATATCATTCATCCTTCTGATTTATGTAAAGTAAAAGATGAATTAGAAGGAAATGAAGATTTCATAACAGAAGCTATATTTTTAAAATCTAAATGTTACTGTTATAATACAACTAATAATATTAAAACACATAAAACATTAAAAGGAATTTCAAAGGCATCAGTGGCTAATCAAATAACATTTCAAGATTATAAAAATGCATTATTTAATAATGAAATAAAAACAGCATGTAATTATAGACTTAATTCAAAAAAACATAAAATGTATTTAAAAGAAGAACATAAATTAGCATTAGATCCATTTGATGATAAAAGAAAAATTTTACCTGATGGAATAACTACTTTACCTTTTTAATTTTCTAATTTCTATTTTCTAAAGATAACAATATAACAATATAACAATATAAAAATATAAAATATTATAAAATAAAATAATATAATAATATAAAATTATCATATAAAAATGGATAAAGTTAGAGCTGATAATTTTAAAAGAATAAAACAATTAGACGAATTAATAAAACAAAGAAATATTATGAAAGAAAATCATCTTCAACATAGAATGACAAAAGCTGGTATTCAATCTGATATGTTTGATAAATTAAAATTAACTGAAGAAGTAAAAACTGATTATGAAAAAACTGTCGAACCATTTAAAACTCTTGAAAAGGAACTTAATGAAAAACGTGTTGATATAGCGGATCCTGTACTTAAAACACTATTAGATGACTATGGTTTATTAGAGGCAAACATAGATAAAAAATTACCAAAATCTATGTTATTCGAACATTCTACTTTCTTTTTAGATAAAAAATTATTTGCAAGATTTTATCTTGGTGGTAAAGAAATATTTCCACAACCTTTACGAGGATTAATTTTTTCGCCAGATAAAAAACCTATTAGTTTAGATAGAAATTTTGTTGATCTTTTAAGAGGAGCAGATTTAAAAAATTATGCTGTAGAAGATCTCATAAAATATAAAGCTATGTTAGACAGAGTTGGTGTAGTAAAATCTCTAAGACGTTATAAACAATTAGAAAATTTATTATCAACGGGAGTTAAAGTAGGGAAAGGTTTATCTGAAAAACAGAAAACAGAAACAACTGTATTTTTACCAGATGATCCACAAGAATTACTAAATAGATTAAATATTTTAATATCTGCAATAAAAGAAGGACATAATTCTAGTTTCAATGAAATTCATGCTATATTGAAAAGACTGTTAGAAAAGAAGATTCTAAATGAACAGGATTATAAAAGTATAACGAACCGAATGATCTAGGGCTTCGCCCGAACCGGACATCTCTGATGTCCTCCAGGACTTCGCCCATAGCTGAAATATGTTGTTGTTTTACTTTTTTCATAAAAAAATATTTATTTAATTTTTTTAGTTTAAAAATGTGTTCAGCAGATTTAGACAAAATTAATAATCATTTAGAAAATTTGACAGAGATTTTGGGTTCATCAAAATTTAGTACGACGTTAAAAATTATAACAACTACTTCATCACACACTTGTAATTTAGAACCCATTCTACATTTAGAACAAAATAAAAATTATCAAATTGCATTGACTAGTTTCTCTACATTTAACACTATTCAAAACGTTATCAAAGATGTGAATGATCAATTTAGATATTCTACTGATAAAGGAAAAACATAGAAAATACTAACTTTTCTTCCTGGTTCTTACGAAGTTGAAACAATATCAAATGAAATTAAGAGACATTTAGGTATACCATTTAAAGATAAGAAACAATTACATTTTGCAGTTGAACCGGCAGTTAATAAATTTTCTCTTACTTTAGACGAAAATCATCAAGTTGATTTTAATCATGATAGATCATTGTCAAAGCTATTAGGATTTAATAAACAAACTTACAGTCAAGGTTATCATTTAGGTGAGAAGATTCCAAAAATAACTGAAATAAATTCAATTGTTGTACATTGTGACATTATTGAAGGAGGATATATAAATGGTAAATTATCAAATTTAATATTCAGTTTTCCAGCTTTTACTGTACCCATTGGTTATAGATTAAATGTAATTCCACAAACATTAATATATTTTCCTATTACAAGAAAAACTATTAACAACATTGGCATTAGAATCACTGATGAAAAAGGACAAGAAATAAATTTTGGAGGTGAAGAGATTATGATAGATCTTTTGGTACGGGAGGTATAAACTTTTACGCTACAATAGAGAAGTTTAATTTTTTTATCATTTTCATTATTAATCTTATTAATCTTATTAATCTTATTAATCTTATTATTAGAAACAAAAAATAAACTTAAATTAAAATTTTATTTTTATTTTTTTGTTTCTAAAAACACTAATTCAATAATGGATGAATTTATTACTTTAAAAATGAATGAAATGTCTTTAAATAAAAAAAAACTTAAATTTAATCATCATCCAAATTTATCTAATAAAGTTTTAGCAGTTATTTGTGGAAGATCAGGATGTGGAAAAACATATCTATTATTTAAAATTTTAACGACTCCAAATTTTTTAGATTATAACAATCTTATAATTTATACAACAACAGCAGAACAACCCGTCTATCAATTTTTAAAATATGGATTTGAAAATAATCTTACAAAAACAGCAATTGCTTCTCTATTCGAAGAATACGAAAAATCTGAATATGAAGAAGAAATAAATTTGTGGTGTGAAGAAGCAGCAAAAAATAAACAATTAGTTGAATCCAATAAAAATAAGCATATAAAAATACAATTAATAGATGATAGTGGTAATATGCAAGATCCTAGTAAACTAGATAAAACAATGAAACATTGTGTAATTTTTGATGATTGTGTTAATGACAGAAATCAGTCAGTTCAAAGAAATTATTTCACAAGAGGTAGACATAATAACTGTAGTGTATTTTATTTGACACAAAGTATGTATTCATTAGATGGAAGTGTTATTAGAAAGAATGCAAATATATTTATACTATTTGAAATAAATGCAAGAAACTTAAGTGATTTGTTAAGAGATTTATGTATAAGAGATAAAGATGAATTTAAACAATCGTGTAATAATGCTTGGTCAAAAGATTATGGATTTATCACAATTAATATTGATAAAAAAATTCATGAAAGAGTTATCGAACAATTGTTTACCGAGTAATAAAAATATACAAATATAATGTTTTAATATTTTATTTTTTATTATCAGCTTTAATTTTGTCTATTTTTTTAAAATATAATATTTGAATTTTGTGGTAACATTGGTATACAGCAAAAACATTTTACTGAACAAATTATTTTTTTATTGCTTTGTTGTTTGTAATCTTTTCGTTTAAAGTTTTCACGTTTAAAGTTTTCACGTTTAAAATTTTCTCGTATTAAGTTTTGTTTAATAAAGTTTTGTCTAATAAAGTTTTTAGCTCTTCTAAAAAAATTTTATCATTTTCTTCATTAAAAATTTTATCATCAATAAAAGTTTTACCATCACTAGAAATTTTACCATCCTTTTTATTTTTATCATTAACTTTTTCTGTCTGTGATTGAAATGATATTTGATTTATTTCATTAGCTATTTGATCAAATTTTTCAATCTCATCTAACGTAATAACATTATCATCACATACTCTTTGAAAGTAGTAGTGTAGTTTATCATAGACTTCTTTAATATGTAAATGCTTAGTTTTTAATGATTTTCGTTTCTTAGTTATTAAAGATTTATCTAACATTGTAGCAAGTGAAGTTGCAAAAACACCCGTACCTGTTAAAGCTGTAGCAACTACTGGAATTACTAAAACACCTGAAGATATAACAATTGTTAAAGCACCTAAACTTATTGTTAAGAATATGCCAATTCCTTGTGTTACATTCTTAACTTTAGACCATCTCTTTCTTAATTTATTATAATGTTCTAATCTAAGTAATAATTGCGATTCCTTATCTTTCATATAGCGTATTCTATCTTTGTGTTTTTCTATATTTAATTCACTTATTTTTAATTGAGATAACGAAGGATATATTCTTGAGGTTCCTTCCATTTCTGAAGTTCCTTCCACTTTTGTTTCTTCCACTTTTGTTTCTTCCATTTTTAAAGAAATATTTTTAACGGGCGAAGCCCTGGAAGACATCTCCGATGTCCCGCAAGTCACATGATATATTTTAAAAACCTGAAAAACGTCTAAACTCATGAATTTAATCATTTTTAAAAATACTAACTTTTATGATTTTCAGTGTCCTAGAACGGTCATGATTTTCAAGGTAAAAATTGTAATTCACAAATTTGAGATTCTTAACTTTTATAATTTTTGGTGTCCTAGAACGGTCATGATTTTCAAGGTAAAAATTGTAATTCTCAAATTTGAGATACTCAACTTTTATAATTTTTAGTGTCCTAGAACGGTCATGATTTTGAGGGTGAAAATTGTAATTCACAAATTTGAGATTCTTAACTTTTCTGATTTTTCGGTGTCCTGGAACGGTCATGATTTTCAAGGTAAAAATTGTAATTCTCAAATTTGAGATTTTGAAAAATTTGAAAAATTGGGTATTTTTAAAAACGCCCAAATTCATGAATTTAGTCCCTTTTTCAGGTTTTTAAGACCTAAATTCATGAATTTATGTCGTTTTTAAAAGTACCATTTTTGAAAAAAATGGTACTTTTTGAATGAACCAAATTCATGAATTTAGGTCTTAAAAACCTGAAAAAGGGACTAAATTCATGAATTTATGTCGTTTTTAAAAGTACTATTTTTTTTGATTTTATGGTGTCCTGGAACGGTCTTCTTCCCATTACTGATATCAAAATGATGACACAGACATCAAGAAGCATTTAAAGATGGATGGAATGCACGGATAAACATAGCTTCCTTGGACTCTCTGTCCAAGCGATTCGCATTAGGTGCTAACTGGTAAAATGTCATGGCTTTGAAATTGCCACCACAGCTAGATATATGGCGACTCACTTTGAATGAAGTGTATATTAAGTGGCTAACTTGCTGTCTGTGTATTGTCATTCTATGTCTAAAGGCATCCCCAGATTGTCCGATATATATTGCTCATATATATATATTGAGCAACGGAGTGGGGGAAATACATGACGGATGCATGACGGTAGATGCAATGACGGGGTAAATGATGCGTAAGTCAATTTAATGCACCCTGCATAAATGAAAACGCATGGTGAATGTTTAAATCTCTTCGCCATTCATGTTGATCGACTTCTCATGCCCACATTGCTGTACATAGACTACATGTTGATATATATATATATATATATATATGCGATGTTTGCCACCACATCCAGTTTCTCAATTTTTTGTCCATAAGCGCTTTTGAAATAAGCAAAATTCAATGATTACTTAAGTCAGCAAAATTAAAGGTAGCTGAGATCAATCCGCGTTGCCTTTTCAAGCATTTTTTAATTTGATGCTTCATTCATTGAATATGTATTGATTCGTGATTACATTGAAATCAGCATTTAGAAATTCAATTATCATTTACAAAAATGATATTTTCATAAAGCTCAATCAATCTCCATCAAACGTCATAAAATTGTTGTTCAAATTAACGATAACCTTTAGGTCTTCTGGATGTGGTCTCATATCTTGCGATTTTTGACATCGTTTCAGCCCATGTAGAGTTACTGAATGTCATGTTTTCGACAAAATACGGACGCAAGTAAAGTGACTAAGCGAACATCAAATCTGAGCATAAAAAATAGTCCATCTGATTTATTTTAGGATTCTATTGGCTTGTTTACTTGCACGATAGCCTTCACCATGTAAATGTAATCAAATAATTCAGTCATTGAATGTAAGATCACGATTTTCACCTCACTATCCGAAAGAGAAGACGGTGTCAATTTCCATTCTACTTATTAACGAAAGAAGAGACAGTGTGGCACCAGTGAGCGCCCCTCAGTCCTCATCAAACACCACTAGTAAAGGGTAAGATCATTTTACATTCAAGAACAGTTTACGACTAATTGTTTTGAGTCAATGTACAAAATAACGATGCTGCAAATAAAATCCGCATTTAATCGTCTGCGCTCGCTGTTGCCATTTGATAGTTAAGTGTGACTTGGATTGTATCCAAGACTTTTCATTTGTCAGCTATATAAGTCGACTCTAGCACATTGCAACATTTTACATTTTTGAATACTAGTATCAATGTGACTTGAATTCAATCCAACTCGCAGACATGAGTCGATCGCTGATAACTAAATCATTTTCACTCAGATCTGAGGAACCAGTGACAGCGATTCGCGCAGAGGCGGAGGTACAAAGGATGTTAAGCACCGCCCTAAGTAACAATCAACGTCGGCTTGAGCGTGCTTACATGCAGATGGGGAGAAAAGAAAACATGACGAATAACACAGTTCCCTGCTGGTCAATTAATGTATGCAAAGGTAAGAACTTCTCAATGATTTAAATATTTTGCATGTTTTAAAATAGCATTTTCTAAGACCACAATTTAGGCATTCTGCTAGCATCTTGCAACAAGCGATTATTTATATAACGACAAAGATATTTACATGTACTTCTGATTGTTTATGTGAACTACGAGGTACATGTAGACCTTTAGTTTAACTTAGTGGTTCTCATTTGGGTGTGTAATTTGCGGGCAAACACACTATGAAGATAGTCGAAATCTCAATTTTGCTACAAAATCTTCCCTCTTCATATTCGAATAGAGAGCCAAGAGGAGCTTGCATTGCATTCACATCCGCTTGAAGATAACTACATTAAATTCACAGTTAGAACAGTATGGATAATCAATTCTGATATCTTTCTGAAGTAATCCAAGTCCTTTTGCATTCCCCTGCAGTTGTTTTATATTGATTTGACGTGGTCAAATGGTCAATCTCAGGAAATTTTTGCAGCAAATAACAGAACAGAACAGCCACTTTTCATACTTAGCTTATAGTGAAATAATGCAGTGCCAAGGCCTTTCTGTTGGAACATCTAACCGTCATCAAGGAAATATTCTGCTAATTGATAAATGCATGCACATAGATTTTTACTTAAGAAATTCAAAAGCATCAAGCTATTAGATGAAAAATCTGAATCTACGACAAGAAGAAACTATAATAATAACTCAAAACACATTGATATGCACAGGTTAAGGTAGAAAAACGCCTGAATGCTCTAATGCCCCTTTATTATCTTCACATGTATCAATGTGATTTGAGTTAGATTCAGATTTTTTATCTAATAGCTTGATAATTTTGAATATCTCAATTAGAAATTTATATGTATGTATTTCTCAGTTACTAGATTATTTCCCTGATGACGGTAGGAGTTTCCCTCAGAAACGTTTTGATATTGCATGATTTCATTATAAGCTAAGTATGAAAAGTGGTTATTTTGTTCTATTATTTGCTGTAAAAATTTATAGCGGCTTTCCACTGGAGAATGATTTTATGAAATTATTTCCTGAATTTTAGCATGAAAGGCTTCAGTCAGTTGCTAGGCTTCTTGCTGCACTGGTAGATATATATAAAGATAGGAGTGTCTTGGCCGCTCTAGTCACATGCTAAACCTCCTTGTATAATTGTGACATGCAACCAAGAATTCAATTTTAGCTCTGCGCTAAGGAATGAAAAAAAACAAATTAAAACTCACAGCGGCATAAAATATGAAATTAGCTATGAGTCTAGTTCAATAGTCGTTTAAGAATTTCATGCATGGATTTTGTACTACAAAACAGAATGAAAGCTGTGGAGTATTTTCAAATGATCGGTATACATATGATTGACAATTAGCAAGTGTCATCAATCGCGCGACTTAGGATTTCATAATCCCTTAGTCACGTACAACGCTGTTCAGAATGAACTCGAAAATTAAAGAACTTTTAAAAAATAATAATTGAGAATTATATAGATTGTTACTGTATTAATGCTGTATTAAGTGTAGGTCTCGTATTACTATTGTTGATACGTCTTTTATCAGGGGCAACAGAATCACTTTAGAGAACAAAAAAGTTAGGATTCCTATTCTTGAACATTTTTCTAAACTCTATTTTCTCGCATTTAAGATCATTGTGAGGACTCGATAATTGCTTAATAAAGCAAATAATTCATTGGAGCATTTCTTTTAATCTTCCCATTTCCAGACACGGTTTCTGCATCTTCATAAGAAAGTTGTGATCTGACTGAGTTAGTGAATTTTTCGCTTTGTAAAGAAGCAAGCCGAATTATTTCTGAGGAAATTAAGACGCAAATACTTTGCAGTGAAATTAAGATAAGCATGTGCAACTAAGATATTATACGAGACAAATATACTTTCAATTCTTCAATTCATTTGCTTGTTAAACACGTCATGTTGATAATTATTTGAAAATAAAATGTGTTTTCCGTCAATTTTATAAGTCACAAACGCAAGCTCTATCCGATACGTGTCTAGGGTATCTGAAAGTAATCCTTTGAGAAGATTTTATCTCCGAATCGCGGCGATAAGTGCTTTCTTCGTGTGAAGGAAGATAGAGATATAATTCATGACATTTAAATTAATTTAGCGAGTAATCGTTTGAAACTTTTTATTCAAAGTTTGATTGTTGTTAATTGTTTATTGTAAGACAAACGATTATGAATTCCACTCAACGCCTTTAATCTTGTATTTGAAAGTAACCAATGTGTTAGACTATGGAAAGGCAAATAAAGTTGATTTTATAACTACAGTTTTATTTTGAGAGTAATTTAACACTAATTCGTGGATTGACGGTATGATATTTTCTCATTATCCATTTTCTTTAATATATCATCCCTTCTCTACAAATGTCAAAGCCTAAACAGATGCTAATTCTGCATTGTGAAATATACTGATTGTGATTACATGCAAATTGTGACTATGATATCGTACGTGAATTTTATTTGCCTTCAAAACTATCGGTGAGAAATATTGAAAAGGGACGCTTTGCCAAAATAATTATCGAATACGGAATGCTCGTATGTCGACTTAGATAAAAATTACTTCAGTAACAAAGACATTTCTGTTAATTTCTTACTTATTATTTCAACCAATTTGTATACTTACTTATATCAAAATAGAGCTAAGAAAGGTATACTTTATTCTAATGTATATTGTTAGCTACTTATTATCTTGATTTCAAAATCTCAATTTGCAAAAGTTTTCATTATGCCCAACATGTGCGATGCGTCATATACGATATATCGCAAAACTAGACCTATAGCTTAAAAATCGTCTATGCTACTACATGCAACTGTAGCAACACTTCATAACGTAGCTGTGCACTGGTCTCCCTAGCACAGTTGTTAGTTGTGCTTGGCATAGCGATCTTTTGGTTCAGAGGTCGAGCCTCTCCATCATGTATTCATCATCTGTCATCTTGAGATTTCAGAATTTTGGATTATTATGCTTATGCTTGCTTCCACTTTTGCACAAGGCATAGAAGATAAGAAGAAGTATATTATAAGTGAATTTATTCGATATTCAGTCATTTTTTCGGAGTGTAAACAAAGGAGATTTTAAAGGATAAGGTACGCGTTGCCTTTGAATATATTCAAGTTGACAAATACTAGATTGCTACAATGTCTGTTAATTGAAAAGTCACTGCATTAATGTTCTGAAACCTTAAATTTCATAAATTCTTTAAAGTCATGCATATACCTACATGCGCATGATTACAGTGCTTTTGATAATTGCATTTTTCATTCGAGATAATAACATAATGTGATTAATGTTCGCAATGTCAACATATCAATTATTGTCAAATTATTCAATTAGCTTCTTCATCAGAATTGATTTTGCTTAAAAATGGAGAAATTCTCGATGACCAGGCATCTTATCTTCGTTGACGTAAATTATTCGCCGAAAATGAGCAAATTTCATCTGTAAGTGAAGCAGCTGCTGATAGGTGCTCCTGAAAGCATAAGTTGATCCACACAGAACTTCGTGCAAATTTGTAAGGTGATTTGGCAGATGATATTTTGTTCATTCGTTGCAACTTTTCAGTGAAACTATGTGATTAATTTGTGCTAGTGCGGAAATTGACAAAGATGGCGAAGAAATAATTAAAACACTTGATTAAAACAGAAACATAAGTATTGTATAAAATCTTCTCATAAGATACAAAATGTTAGAATCACCTCAGCTTTAAAAATTATTTTCTGAGCTGAGGATGATGATAAGTAGAGCGCATCTTGAAATACAAAGTATAACATACGAGCGTACTAAGTATATTAATATATATATATATATTCATTTTGATTTCAATCGTTTTTTTGATATATATATATATATATATATATATATGTTATAAAAAGTATATTAATCATTCATGCTCGTGAACAGTAAAAAGGCGAAATCTGCGGGACCTACATCACCAGTAGTGATAACGATAAAATCTTATATTTGAAAGGCCTCTATTGCAAAGCTGTTGTAATTTATGGGGACATATATTCATATTCATCGTCAATCAAAAATGGTAGATATGTAGTTGTCTTGCACTTGTCCTACGTTGTAGTATGCAATTGCAATTTGGCTAATGGTTTTACTTAGGTATTGAAACTATAAAAGTGCTTCAAATCTTGACATTAGAATATAACATACAAGGAATGAAAAAGCTTAAATATATATAAATCAAAAATTGAATGGACCAACAGTTCAATCAGAAATAATTTATTCTGTGTTGTTTGCAAAATAGGTATATATACATATATATATATATATATAAATATATATGTATAGATATATAATATCTATAGGGACCCTCACGCCGACAATTCGAAATGAAACAAAAAGACAGTTTCTGTGGAAGACCGGTTTCGCTTATTGAAAATAGCTTTATCAATTCCACACTGGACAAGATGAAAGTCAAAAGTGAACGTGACACAAAGTTGTAAAGTCAGACATCAGTTCTCAACAAAGTGCGCAAATTTGATTGGTTTGTAAAAACACCAGTGACCTGCACATTAGACAATTCTTTCTGACAATAGCGCAGGACACGCTTGCTGCAATTGCTATGTGGCACAATGAAACGCAACTTATTACATTTATTCATTTCTTGATTCAAGCCATTTGGGGTAAGAGCACACATCCGTTTAATCCAAATGTTCTCTTTCAGTAACCTTTTTTCAGGGTTCGGACAATGTTCAACACCAAAGTAAGAAAAATGAGATAGATTACAAAGAGAATTAAAATGTTTTGCAACAGATGTATCATGACATGCCTTGATATTCGCTATGTGTTCAGAAATACGTTTACGCAAACATCTAGAGGTTTGCCCAACATAGGTTACTTTACAATTTTTACAAATTATCACATAGATGATGTTAAAATCTGTACATTGGATCTTATGCACAATGGGAAAAGGAGTGTTAAAAATATTTACAACATAATTACATGAGAGACTGTATGTACATATACTACAATTACACGGCAAAAAGCCTGTGTTCCATGACGTAGGAGTCTGCTTCGTAAGAGAAAAAATGGTACGAACAGCAGATCGTATAGCACTCCTACTATAACCTTGATCGCGCCAAACTTTTTGTACAGTTTTCTTGGTATCTTGAAAATCCTGGTAAGTGGAGCTATGAGAAGCCCATCTATACACGTGACCGTAAACAATACTTTTAAAAACGTGATTCGGATGATAGGAATTGCTACTCAGCAAGCAATGCCTATCCAAACTTTTAAAACCAATGCGAGACAGCAGAAAATTATGACATTTATATAACTCTAAATCTAAAAAACGAAGCTTTTCAAAATCATGATGTAAAGTTACTTTAATACACGGATGAAAGCAATTTACAGATTCATAAAAATTACGAAGATCACTTTGAGAAAAATCCCAAGTTCCAAAAATATCATCAATATATCTTTTCCATACCACGGGCTGTTTGTTTAACATAAAGATGTGCTGTTCCCATTCCATCAAAAAAATGTTGGCGAACGATGCACCAAACGCACACCCCATGGCTACACCATGTATTTGTTGAAAAAGATCACCATTGAAAACAAAAGTGTTGTTTTTCAGAATAAGGCGCAGAAGTGTTAAAAGACTCAAATCCGGACGCTTTGGGTCTGGAAACTTTAAAAATGCTCGAGCAACAGCTTCAATGCCCTCTTCAACGGGTATGTTAGTGTAAAGAGATGTTATGTCCATGCTAAACAAAATAGTGTCCTTATTAACATTGACATCATTGAGGATGGAAATAAGATGCATGGAATCTCTAATATAACTATCAGAAGCTTTGACAATGGGTGCCAGAAAAAATTCAACAAACGAGGCACATGCTCGGGTTATACTTTTGCAGTCAGAAATTATCGGTCGGCCGGGAGGCATCTCATCAAAAAACCAAGTTTCTTTGTGAGCCTTGGGCAACATGTAAAAAGTACGTGAATTACAATCAATAGAGGGAGCTAAGGCTCCAAGTTCTCGATGGCTTGGTAGTGATAACGATAAAATCTTATATTTGAAAGGCCTCTATTGCAAAGCTGTTGTAATTTATGGGGACATATATTCATATTCATCGTCAATCAAAAATGGTAGATATGTAGTTGTCTTGCACTTGTCCTACGTTGTAGTATGCAATTGCAATTTGGCTAATGGTTTTACTTAGGTATTGAAACTATAAAAGTGCTTCAAATCTTGACATTAGAATATAACATACAAGGAATGAAAAAGCTTAAATATATATAAATCAAAAATTGAATGGACCAACAGTTCAATCAGAAATAATTTATTCTGTGTTGTTTGCAAAATAGGTATATATACATATATATATATATATATATATATATATATATATATATATATATATATATATATATATATATATATATATGTGTGTGTGTGAATATGGGCAGCAAATCATTATTCTTGCATGTTTCATTAAATATAATATCGCAATCAGTCTTGTTAATTTTCAAATAATGATTTTCCATAGTTCTAAAAAGTTTCTTTTCTTCATTTAGCAAATTCAATTACCCTGAAGATGGACTCCGTGACAGTCCGAAGTACCGGTATGATTTCAATTAAATGGCTTTGAAAATGTATTTTGAAGTTTTTAAAAAATGAAGAAAAGAAACTTTTTAGAACTATGGAAAATCATTATTTGAAAATTAGCAAGACTGATTGCGATATTATATTTAATGAAACATGCAAGAATATATATATATATATATATATATATATATATATATATATATATATATATATATATGTGTGTGTGTGTAACGGCTTTTTATATCATTTTGCATGAGCTGCTTTACTTAAACTGTCATACTAATTGTAATAACTTTCACACACTTCTGTTGTCATTCAATCAATCAATAGAGGTGCCCTGCCAGAGTCTGACGTCCGCGCCAATCAAATGTTCCTGTCTCTCCATACACTTCCGGATGATGTCGAACGTCGTTGTCCATGACACGTGACAGCCATCCAAGATAAGTCCTATGCTGTCGACCACGAGCTCTTCGCCCCTCCACCTTCCTCGTAAGCACCAGATGTTCCAGTTGTTTCTTACGGAGCACGTGGCCGAGAAATCGAACTTGCCTTGCGACGATGGTCCGCATCAATTTTCTCGCCGTTCCAGTCCGCTGCAGCACTGTGTCATTCCGCACCTTCTTCGTCCAGGGTATGCGCATCGTTCTTCGCAGAAACGACATTTCCGTCGCCTCCAGGTGATCCTGCGTTGTTTGACTGATGGTCCAGTACAATTAGCCATATATAGGAGAACAGACCACGTAGCATTTCAAGAGTCGAAGTCTTGTTGCAATTCTGATCGAGCGAGAGGTCAGAACGCTTTTCATCTTGTTGTATGCCGCCTTTGCAATTCAAATGCGTCTGCGGATATCTATGCCGCACTTTCCTGTCGATGTTACCATGTTGCCTAAATACTGTAATTGGCTGACCTGTTCCAGTGCATCTCCCTTCAATTTGATGTTGCACGGCGATGTGTTAGTAAAGCACCATTCTTGGACGGCGTCGAGCTCATTTTGGAGGGTTTGCCCGTTTTCTGAGCAGATTGAGACAGTCATGTCGTCGTCATAGATGTCAAAAGAGTTGCAAGACTCAAGGTCGGAATTATATGTAAGCCAGAGCCATGACCCCAAGACTGAACCTTGGGGGCGCCGCCGGATACTTTCACTTGGATAGATGCATAGAGTAGGTATATTAGGTAGAGTGGTAACTCCGCATTTATTAAATCCCCAATGTGTATACACTTTCGATTTATTAAATGAACTCAAGGGGGATACAGTCGGAATTGTTTCCAAATGTGAGATATGCACATTTATGCAGTTTTGAAGAAATTACAGCGGAATTGAGTGATAATGACAGTACAATGCGGAAGGAAGTGATATTATTTTACAGATCCTCCGCGTCATGACAGCCTTGGAGAGGCAATGTTTGTTAAATTAGCAACTCGATGACCTGCTATTGCTTTCATGCTGAACCTCAAGAGAATCTTCGTAAGCGTGATCATAAGCAACCTGGCACTGGCAGAGCTAAATAACAGGGTCAAAGACAATTATGTCAATTAATTTTGAAATATGTAAATGGTTCTACATCACCATTCAGATTCAAAAAGTGAAACATTAATTAAGTGAATCATAAATTCATGACGATAAAAATTGAATTAAAAACATGAAATCTCATCCACGACAGCACAATAAAATCTCGACTTTTTCATGAAAACTTGCATTATAATACCGTTCATTAGATTTCCTTGATCATCAGCATAATTTCCGCTTAGCTATGATGCCTGTCTGCAAATATTCATTCCTTTTGATATCCAACTTGTTTCAAACTACTTATAACGGGGCGTCATGTCGATAGTATTTAAACTGGCAAAAATTTAGCTTTTTCAAAAGTGCTCAAATAATTTTTTGGACCACAGGAACGCAACCTCCGCAAGAATTTTCATATAAAAATTTTCACTGTATACAGATACTTTTTGAATCGACACTCTACCTTCATACTCACTCTGGCTAGATGAAGCACCTTTGAAATAAACAGTCTGTGAACAATCTTCTAAAAAAACTCTGGGTAAGAGATATTAGATCAGTATCAATGTCATTAGCCAGTTGTTTAGTGACAAGTAGTTCTGGACTCATCTTGTCAAAAGCTTTCGACATGTTCACCATTAATGCCCTCACATACGGCATACCATCGACCAGTGCTTTTGTCCATTTATCATAAATAGATGTCAGTGCATTCATAGTACCACCATTGGCGATGAAGGCATGTTGGTTGCCAAAAGAAAGCTGGGACTTATACCTCATGCAGATAGTTGTAGTGATATTGGTCAATAATCGGCAGAAGTAAAAGGAGATGAGTTTTTCGGGAGTGGACGAATCTTGCCAGCTTCCAGGGATAAGGAAAACACTGATTTTCGAAAATGTTGTTTACAACACTCATCAAGGGAGCAATTATGGAATGTCTTCCGTGATTCAACAACCAGGCTGGAATTTCTGCTGGGCCAGAAGCCTTGTGACTTTTGATGGACGATGCATACCTAAGTACCTCTGCTGAGATGGAGGTTTTAGGCTAGTACCATGTGGCATTAAAGCTTTTTCGGTGGTAGATGAGTTGGTGATCGAAGCGAAATAGAAGCACAATTTTTCTGCTGCGCCGGCAGGACTAATAGTCCGGGAGCTAGCGCGAAGTTGTGCAGGGAACGAGGTAGTACATAAAACTTTCACATAGCATAGTACACCTCTAACCTACTGCAAAACTTCGCGTCTGCCGGATCAGATCATTTGCTTTTCAGAAATATAGAGGATAACACAATCCTATGTATTTCCAGTGGTAAAATTGTGACATTTAAGGTGTTGACTCCATTTTTTCGAATTTTTGCTCATAAAAGTTACACAAATTGGTATTTTGTTGAACTGGTTATTATAGAAATCATCTGCAGATCATGATCTTTCAAATGAGTTATCATTCAGTGACAGAGGATGAAGTTAAGTGTACAAACAGACACTTTTCGTTGGTGTAACTGCAAATTTTAACATGGAAATTTCAGGAAAATTGTTGATATACTTTAACGAAAAGTGTCTGTTTGTACACTTAACTTCATCCTCTGTAAGCCACTCATCGTCAAGACGGGAAGAATTCGAATTTGAGTCAGTATTCTGGCTTCGGTTCAGTAAGACTTTGATGTTCTTCCACCAGAGTCTAGGACTGAGTTCGTCGTTCAGTTTGGAGTTAAAATAGTGTACTTTTTTGGCTTTAATTCGATTGTTAATTAGGAGATTGAGGAAAGAATTCTATCTAACTTCCTCCTCCGGTAAACTCTTGTCTTAGCACGTCGCCATTTCAGGATAGTTTTATCGATCCATTGATTAGTTGATTATTTCTACTAGCACACTAACTTGTGCAAAATGTCAGTAAAGTGTTGAAATTGGCATTTGATGAAAATCCGAGAAAAGTAACTCAATATGTTAGTTGCTTATCACAAGAGAGCTCGGCTTGTTTTTGTTTAGCAATTTGCTCCTTAGCGTGTATTCATAAAAATGCTACAAAAAAAGACGTGGAAGAGAAAGTACTTTATAAATATTCAATCATCATAGTCTACTATCATATGTCGCTATCCTTTCCTCATTTTGTACAGTGCCAATCTATTGAATTGATGCTGAATTGATTGCGTTATTGAATTAATACGAGGAAGTGACAATAATTGCGTCAATTTTATCGTCAATTAGAAAATGTTAGAGCTGCTATCGCACAATTTATCCCCATCGCTGCCCATAAGAAGTGGTGTCGGTTCAAGCGTTGTCAGTATTTATTTTTGCTTAAGGTATGAGACTCTTCTGTCCTTTTTGTAGGGATCACGTCATACACACATAATTTTCATGTTTTTCGCCTAGTGCAAGTAAAGGGAACTCAAACTAACTCTTACATTCTAAACTTTTGCTTTCGGTCTTATGCGTTGCGTTTATGAAACGAAAACATCTGCAATATTGATAACATTTTTAAATGCATAGAAGAATTCATATTTTTTGAATGAAAGTTGGCGACTTTGAGAGATGTGGAGGCCTCCTGCATACAGCACTTAAGTTGTACGATTCTAAAATTTTAGAGACCTCATCTTGGGGGTTATTAAAATTCTTTTCTGACTTTTCAAAGCCACGATTCAATGCTTAGAGTTTTTGACAGTTTGCTGTCAATTGGCATCATAATCAGACAGCGACGCTTGCAACAGCTTGATTTGGACTTAAAACACAATATCTGATTTGAAGTCATTGAACTTATCGAATGATGATACTGATAAAAAAAATCATGCGATATACAAATAGCATTGTTTGCATTTAATTGTGTTTATTTTAGGCGAACTGAAACGATGGCGCATCAAAATACCAAAATCATGCGGATAGTAATCAAAAAGATAATAATTATACTCAGATTTTTTGTTCTTTCTTTTGTTATGTGAACTGTAGCACTTTTGCTGATTGCTTTTTCAAACGCTTGTTTCATTCTTTCATGAAGTTGTAGGCGCTAGAGTTAAACAGATGGATTATTGTGGAAAAAAGCAGCGAACTCTCATTCATTATGCATTTTGCATGAAACTGATGTACGTGACCATACAATTAATTTACAAAATACTCTTCATAGAATTCATGTACAGTCATGCACTGTAGCCAATGTAGAAATGCATGTAAAATTTATTGCGTGATTGTATCTGCCGATGACATGCAAAATGCATCGCTAATAGCTTGCAGCTGTAAGTGGAGTGCTCATACTCCGCTGATTGCAGTCCGACCTAGGACTCTAGCATACTTTTGAGTTGGTTTAAAAATACAGTTTATAGCTTTAAAAGGTACATGTTATATTTTGATTGTTTTTTCTATTTTTAGATAATTTTGTCTGATATAAATAAGTTTTACATATGCAAACTAATACATTTTGGTTTTGATTATGTGTTACCAGCTATGTCCTTTTATATATGTGTCCTTTTCTGGCTAATTGAATGTGACAGTCACTATTTGCACATTCATGTTTTAATATTTATGATATAATTATCGCATTTTTTTATGATTGAGATAAAGCCTCTAAAATCAATTGAGCAACGGTGTTGTCAAATGAAGAAAAAGGAAAAAATTATTTCCATGCTTTACTACAGCTTCATGATTTGCACATGATTTTAACATGGTTTTTATTTCTATGCCTTGCAAGCCATTTTTAAGAGTGTTTTCAAACATGGTCATAAAACAACCTCATGCCCTTTTAAACCCAAATTAAGATTCAAGCAATTAATGACTGTGATAAAGCATTGTAGATCGGCGACTGAAGCTTTTATTCACAACGAGAACAAAGCAAGCACTAGACCACTGGTAAACGTGCTGTCCATCTAAAAAGTGTTAAAAGCGTGGATATGAAATTGAGTTGATGCGACAGATATTAAGTACATGTAGTACTCGTACAAACAACACATCATCAAGATTGCAGGTGCTTTATTTCACAAAAAAGCCACATCTTTTGAGGTTGCCAATTCACTTGATAAACTGGTCGATATAGACGATGATTACATTGATAGGTTAAATAAAGGATGTAAAATGCTGAAAAAAGAAACAAACTTGATCTTTTTGATTTTTTGAAAACATGTCAAATAAGACGCCAGTAGGTTTTTGAACGCCAGTAAAGTACAAATTCAAAGTTTGTCGTGGTTCGACAACTTCTTGAAAAAGCAGAAAAATGAATAACAAAGTTTAGAATTAATCCAAATATGAAGAGTCATACACACCTTTCTAGAAAGCATCAAATGACTCTCTTAGAGGTAATTTGATATATAAACTATTGCGCAAAGTAATTACCATTCATTAATTTTTAGTAAATTTTCCTTTCTTAATAATTCCACCACAGCAACAACACGAAAGGTAGTCTCACATTTACTTCCTACATGCGAAAAATTAAGGTAATTTTTGATTCATGATTATTTAATTGCCCTCTCTAAATCAGTTTGAATTTACATTTTATGTATACTGACTTTCCATGGCAGTTTTATAGACTAAATTGGTTTATTCTCGAGTTTTGAATAGCATTCATTACTGGATATTTCATGCGTCCTTTGACAATGAATTTTAGCAAAATTGTTGAACTGCTAAACACGATTTATTAAAGATTTTATTTCTTCAATTCGAGTTTGTCTGTGATTTCCATAAATCATGACAGAAGCATGAAACCTTTTGTTTCTATAACATCGTAGTCAATGGTTGAGCGAGCAGGCACTTTTTGTAAGATTTCATTTCCAGAACTTTTTTCCAACAGAACAAGAACAGCTTTATTACTTCTTTGCAAAGCGTTCCTTCCGTTTTATTCATTCATTGGTTGTGTTTGTGAGAAACATGTTCAAAAGTCGGAAAGGTGAACAAAGGAGGCAGGCCTTGAGAAAGCATCGACATTTATTTGAATTTATAAAACTCTTTTGAGGAATTCTGTCGATAAGGCTAAGGCTACAAGCAACAATTTCAGTCATGAATTATTTTGATTGAGGATTTTTGGATTGTATATGCGTTATATAAAGAAAGACTTTTTTACATTCTCTTTCCATCTTTGTCACATCATTGCTATTTCATATGCGCTATTTTTCCTTTTTGAATTGCTATTTAAAATCTTCCCACGACTACTACCCTACTACACCTTTTTTAGGGCTGAACTGAATCACCCTGTATATTAATGGAAGGGATACGGTCTGGGTCAGTATCATTTCTAGAGTTGTCGCGACATGACTTTTGACCTAGTGCTATCTGCTCAGACGATGAGGTAAGGTGAAGTCAGATCAAGCTTCTGAAATCGCTACACTCCACGTTATTGTCACTAATTCAAAAATCACGCGTCCAATTTGTATAAAATCTTGCAAGTGAGTAGAAAATATACTCAAATACGTGAATATGAAGTTTTGTGACGATTGATTCATTTTTACGGATTTTAGACAAACTTGAAAAGGGAGGAATAGCCCATAAGTACTTAAAAGAGTTAACTGTCAACAAGACACTGGAGCATTTTTCGTGTTCTAAGAACTTGTAATGGCATCATGCCACGAAATCGAGAGGATGATAACGCAGTGTTGCAAAAAATTACACATTTGATCAATCAGTTTTCTCAGTTTCATAGTATGGTCGTTGATCGTACATCAAGGTCAAGCCTCCCCATTTAATTTTAGGTCGTCGATGTAGCTTTAAATCGAAAATCCGACAGTCCTTCGGCGTCCAGCGTCTTCAGTGGTCGATCTTTTCAAACTATGATCGATGCATTTTGTTTATGGAAGTTATTTTCCATGCTGTGCGAATACTCGTATATCTAAGAATGTTACAAGAGTTTTCATTGTACAATTATTTTAGATATCGCCCAAGTTCTGGCAAACTGTCGTAAAGGTCAAATTAGCTGTCTGACAAACCGTCGTAAAGGGTAAATTACCTGTATGACAAACCGTCGTAAGTCAAATTTGACATTTATCAGGAGGATACTTTTAAGATTTTTAGAGCTTTTAATCTTCTTACGTTACTACGGTTTGCAGCGCCTGAGTACATGTGGAACCATAAGATTATGATATCTGATATTCATTGTGAGTATTTTTCAATGTATTTTACATCATATTAGCTATAAAATTCAAAATCAAAAAAATTGACTTACGACGGTTTGCCACACAGGCGATTTACCCCTTACGACGGTTTGCAAGAACTGTGATTTACCTTTTACGACGGTTTGTCAAACAGCTAATTTGACCTTTCCGACGGTTTGTCAGACAGGTAATTTACTCTTTGCGACGGTTTGCCAGAACTGTGATTTACCTTTTACGACGGTTTGTCAAACAGCTAATTTGACCTTTCCGACGGTTTGTCAGACAGGTAATTTACTCTTTGCAACGGTTTGCCAGAACTTGGGCGATATAACGGTCAAGCAGTAAGTTATTTTACAACAAAAATGAGTAAATTCTCAGACTTTTTGATTTGTGGAGTTGGAATTTTGAGCTGTATTTATCGTACGAGAGTGACTAGGGTAAATCAAATGAATTATCCAATGAAATGAATACAAATGAAGTTTCTTATATATGCCGACTTTCATGCAATTCAGAGCAAATTGCGCAGCGAATTAAACAAGATTTTGATGCTCGTCAGTGCGGCAACGATGGGGCAAATGTAGTGCACAGCTGTGCTTTGTCGGCATTAGTAGGTTTCAGTAGATATGCAAGTGAAATGGAAGTGGAAGTAATCTTGGAAAGCTTCTGTCAGCTAAGGAACTTGTCTTTCATCGACTTATTGCTGTCAATGAGGATTTCGCTAATAAATGTGACGACTGTGTGCAAGGAATTGGTGATGGCAAAAATCACGATGACGAAAAAAAGAAATCCACATGTACATACATAAAAAGGCCAATTTGACATATTAGGAAAATGGGCATTCGTGAACCAGGGTTGAAACCGACCAATGCGGCTAGCATCTCTTGAAAACAACCGCCAGATGATGCCGGGTAGAGAGGTCGGCGTTTTTGACCAACAGGTCGAGGTCGGGTTAGTGTTCTGAAATCGAACTAGTTGAACTGAAATCGGGTTAGTGTTCTGAAATTGGGGCTGCAGACCAGTTTCGACTGGTCGGTCTTCAAATTTTAAGACGGCAGACGGAATTGCTTCATCCGACCAGCCCGGCAAACAGATGACCTGCTTCAACCCTGTTATGGAGTATATTCCAATGCGATGTCAGCAGTGAATGTAAAACTTAGCACATTTTATATCATTTTGTAGAATTTGAAAAACAATTTGCAATCGAGATTTTAACACTTGTGCTACCATGATATTTTACAGAGGTTGTTTCCATGACTGGCGATTTTTTTGCCATCTTGATAAAATGGCAAAATGTGATACTCAATAATGTCACATTGAAATATTGAGCTACATACATATGCATGGACAGCTGGAAATAGTATTCTAGATGTCCATGACATATGCTTACCAGTCATCGGTATGCAAAAACTTTTATGACTGCGATACTTACAAACCCATGAAAAGGAATTTTGAAATCAATTTTAAAAATATTATTTCGTTTCAAATGGAATTTTGCACAATTATTTAAAAAATTCGAGTTTGCGCTTACAAATGGTTTCCACACAACGACTCATCTTTTCACTTGTAAGCCTGCATCTTACATGCACATCTATACACTGTATTCTCTCTAATATACACCTCGTATCTAATAAACATCACTCTCTAGTTGTAGCCCCATGAGTCCCATTAAAGCACCGCAATCCTAAAAATGGGATTGAAGCCTCAACTTTAATGAACGCTCCCTTTGGCTCCCCTCATAAATAACTTGAAGAATTGACGCAAATGGGCTTACATAAGAAAGAATGCGTTGCTGAATTACGGGTACAATAGAATTACAAAACACCTTTCTCTAAGAAAAATAATTACGTTGTTTACTGTGACTGGCGAAAAATGACTCTTTAACGTGATGATTGTAAAAATATAGTCATTATTCATTATTCATTCCACATTACTTTTGTTAAACAGATTGGTCATGGAATATCAGTAGAATAATAAATTCTCCAAACGTGTGAAACATCAGACTATAATAATTCATCTGTCAAAAGTTACCATGATTCTAAAGTTAGGTGGCAAAAGATTGCCAATCATGGCAGCATAAGTGTTAAAAAATAAAAAAACTCTGCATTTGCTAAGTGGATTTGGACTACTGACTTCAATGACTTCAATCGGCAATTTGATGACTTCCACGGACATGTTAGCATATAATATGTTTTGTGAAGCAACTAGGTAATATCCCAAGAGATGAAAGTAAAAAGAATCGTTTTATTATAATAATGAAATCATTTTTGAGAGGAAAACATAGCACTAAATATTGCAAAGTGCATTCTATATAGCGAAATATGTTCATTACAATGAAAACTTGCGATATTATTTGAATCTGACAACTACTATAACGCAAGCCATCTGCAGATGACGTTATAGGCATATGTCAGATAAATGTACTAATTAATACGCTGCCTTAGAATCGATGTGTACGAGTGCAGTCTAGCATTTTATAATACATGCTAATACAAAATTTTGTTTTTTTGTTTCATTGACTTTTAATTGAAATATGTACATGTCTTTGTGGTATCGCTTGCACCGTTATAATCTGGAGATTTGCAACAGTGACATAATGTCGATGACATGTAAATTGTGCGATCTAACATTATTACTGCATGTCGTGAAACTTGATCGAATCAAAAGTAGTTCAATTGTGTCAGTTACATTAATTTTTCTGTGTCCAGCTGTGTAGTCCGGCAGCCAGAACGAGTTTCTGCAGGGAACAAGGCCGAAAATGAGACTTTCACAGAATAATGTACACCCTATGCCTACCACGAATCTGCATGTTTGCCGAGTTCTAGTGAGTTCCTCTTCTTGTCAGACACGATCAAAGAAAAACCGATCTATATCCAATTGGAGGCAGATTGCATTTTTTGGCAAAAATGAAATTTTCTTTGTTTTCTCTGATTAAGTGAAAAGTACTGAGCCCAGAGTCATAATTTTTGGCATGGAATGTCTTCAGGTCATTTCCTACCAGGTGTATGTGATATTATTATGCTTCTGATCGGCGATGTACACGATAATGTGGTTCAATGTCGATAACGTGGGCCAACATGTTGGTGCTTGCCGACAGTAGGAGTCTTGCCAAATCTGAATGCATGTAGTTTCATAGATAAATGTTCATAAACCTGATAAGAAATGACTTAAAGACATTACATGCCAAAACTTATGGCTCTTAACTGAGTATTTTCACCGTAATAAGCGAAAACATTGAAAATTTCATTTTGACCAAAAACTGCAATCTGCGTCCCATTGGATTTACATGTGTATTTCTTTGATCGTGTCTGACAAGAAGAGGAACTCACTAGAACTCGGCAGACGCGCGAATTCTTAGTAGGCATAGGGTGTACATTATTCTGAGAAAGTCTCACTTTCCGCCTTGTTCCCTGCAGAAACTCGTTCTGGCTGCCGGACTAGTGCATTTGATGAATGTATACATCCTTCTTTGACAGAATTCTGAAATTTAAAAAACTGTGTTCAATTTAATGCGGCACTTTTCATATTTTTTTCAATCATTGTAGACTTTGCATACGACAAAGTTTCCTGTAGACGGAGAGCACGAAAATTATTGGCAGATTGAAATTGGATTCATGCATTCCCTGTGACAGTGAATTCTGAATAGAACGATTGCTAGCTTGTACATTTTCTTTGCTCTTAATTAGTCAACTATTTCCAATTCAACAAAAAACAATCAATTACAATTCTTATACTGACTTGTGCGCGCCTATTTCAATTTTCTGGTCTTATAAAATGATTAGTTTTTCATTACATTTTAGGCGAACCTGGAGAATACGAATCGCATCATATCCCTAATGGAGAGTCGGATCCAAGCAATATCTCACAGAATTCGAATTCTGCTCCTGAATTTCCACAGATCTCTGAAACTCAAAACAGCTACAAATGCTCCAAATGCAATTATTCAGGTATGACGATTAATGATAGAATTACTCTGCACGCACAATATTTTCAGATGAAAAATTATTTTTGAATCCGTGTTGCATTTCGTAATAAGTTGCATGATCACATGCAGGGCTGAGCTACAAATTCAACTGGCTTCTTCAGGTTTTATCGAATTTATGTTTTCTGCTCTGTTAATACGACTGCGAAATTAGGAAAGACATTATGTACAATATCTCCCTTTGCATCATGTGCATCTTAATGCACATCATATCATCCTTTACATCTTCATGTGCAAAATACACAAAAATACTGCTTAATTATGTCACACTTCTTGTATTTGATAAGTTATACATAGCGTTCAAATTTTGATAGCTGCAATCCATGCCTATGGTATGTGATTATCATTAGATTATCTATCGACACCAATTGTAAACAAAATGGAATGAATTTTACATAGAATGCAAAACAAATATAATAAGAAAACAAACAAGGGTGGTTTCAAATTAAATGTCGTGTTCCAACGGTCTCTTAGCGAAGATATCTGTATGTGCCTAAACTGCCTATATTTAGCAATAAGAAATATTTGGTGAAACGTCAGGCATCTACACAACACAACTAAATCAATTTGTGAGTGTCTATAGTTGACTAGAATATTAGTGTAAACTTAGTAAAACTATATGAATTCTAGGGTGATTTGAAATTGATTTGAATTTGAATTTGAATACTATGGTTTTCGTGAAACTGCGTCTACAGCAAAAACTGCGATTGTGAAACAAGTGGATATTGCTTTAATGAGGCAGGGCAATATTAACTTTTTTATCCGAGCCATACTATGTTTTGACTTGCTCAAAGCGCTCGATTGCAGCTCTTTCTATCAGTAAATCGATGTAACAAGGGTTTTCTGGCTTTCTTATTTGGTTCGAAGACTTCGTCTCAAATCGACTTTCCATTTTGAACGGCAATGACATTGAATCTTCATCATTTGTGATTCGCGGAAGAGTTCCGAAAAATACTAGACATGTTTCTATTTTATTCTCCAGTTACGTTGCAGATTTGAAGTGCAATGGAATATTTTCACTCAGTTAAAGTATACCTGAATGTGATCATTGTTATTATAATAATTGCGGCGTCGGGCGTTCCATACATTATAACAAAAATCAGGGCTCTTTGTACAAAGAGGGCGCTCTGTACAAAATTCAAGAAAATAGTGCGCTTGGTACAAAATGTTTTAGCTCTGATTACAAATTCATTTATATACTAGAGAACAGCTATGTAACAGAACCAAAGCGCATGAAACAGAAATTTTGAACTTCCAATAAGGACGCTTGGTACAGTAAGTGTACCAAGCGCCTTTATCGAAAATATGTTTTGTTCTAATAACATACTCATCTAGTTAGCAGTGAGCAGGTATGTGATAGCATTAAAGCGCACGCAAAAAAATTCAAATGTATTAAAATTATCAAAACAGCTGCAATATATAGAACATTCTATCTTATGATGTTATACAATTTTTATATAGATTCTTGTATCACATAAAGCTAGCTCAGATCATATTTTGCGGAAAGTGTTGAAGAAAAAAATAATAGGGCCTATAACCTAGGCTGCAAGCCTTCTGAAAGAAAAATGTCAATGTTTGTCTTAGACCGTGTTTTTTGTAATTACGTTAAAGTTTTATTTTATTTCTTTAAGTTCAATGATATATCTACTCTTGATTTATCTATCAACAATAATTAATCACGTGATGAAATAATAAGTTTGCTTGTTATATCGATAATCCTGAACTAAACAAAGATGCTTACAGCATTTCTAAAATGATCGATGCCAAGTGTATTTATATTTCTTGAATATTCTTATGTTTCATCTTGCGCTTTATATGCTTCTTATGATTCAAACGATGAGATTATCAAAGAAAAGACATGTCACATGTGTCATCATGCCGAGTCATTTCTATTTTTGTATGATGGTACCATTAACCGATATCATTGCTGCTAGCATGCGCAAAATTTCAAATGCGATACATTTTGCAATAATAAGTTTGGTTTAATGCGAATAATTAATGTAGGGATAAGCGAGAGACTTTTCTGGATCTAACTTTCCTATATTTTATTGAAAGTGTACAGAGCGCCCTCGAATTTTATTGTAACATTTTTTCAATCATGTCGATAAAACAGCGTAGCACTGATAATCAATACATATTGTAGTTATAGATAGAGGACAACTAGCCCTACATGTGCAAGTAATATGGAGTTTCAATTCATCATAGATATCAAATGAAAATGGGGGGCGCTGCGTACAACAGCGACCTCCCATTGGAGAGCGCTTGGTACAAATCGCATCCTATTTACGACATAGTACCAAGCGCCCTAACTAGTATCATTGAAATTCCCAGTGATGATTTCAACAGCAATAAGACTAGTATTACTAATAACAAATATGAGTATTTTGCCGCTTGATGCAGAAATACTGGTCTGACAGTAAATGAAGAAAAATCTTACTTTCTATTGAATGCGCATTGAAATGTCACTATTCATTCCATCGAAAATATCTCTGAAGCAATTTGATGCTATCAAGATTCTTGGGATACACACTGTACTTAAACTCACTTTCAATTGGTCAACGCATGTTGATTGACGAGAAATCTAATAAATAACTCACGGTCATCGAACAATTTGTCAGCCGAATTGAGTTTCAAGAGATACAGCGCAACCAATGCATCTCTGTGGAAATACTGCTATTCAGGTTTTATCAGACTAACAAAAAAAACGCCAATCGCCCATGCTCAGAAGTATAAAGATTTCTTTTTTCATACATTCTTTATCTTTCGAGCAATTGATGACTGCTTTACTCAAGATGAATGATTTTAATAAGCGACTGCTTTAGAAGATATCCCGATCTCATTCCAACTATGAACAATAAAAATATCTTATTCTATTCTGCTTGAATGCTCATATATTTCGCAAAGTTGCGACAAACTGGAGAATTAAATCTGACTATGGACGAACATTAATTTGTTCAAGTAGTTTGTTTTGATTTGCAGGTCACACACAAAGCAAGCATGTCACAAACACGAGTAGCGTTGACTTTTAAGCTCGTCGTGTGAGGACATCGTTTTATCAGATTTAAGCCAAAACAGTTTAAGAACTCTAAAATCGCACGGATGTCATGCATCTCAGAAAATACTGTGTCATTTCTGTTTTTATAAGAGATTAATTGTAATTGCGGAAACTGTTGTGCCTGCTACCTCAGACACAAAGCTAATATTATTCCATCTATTATTGAAATTTCGACGCTTTAACAGTTATCGGACATTATAGAAAAATACGTTCTCACATTTTTAGGCTGCTAACATTTTCATGTCGCGTTCTGTTAGGATCTGATTTCATAAATAGTGGATTTAATTTATTCATGACCTTGTCATTCTTCGACTTGCTCCATGAATGGACTGAAATGAAATGAAAAATTTATTGGAATCATAGAACTCTCGATGTGCACACTCCATAGTATATTTGGTGTCCCATTGGCATATCGAGAAGACCATGATTGGGATGTTCGGGTCTTTACCCAAACTAATGATATTTTTGCATCATTTGGAAATTCTAGAAAACATGAGTAACCACCATCTTATCTGATGTCAATAATCACAAACAGGCTGGTTCACATCCTTGGACTTCAGCACAACGCCCCATTTAATACACAGCCATAAATTTGTTGAAAAAAACATCGCCTTCTCATTTGCATACACAGATATCTGATGAAACGGCAGTTATTCAAGTCTGTTTCTATTTTTCAAGTCATAATACAACTCAATCCTAGTGATTTTATTTGCATTACGTTTTAATAAAAGAGACATTTATTGATTGCTACTATTAGGCCTGCAATATCTTAGGCAAAATGTCGGCATTGTGTCTACAGTGCATATCATCTGATACTTTATAATTACGCATCTCATTTGATACTGCCTACCAGTATCAAATATGTGCTTTTGAAGGCACCAGCCTCCTATGATCGGCAATGATAACATTTTATTTTTAAAATGATATAAAATGACATCATCATTTTACTTTTGTATAGTGAAAACATACCATTTTTAGTGAAATATACATAGGCCTACACCGTAAACAGATCTAGTTATGCGAATTTTTCGATTTACACTGCCACCATGTTACTTGCACTGCTCTTAGCAATGAAATTAAAATTAGATTGCATGCAGAATCGATATATTCCAAATAATGGAAGACCGAAGAAAGCAGTTTAGTCATACAAAGCTCCTTGTATATCAAAACTTAGGTAGGGCCTATGGCCTATACATTAGACATCCCAAGTTTTGATTTAAGCTTTATACACTCGAACTACAAATATGCCTGCAATATGCAGTTGGTTAGGCTGCGTATTCCGACTCCGCGTTATATTTGTGTGTCACATCTGCTTCTTATCACACCTGCAGTCCTGCATTGCTTGACAATCTGTGTGATAGACATACTGGCAGACAATAGCCTATTGCTTTTCACTACATGAACCAACCAGTGGGGAAGGACATGGATAGAACAAATGAAAGATAAAATTAATTCTTCAATACAAAATCTATGATTAGAAAATATAATGGAAAAAAATTTTTGATGATACCATTTCATATCATTTTTCAAAAGTAAAATGATATCATTTCTCCTCAGAATAAAATGATATCATTTTATCATTGCCGATCTTTGCTAGCCTCTATCGCCTAAAAATTCAAGAGAGTGTTTCTGTTCAAACGGCAACCAAGGATTCGAACGGTCCTTACCCGAGAAAAAGGGAATGGGAATTGGAAAAATCCTTAACTGGCCAACGTCTATTGACCGGGGGACTGCCTTAAAATGTAATGTTATATTTAACGAATGAGTGAGACGACAAATACAAATGAGTTTTTACGACAAACACAAAGAAAGTTGAAATCATAGCCAAGCATTAACCATCGGCAAATTGGGCTAATGATTAGTAACATGTCAATTAAGTCAATAGACTAAAAACTTAAGATGTATTGGGAGAATTGTTTAATTGATTACTATCGTGACAAATCTTATTTTTTGCGAAACTTTTTGAGGGCATCTTCATGTTAAAAAGAATTCTTCAAAAGTCACATTCGATGTTCAAATCAACAAATTCCACGCTGTGGCTTTGATGTCAATCGATATATGGATTTCTATTCTGGGCAATTATATGTGTTTTAGGCACATGAGTGTCGAACTGAATTAATTCATAACTGTGGGTAGCTGAAAATGGCATACCGTAAGGTGAGGGAACAATGGTTTTCTTGGCAACATACCGGGCAAATTGGTTGCAAATGAACGGCGAGTGAGGAATTGGCAAACACGTTCCCATTCAGCAGATACACTCCCAAAGGAAGTGTTTCCCATTTTACTTTTTTCAGTTGTGGAACAAAATGCTATCTGCAAAAAATAAAGAAAGTCTACAATACGGATTCCAAGGCTGTAAAATTTTTCCTTCATATTCTAAAGTGACGCTGAAAAGATACCCAGAAACCTCCCTTTCTACGGATCACAGAAAGGTCCTCAAAGATGTTTACAATTGTTTGACAGCACTCCTGGTAGACCGACTTGGTTAAGATACCGAGAAAATGCGCGGGAAAAAGAATAAGACTAGGCACCGAGATGGATGTACTGATGTCTTATCATTTGAACGACTCCACTACTGATCATGATGGCAATACAGAAGAAAGAATTCTTAAGTCACATTACCTGGTAGAAGTGCGTGCAATATTTTTAAAAATAACTTCGATGAAAGTGAGTGGTTCAAAACTCAGCCTTGTTAATAAGAATATCTGCATTCTTGCGCTTTATCATGTCACAAACTACCTGACACTGAACGAGCAGAATATCATAATCAAAGACAATGATCACATAATTAGCATTAATATTTACGTGCAAAAGGTCCGCAGTGATTTTCCGATAAAAAAACAAGACATAATTTAGTAAATCAAGGAATGGCAAAGAAAATTGAGATCTAGCAAAGTATTAGGATTCTAGCCAGTTAGAAATCAGTACTACATGATAGGTTTTGTAATCTTCAGAATGCTTTCACTTAGTTAATAAAGTGGACATACATGTACATGTAGTGTCTTACCAACTAAACAGATCTATCTAACCTGTTTGTTAGATGACGATCTCAAAAATTGAGTTCAGAAACAGATTAGAGATTAGGCTTTCAGTTTTTTGTATGAAGGCTTAAACTGTAATGCTGTATTGAAGTTTCCATGATAATCAACCTAATTTTGATTTATTTAAGCTTCTTATCATCAAAGTTTCATTCTTTTTGATATCTTGTGAGTTCCATGTACCAAATCTCTAGTATATAAACACAGGAGGATTGATCAAATTTTTTTTTACCTCATTAACGTAATCTCTGCAAATTGAATCCTTTGACAAAAAAGTTAAGCTGTATGCTAGCAGTCTTGCAGTCGACATTCTACCTCAGGGATGGCCAACTTTTATGGCCGCGGACCAGATTAACAATGCAGAAGTCGAGCCGGGCCGCATCCAACTTCAAAAGTACTACTAATGAAAATTCAGCTTTTCAGTACTTATTCGAATGCTAATTATTTATTTTCACCACTTGAAATAGTTCATTCATTAATGTATATCTACATCTCACACGTAAAAGTTCAAAAATTATCTACGCGGTACATTGCATTATTTGTAAAGATCGTTTGCATTATTAAATGCAAGCAGAAAATCAAAAATTCAAAAGTTCAGTTTTTCCTGCAAATTTTATAAGAAATCTGACCTTATTTAGATATTCAGAAAAGCTATTTGAATATAAAGAAACATAAAAAAAAAGTCTACAAAAAAATCTACAAAAAAGCTCATAGGAAACCTTAAAATTAATGAATTGTCTGAGCTGCAGATTGATGAGCTGCAGACGACACGGTATGGTCATTTTTTAGATTCAATGCTGCAATACAATGCATTCAATGTTCTACAAATTTTTGTCGGTAATTCTTGTACGATGACAGTTTTCACGTATTTCAATCGAGAGAGCAGATTCCGATAAGCGAGGATGCGAAAATGGCATGTTAAACAATGACTGGAAAATTCTCTCGAGGAACATAGTTTTGTAGAAATCCAATGATTCGATTTCAATAGTGAAATTTCTTTTCTTGTATTGTTTAATGTGGGTGGACAAACATATAGAGTGACTGTACGTGCGTGAATTCAACACCCTACATGTAGATGCATGAAGGGCATCAGTTTTGACCCGATTTGAAATTTCTGAACGATTGTAGCCGAAAGAATTATCCTATAGGGTAGCTCAGAACTAATTCAAGTGGTTTAATCCAAAGCAGTGCAGTTGTTTTGAAAAATATATTTTTTCTCTCTTATTGTCTGAATCACCCAACTCCAGAATCTCATTTAAAACGATGGCAGTATGTTTTCAAAATCTTTTAAAGCCAGGCGGCCAGATTACTAAACAATTTTATATTTCCTTACAAATATGGTTGAGAATTTCTTTGACGAGCCTTCTAGTAAACTGACTTTATCAATAGATGTATTTTTATCAATTCTATCATGGTACACCTGTTCTAGTATAAAGGACATCTAAGTGATTTTTTATTAATGATTTAATTGCCCTGAAATACTGATCCGAAAATTTGATTTATTGCACAAAATTGCTAGAAATATGGCGCAAATTTTGCTATGCTTTTATTAGAATCATGGCAATTGATTCTAAGAGAACGTGTGCCTCATTTGGATTTAGCATACACGAATTGTGTTGACTCCTATTTTCTTTTGAACTTTTGAATCGTTGTAGCAAGATTGTTACTAAAAAAAATTGGAAAGCTAAGAAATGCAAAAACAATTCAAAATTTGAAATTATGCTTACAGTGGCCTCTAAAGCTAATGTCACCACTGGAAAGCACATGCACGAAGCAGGTAGATTCAGTATCTTTAATTGTATTTAACAAAGGACAGTTACTGAAACAATCAACTGCTTAAATTGAATCAAATTTGATTTTCTCATTCATGAACTAGGGTAGTAAACCACCATCATGAAGATGATAACACTGATCTAAGCATTAAGTGATTAATTGTCCTCCTACCTGACATCGTTTTCTTTAACAATTGCCGGAAATCGTCTAAATTTAACAACTTTTATGGTACTATTAGATGTAGTTCACAATCTTTCGCAACCATGAACCTACGTTATGAACTGACACTATATTTAAAGATATTGACCGCGGCTATCTAGCAACATAGCTTCATAACAATTGGAAATCTGTTTCGATTCATAAAGCAATACAATACGTGATAAAGTCCTGAAAGCAGACCATTAAACGATAATGAATATTTGTGTTATTTGAATTATGACGCATCACATTTTGCACTTCACACTACGCATATTTGCACTAAGAAAGTCCTCTTCCGGAGACTTAAAGTACTCGTATTCTCCGGAGACTCGCATGCATTAAATCTACTGCTCGGACTTTCCACAACATGTAGAGCCTGATATCAGTGATATATCATACGCGTGCGTAATCGTGACGTACGCGGAGCCAGTTAAAAAATGGACAATTTCCATGAAAATTTGATCTCAATAACATAGTCATGTTTCCTTCTTGCAGGGACTAGTGCTGAAGATATTGAATATCATTCCTCTCAGCATCATGCACAGTTTCAGCGACCTCAATATCAAAGACAGGAAGCAGATAATTGTGTATCAATCAGCAAACCCGATTTCAATGAAAGTGATTTTGAGTCGAAAGAGTTAGCGCTCGACTCACAAGAAATAAACTGCGAGAATACGTCGCGCGTAAACAAAGCCAAAATGCATCGCTGCAAGCAATGCAAATTCTTCGCATTTACGAAAGTGAGTTTGCACAACTTTCCAGTGAAAACGAAGACAAGATAAAAAGAAGTTGTAAGTCTCGTGATTGTGGAAACGCCATTATATGTTTCCCTAACTTTTGTTCTCTTTTGTGTAAATTCGACATTCTTTGATAGCCAATTAAATTATATCTGCTACAATATTTAGAGAATTAATTCTTTGAACTTGTCGACTGAATCTAAAAAATGGATTTGCATTTCATTAACTTGCTACTGAAATAATGTAGTGAGTATCACTTTGCGCCTTTATCTAAGTTCAGGTTTTTAAGAGTAAGCGATTGTTCATGATCGTATTGTGAAATTTGTCCAAATCATGGAATAACTGAGATCAATTTTCTCTCTGACGCAAATTGTATCACATGAAAAAGTGAACCCATGTTTATTGTAACTCAGAATGCAACATGATGTTATGCATGTAATACACTCATTGCAAAAGAAGAAATGAATATCTCAATTAGTTAAAGTCAAACGCTTTCTGTTGCGCATAATATATTTGACCGTTTTTAAATGGAATGCTAGACAGTGCCGTTTTAGCCTTAAATCAAATAGCATTACGAAAGCTCATCGCATTGTCTTGAGGTGATTATTAAAAACATACATTTACAGAAGCTAATTTTCACCTCGTCACAGTGCACTTCGAAAAATTCTTCACAGAGGATTTACGACAACCAGTACATCTCTTGCAATTTGTCAAATAATTTACTCTAGTTGTTCATGTATCATTTTTAGACATTAATATTTGCTATATATTTTAATTTAAATGCACAAAGAAGTGGATCTGCTGTAACAAATCTTCAATGTACTTCTTTATTTAATTAATGGACTGTGAAAGCGCCATTGGTAATTGCTGAATGAGTATCAGTTGTACTGATTATGATCAATAGCCTTGTTGAAGAGCAACATGCAAATTACATTTTTCAAAAATATTCCTAAACTTTTTTTTTATATTTTTGTTTGCAAAAATGTTTTTCTATTTGTCAGTGGTTACAGGACAAAAATTTAATTTATGTTCGTAGTAAAAATATGCACCTTGATGTCTCGATCTGAATGGAATTCGTTGGCATGCACAATGTAAATCTCATGCTCGACTCGTTCTAGCAATTTCATCCGAGGAATAATTGTTAGTTGCTATTTTTATTTTTCTCTATACGCTCTCTAGTTGTTAATTTTCTATTTTGACCTACAGTATAAGCCCTTTTTCTGCAAAACACCAAAGTTTCAACAACCAATGCTTTTGATTCGCTTTATCAATGTTCCATGTTAAAGGCAAATTCGAGGAAATCAAAACAACTACAGCGGGACAGATGATCATTTAAATGAAAAGAGGGATAATTCTACAGTCCGGTTCATAAAAAGTGGATCATCCTAAAATTTGACTAAATAAAACATAAGTATGATACAGAAAGCATTTTTCATGTTATTTCATGTTATTTCATGTCCCTAATATATTTAAATGTCCTTATATAATCTGATAAGCTATGATACAGTAACGGTTCTTAAGAAGCTAATATTTTGTGGCCCTACCCTTATTGTCAATGACATCACCAATTCGTCTAGGCATTGATTCGATGATATCGTTGATTTTTGACTGATCTAACTTTCTCCACTCTCTTTTTAACAGTGACGTAAGTTGTGATACGCCATCTGTAGGTAGCAGTGAACGACGAACGTTACGTTTTACTCCATACATTTTCTATGGGATTCAGATCAGGAGAACGAGCTGGCCAAGATAATGTCCTAAGCCCTAATTGAGACTTGCATAAGTTGACTCTACTACTCCTGTGACACGTAGCATTATCATCCATAAATAACCAAGTCGATGGATCATCAAGTCGATCTGTCATTTGGCCAATGTTCATTCGTAAAACATTCACATAGCGTTCAGAATTCATGGTTCCTTGCTGTATGTGAAGTTCAGAACGGCCATTGGTCCAAATGCCAGCCCAAATCAGTAGAGTCGCACCACCTTGTACCCGGGGACGATGTAAATGTCTGGGAGATTTCCTGATCAGATTTTATCCATAATCTCAATCGACCATCACTATCCTTCATACGGACTGATGCCTCATCAGACCAGACAACCCGATCCCATTGATTTCGCCAGTGACAATGACTCATTGCCCATCTGAGACGTCTTTTTGTATGCTGATCTGATAATTCGAACTGAGAGGGCCTCTTACAGCTCTTGAAATTCGACTCAATAAGTCTTCTACGAATAGTGGACTTAGAAATAGACGAGTCTAGTGCAGCCATCTCAGTTAACGAGAGACTTGGATCAACTTTAACAAATCTCAAAATCAGGCGGTCTCTACGTTTGGATGTTTTGCGTGGACGGCCAGAGCCCTCTTTACGACAGAGTCGAAAATCATCATTATGCAATCGATGCACATTTGTGTGAGGGACATTTAGTCGCTTGTTTGTAGCTCGCAAAGAAAACCCTAGTTCTAGCAAGGCTGACACTTTGCCTTTTGTGAATGCGATCTCGTTATTGTTCATTTGTGCTTTGTATTGTTTTCAACCGGTAAGAGATAGATTTCTAGCTGAAAGCAATCAGGAGTGCTGCCAACACCACCGCAACGAAGTCAGGAACCTATGGAACATGAAGTCCAGTTAATCACATGTAGCAGTTACATTATTGTTGTTGAATAATGGTGCTATACTGGCTCTGATTGACCGATTTTCTTTATTTTTGTTTTGCTTGATAGCTTTTGGCTTGTAGAGCAACATATTACATAACAAAGGAAACAAATGTAATTTTATAAGAGTGAGGTATGATTTTGTGCAACATTGCTAAATGAAGATCAAATTATCTACTACTTTTTTATCTATAACAGGAAAACAACTCAATATTCATGCTTGAAATTTCCAACAATGATATTAGTAAGCACAACTGACATATCTTCCAAATTTCAGAGAAATTCGTTCAAGTTTGGTGGAGTTAGACAAAGTTGAAGTTAAGGCGATGTTTAAGGGTGATCCATTTTTTATGAAACAATCTGTATTTTACTGAACACAATGATTCCATGTCCCTATTACGTTTTGTTTCTCACTAGTTGAGGTTCAGATTAGCAATTTTCAATAAGAGGGATTTAGAAAAGTGCGACATCAGTGTGCACACGACAAGGTTTATCATGAAGTGATTGTTTGTATAAAAAAACTCTGTTTTTTTATTCTTTTGTGCCATTAGCAGATTTAGTAATAAACTTGTCCCAGTCAATGAAATCAGACCAGATAAATTTGTAGAAACAAAATAATAGCTTAAATAAGATGTATTCATGTTTGCACGATGCATATTTTTGCCTAAAGATGACCATTTGGTGGCCTTATGGTCGAAGCACATGAATAGCAAAATATTCTACAATGTTGAATCCGTGATTGGTGAAGACATTTGCTTCGGCAAAGTCGGTCAATAGCACATATAATTATACTGAGATATTTAGCAATCAGAAAGCATTGAGGACATTCGGATTTAAAACAAATAATGACAAAATGCTTATGTTAATTGAATTATAACTTTGGTCTATTTCACAGATTAGTCTGTGGACAGCACATGGCATGCAGAACAAATCAAAATTCTTGCTCTTGAGCTTGTTTTGTATAATTCGAATGCTTCCATAAAACTCTATTCAAATGATGATACAATCATCTGTCTTTTAAGAAAATTCCGATGCTAGTCTGTGCTTGCAACACATTAAGATTATATATTTCTTTGAGGGATGCAACTCCTACAGTTTAAACACTGATGCCGCGTACATCTCTCTTAAATAATACGTCTCAGCATCCCACGTGAGATGAAAACTTTAGATATTCAAACATGTCCTTTTGAAGTGTGAAACCAGTGCAGTTCATCCATTGCACCATGTTGTACCGGAACGCATGACATGTAGCCGCAAATTACGGA
This sequence comes from Prostheceraeus crozeri, assembly GCA_907163375.1. Taxonomy (NCBI): domain Eukaryota; kingdom Metazoa; phylum Platyhelminthes; order Polycladida; family Euryleptidae; genus Prostheceraeus; species Prostheceraeus crozeri. Next base: position 689,671 of record CAJQUW010015510.1, on the reverse strand, counting down.
TGCCAATTTGTATAATTGTAAAGCGTCTCAATTCGTATGTCTCATGGGCGTCTTATTTGTGCAACCGGGCTTGGAGTGTTCTACGTCATACTCTATATTGCTTCTTTCATAGCGTCTTTCTTACGTTGGTCTCTAATATCGAATCCATGTATGTCACTTGCTAACTTATCCTTACAGCGGTTTGAAAATTAGTGTTGTTATATTCTGCTTTTTCTATCTGATGTCATTATGATCTTCAATCTTCAAATATAAACAATTACATTGTACAATGTTACATGTGTAACATTGTGCTACACACAATGTTGTAGTAGCACAAAAAACAGTAGAAGTCTTTCTTGCAATTTGTCTGCTGAAAATTTCAACATTTCAGATTCGTTCATTGATTGATTGATTGATTGAATACGAATTTTATTAAATAAAACATATGCTACAAAGCTGTTCATTGATCGTCTTCGCTTTAAGAGACGTAAACAAATCACAAAAAATAAAGCCATGTGTAAATGTACAGAGCAAAGCAATCGGTCTTGACTGCTTTTGATGATTTTAAATGTTAGCTGAAAAGCTAAAATTTATTCCTGTCGAGGCATTCTTATCATGATTTGTGGAGAGTTTACTATGACATTATTAAAAGTTTGATGTTGTATTCTACTATCCTTTTTGGAGTTCTGTTATCTGAAACGAAATCTATGCTGTCTCGTATTTTTAAACGCTGTAAGAAAACAATTCGCAAACCCGAATGCATATGTTCAATACTGTTGATAATCTGTCTGTCAAAAGGTTCAGAGCCTTTCAGTCGTTGTGTGAATTCAGGAGATCCATGTCATCCTTTGACATTTAGACCGACGCAATCCGTCAGACGTGTTACGATTCCATTTTGTCGCACAACTCGTAGACAAAATTCTTTTCCAAAAGCTTTTATGCTACATCAAAGTGGTTATGTAAAACTCTAACATTGCTGTGTATTTGATTTTCATTTTGACAAATATACTGTTTCTCTTTCTCTCTCATCATCAAAATTCTAGAACAGGACTTCAACACAACTGGGTGTCTAATTACACATTGATGTGACCATAAGTCATAAAAATTTTGAGAAGAAAGACTATTGTCCCAGAATTCATGCCGACATTTGATCCAGTTTGATGCCCGAAATATCTTCAAAAGTTAAATCATCTTCAATTTCATGTTACACGTATAGCTCGATCTTACTTTTAAATAATTATCATATATCTTTGTACATACTGTATTTGTGCTGCAACCAATTCATCAGCAAATATTTAGCATTTTTATTGGTGTTGTTAAAACCCAGAATAATTCATGGAAACTGTTGTAGCTGCAAATTACTTACTTTGGTGTTTCAAAAGCGGTGACAAAATTCAGATACGATGTAGTGAAATGTAAACAGAATAATTAAATTTTGAGTTGCATCCTCAGTTGAAAAATGGAAGCAAACCTGAATGGCTGCTATTTCATCCAACATCAGGAATCATCAGCAGGCCTAGGTCTCATCTCTCAGCATCGACACAATTCCGTGTTTAAAGTTGCAGCCTTGCCCGGGTAAATTTGAAATTTGCAATTAGCAAATTAATGAAATTTCGTTGAAGTGTAGTGAAATATTTCAAAACTGCTGCAACGCACATCTACATGCAGTTATATCAAAGTACACAAGACTATGACAGCCTATGCCCTACTTACTAGAAGCATTCTAGAGATAAGAACGCATGCATATGAGTATGTAATTATTAATTTATTTAACATGTAATTATTAATATTCAATTGCCATAATCAACAATATACACTTTGAAACTATATCACTATTAAGGGCTCAACATTTCAATTACAACTAACATTTTGTTCTTTTTCAGGAGGAGTTCTGGGCCCACGCTCGGACGCATATGAAGGAGGAAAAGATTCTCGAATGTCCAAGTTGCTCATTTGTTACCGAATACAAGCATCATCTGGAATATCATATTCGAAATCATATTGGATCAAAACCTTTCAAATGTGACAAATGCAGCTACGAATGTGTGAACAAGTCTATGTTAAATTCTCACATGAAATCTCACAACAATGTCTATCAATATTTGTGCGCAGACTGTTGTTATGCGACGAAATATTGCCACTCAATGAAGCTCCATGTAAATAAATATCGACATCGTCCAGCAACAATTCTTCATCATACAACTGACTTAGGACAGTTATCAACCTCAGTTGTCACACATAATGACGACAGATCCTCACATATGGGTCTTTCCCAGCCTCCAACAGTCTCTGGAATACTTCCACCTACATCTGCATTCAATGCTGCGGCTATGGCAGCTGTTGCTGCTGCCGCAATTCGAGACGAAGTGTCATTGTCTGAAGCAGCTGCAACTTGCCGTAATCTTGGTATTCATGTCCCTGCGACAATATCAACGGCAGCTGGAATTAATTCTCAAACTTCAGTCTCAATGTCGCATTTGAACCCATCATCAGGTGAGACTTGTACCGCAGAGTTCAAAATATACTTGTAGATTTAAAAAATATACTGAAAGCACTGTGCACGCGCTATATTCAGTCAGGGCTACAGAATTAGACAGACAGCTGGTTTACTCTCCTAATTGTCCAGAAGAGAAGAAACGAAGCTTCGAATCTAGCACAATCTTCTAACGAAGCGCCAGCACAGCAGTGTGATTTTATGCGTTCAAGTTGCAAGCTATATTTCATTGAGCTACTAGAAAACAATCGACCGACAATTGGCAGTCAGAAATGATCGGCACATACAGATTTTCGATTATACTGACCGCAGGTCCGATAGTGACGGCTGTATCAGGAAGACACCGGCCGTCGGTCGGACAGTTTTTGGTCACGCCGACAGCAAGCCTGCACCTTGATACCAATCATAATATGTACAAGCTACTCGCGCACGCCCATAACATTTATTCAGCTGTTCCCTCACTTACTTGATTCCAAGAATTTATGCATGTTTAAAAGTTTGAAAACTTGGCACTGATAAATGTGTTCTTTTCCAACAGCCTCAACTGGAGCTCTACCAAACTTTCACTGTGGAAATTCAAATAATCCGGCATCAGCAAATGCAACAAGTCCGCTCTGGCCTCCAAGTTTTCCATCCTTGCTGACCGCCTTCACTGGAGCCCCTTACTTCTCCAGCAACCCACACCAATCCTTCATTCCTCCAATGGGATCTCCTATCATACCACCACATGGTGCAACTGGCACGCAAAACGGATCCTTCTTGAAATCTCCGCTATGTTTGTCAGATCCCGTATCCCTGGGCGGAAAGTCTATGACTCCAAACATACCCAACAGAGGTTTTCTGATGCCACTAATGCATGGAGTGGATAAGGCGAAGGATCAACCTGTGTCCTCTTCCCCACCTTCAAAGCGATCCATTGAAGAAGTGAATCAAAAAGAAATGGATGTAATGGATGCAAATGAAGCTGAAATGAAATGTGAAGACGTTTCTGCTTTCGAATCTAAACGGCAAAGGCATGAAAGATCTTGTGAAGAGAATTCTCCTGAACCTGAAACTGAGTTCCCGGAAGATGATCGGTCTGTGCCACTTGTTGGACCTCGCGTTACTCCTGGACCAGATGTTGATGGATATATGGAATGCAATCATTGTGAGCTTCTTTTTCGAGATCATATCATGTTTGATATTCACATGGGGTATCACGGGTATACCAATCCGTTCGCATGTAATCGATGTGGCTACACTGCAACAACTAAAGTTGACTTTTTTCTTCATCTGATGCAAAAGTCTCATTAAGGATGGTTTGAAGAGTCTGGATCAACAATGAAGAGTTTCGAATTTGTGAAACAAACTTCAGACGAGTCAGAGTACGATATATGTGACTGTTTTGTAATAATTCAAAGACTTCAAATCCAACACTTAAACTTTAAATGAGAACCACTATAATTTGCAAGAAGTTGCCGGTTGATCGATAATCTCTACATGCGTAACAGAATAGTCAGACTCAACTTGCTAGTTGACATTTTGTCACTGAAATGCATAACATCAAGTACACTGAGCAGTTTAGCGCATGCAGTATGCAGATCAACAGATCAATACATAGTTTTACTCATTTTATATATCTGTGGTATTTTCAGAGTTGCCGTGAAAATGGACGTATTTAATTTCTAGTTTCTGCTCTTTTGGTCGCTGTCAGCCATATTCAATCGAAAAGAAGGCATAGAAATGCAACACGAACATTGGAACGGACATACACATTTAAATCAAAATTACTTTATGGACATACGCTGTTGTGACATGCAATTATACCATGGCGGCTTTCGGTGGTTGACAATAGGAAGGTACCAGTTCCTTGTCAATGTACTTTCCAACGATTCGCGGTTGTCATCGTTTCTTTTTTAAGTATGAAGGCATTTTTTAACAAAATGATTTGTGCCAGATATTGCCATGCGACCCCGAATCCGCAACTATTGAATGCTTAGGCAAATTTGATTCTTCATATAGGATCAAGTAATCAGCGCCTAGCCGACAAGCTAAAATCATTAACAATCAGCTGTTGTACATTTTATAGTCACAGTAACTCAAATGAAGCAAGAAGCTGAATATCTACGGTTGAAGACGTTTATCATTGCTTCCATACACATCTATAAGTAATAGGCTTACCTATCATTAAATCCTTATCACTACTCTTACAATTTATACAAAATGAGAGCATTTACATAACTGAACATATAGGATGTATGAGGGTATAACCGCTACCTGGGTGGGTTCATTGAAAACAATTTGTGTCGTAAATACAAATCAGGCGTTTTTTATTCTTAAATAAATTCCTGTGCTCACAATTATCACATCTAAAGGCTGCAGTTGCACCACGAGCAATTACACGAGTGCGAGTTTAATCGAGATTGGTTTAACCGAATTGCCGCCATAGTTTTCCGACATCATTTCTTGATAAGCTGTCTAAATCATAGATATCAGACCCCGTGATTCTTCTTCAGAAAACTTCTTCAAATTTCTGAAAGCTTTCTAAACTATTAGCAGACGACTTTGCTGTCGTAATTGATATGACATCGTAGTGACCTGCAGTACCTGACAACATATTTGCACGTATAACAAATAAATCATGTTCAATCCGAACATTTTTCATAGTGCATGAGGGATCTCTTGGCATGGGACAACTATAGGAATGAAAATTCGCGTCCCTCGACAAATCTTGATATTTAAATAAATTGAATAAGCAGTGTGTGCAATTATATAAAGGCATCAAGAAGAGACTCCCTATCATCTGTTTAGTTCTATGTATAACTTGTTGCGATCAAAGTTAAAGCTTGCAAGTGGCCGAAGTTATTTTATGTGACTTTAAAATGCGATAAAGTGAAATGAATCACCATATTCAATAGCGCAACGGCAAATCAAGAGTGTAGGCTTCATAAATTCAAATTAACGCCTGTTAAGTGAACATCAATTTTTGTGCTGGAAATAATTGAAAATGCTCGGAAGAGCTTGAAAATAGTTTGGCTGTCATCCATCTGCGTTTCATTTTATATAGTATAGTTGTACGGAGTCTTTGGCATAGGAAGTTTCAAATGGGACACAAGAAGCGCAGTCAAACAAAGATAGATAGTTTTACTGTTCAATCATGCTATACAGCAACATTGAATGAAGCATCTGATCTCAGACGACTGCCTTAAACAGTAGTGCTATTTGATATGGCCCAATTTTTTTCAAAACTGCTATGGTATTAGCAGAATTCTTTGACTCAGTCACACCGAAAGGCTTGAAGTTTCAATCAATATATTCTCGGATGTTAAATCCCAATCAATTCGTGTGCAGATGATAGAAATAGTGGTCACTGCCATTTGATTTACACAGAAACTGAATGTTTTTCTTACTTATTGCAGCTCTATCAATCATATTATGTAACTTTGGATTTCTTCTGTGTACGATTGGCTTTATTGTTGAATTCATCTTTTGATTCATATGAATACTCGTACTTCAATTGACATGGATGACGTGTAAATACATTCTAAAATTTTGTCTCAGAAAAAAGATCATTCCATTTCGACATTTGAAAATGAACAAGAAATATACATTTCATCAATCAATCACAATACATGCTTTTTTTATTTATGCACTTCAAATAATCATGGGGAAGAGTTGTGATCAAAAGCATTTTTGGAAATATTGAAATCATAATTCATGTCAATGGAATTAGAGAATAACACAAGTATGAGCAACAAGTATGAATAACAACTAGTACTGAGTGTTCTGCATGGTGGTTTCTGATTCAAAATCAAAATAATACCCTTTTTGTAATTGAAAATTTTATCATTTTTACATGAAACAAACAATAATTCCATGGTCTTTGAATAATCCTCCATGCTTCGTCATGAAAGACAATCTCAAGGTACCAGTCGTTTCAATATTTTATATATAGTGACATATGTAAATATATTGATATACAAATACAGATTAGGATGCACCTACTGCGACGGATTCTCTTAGTACATTGAGCAAGCACAGGCATTGAAATAATAAGTCCAGAAGCATGGATAATTATTTACTGACGACCGAGACTCATAATGGCCTATGTCATTGAAATTTCGCCAGCTTTGCATGCACGACAGCACGATAGAGGTAAAAAATCGGAAATTTAAATTCATTAATTTTGAGTAACTCTATAAATGTATCGCCTTAAAATATTTTGGGAGTGGCCACTGGGTAAATCCAATTTAATCCACAACATTTGACGAAAATGTGTCTTTGATTTGTAAAATCCATATTTCTGAACCGATTTCAATAGTTTTTTTTAATCGAACCGTAAAGATCTCATCTAGTATGGCATGGTTTTTAAAAAGTCACAAAGCCAAGACTTTCTTCACAAGTTGCCGTTTTTTGCCGAAAAAAGACCAAAAAAGGATGTCCAAAGTTGCAGTACTCTCAGTTCAACACGGATTTTCGATTAGATACATTCAAATACACCCACTAATATTTATATCATCTGAAAGAAGAAGATCAGCTCTTTAAGACAGTCTAATTTTAAATATTGTAATCAATATTAATCATTGAATTTTCACTGGGTTTCCATTGTCCAATGAAAAAAATGTCCTCTGACCGAGACGTTTTCTGTCCTCTGACCGAGGTACCTTTTCTCGAAGAATATTGATTCTTCCATTAAACGTTTTGCACCAAACGAATCCTCTAGTGTGCTAGTTTATAAATCCGTAAAGAAAATTCAGTTTGATGCCGTTACAAGTGAGCAATATTGATTTAAAAATATTTTCATCCGTTTTTTCGACCAGAGAATTTGAATATTCCCAAAAATTTCATATGGATGCTGAAACCAGAAATTTTGTCAGGAATCGATGAAATTTCACAGCATAGGAGGGATCTATGCTCTTAACATCTATGCAAAAGAAATCTTTCATTTATATCAATTAACCCCCTCAAAATCTCCAAAAGCCACGAAAATGTCCTCTGACCGAGACCCTAAAAAATCTCGGTCAGAGGACAACGTTGAAATTGAAGATCTCGGTCAGAGTACAAGGGTCTCGGTCTAAAGACATGATAATGTATGCAATTACATTTAGATCACTTCGTTTTACGCGTTCAAGTATTCGTCCAAAGTTCCCGCAGTCTCATGAACCGAAATGCACAAACCGAAGAGTTTCCTGAGTAGTAAGTAAAACTCCACTTCTGGATAGCGCAAGATGGCCGCCATCGCTGACGTCCCCCCCACCTCTGGACCGGCAGAGTGTCGTGGTCGGCCGCCGTGGTGCTTCGGGTCTGACGTCCCCCCCCTCTGGTCGACCGTCGTGTAGCGCGCGGTGATGTGGTGTCTAGGTTGGCGTGGTGTGCCGGCCAGGTTGGGAGGGGTGGACTGTCGTAGCTCACCTGAAAAAATCCTAAGTGTTAGAGTGGCTTTGTATGGGTAAAATTTTGAAAATTTTCCAAAGTGTGGAATTTCGACCTGGGACCGTCACCAAAACATTTTTCATCAAATTTCACTGACCTCCCCCCCCTCTTCTAACTTTGGTTCTAGTGAACGGATTTTGTTCGTTCGAGTTTCATTGGAAAGAGGAGAAAAAACTGCTCGACAACATTTTTTGTTGCGAGTCAATCGGACCAGTCGTTCAAAAGTTAGAGCGGTTACAAGATTTTAGGTCGGAGCTCGCTCACCTGAAAAAATCATAAGTGTCAGAGTGGCTTTGTATGGGTAAAATTTTGAAAATTTTCCAAAGTGTGGAATTTCGACCTGGGACCGTCACCAAAACATTTTTCATCAAATTTCACTGACCTCCCCCCCCTCTGGACAGCTAGCTTCGATCTTGGCTTCTAGTGGACGGATTTTGTAGTGCTATAGCTCGTTTGAAAGCTAAGAGTGAGACAAATTCAGTGAAAGAAACGGCTTGTTCATATCTGTCTTCGTTTAGATGTGAGGCGCCATTTAAGATTTTGGGAGACTGTCGAAAAACGACAGAGTTAGAATTTTGGACGTTTTGGGCTGTAGCGTCAAAACGAGGCATCGGATGGGAAAACGGAGACCAGATTCGGATTCAGCGTGAAATTCTGCATCGGTATGGTGAGTTTCAAGTCAATCGGAGAGAAAAAGTTTCGCTGACCCCCCCCCGGCACCGATCTTCCAACTTTGGTTCTAGAGATCGTAGAAAGTCGTGCAATAGCTCGTTTGAAAGCTAAGAGTGAGACAAATTCACTGAAAGAATCGCCTTGTTCCTATCTGTCTTCGTTTAGATGTGAGACACCATTTAAGATTTTGGGAGATTGACGAAAAACGATAGAGTTAGAATTTCCCAAGAAACAGCTCCAGCGGGCGAATGAAGGCTCGGATTGGTAAACGGAGGCCAGATTTGGAATCAGCTTGATGTTATTGTCCAATGAGGATCATCATCCAATGAGAATCAAGCATTTCTATATAAATAGCGAGCCTTCCACAGTGAGAATCATTCCATCGTTGAATCACACGAGTGACGGACGCACATTTCCTCTCTCTCTCTATTCTATTATCCAACTAAAATGGTAAGTCGCTACTTTCCTCCCTCTCTTCCCTTGAACGTAAACTTAATACAATCTTTTCCATTTTCAGGCATCTACTCCATCTGCTGCGCTAGTCGGACAAAATGGCGGTCAAACGTTACAAGGTTCGCTACGATCAGATCATCTAGAACTGAGGCCAGTGGAAGAAACAACCAAGGTACATAATCCTACACCGCTACAGCGTAAATTTAAACAAGTCTTGCGTTATGACGATCATGGCGTAGTACTCCAAACGGGAATGCTCCCTTCCACGGATGTCAAGATAATGCACAATCAGTATGGTGACTACATACTGATCCCCGTGAGTCCGTACATTCGCCACCAACTTGATATTATTGAGGAGAACGTGACATTAAATATGGACATTCCTACTCCTCTTGCTCAAGAGTGGAAGGCGAGAGATGACAAGGATACACCCTATAGAAAGATTTGGGATGGTAATCACATTTGCCTACCGGTATCACATTGGTGCACTTACTATAAGAAGGAGGGAGATCATTCAACACCCATCACATGCGACGAGCTCGGAGAAGGTACTTGGGATATCCTTTTCAAAGTGAATGGACTATATTATGGTCGGCATAAGGATAATAAAATAGCCTCTCTCTCCATGCATATGGAATCCATCCTATATATTCCAAAACCACCCAACGTGGACGACATAATTGATCAAATCCTTAACAGCAGTGGTACGAAGCGCAAGTCGGAGAAGAATGCTGCATCAAAACGCAAATCAAAGAAGGAGAATTACTAGTCCTTTCCTAACTCTACCCTATGACAATTCGCTTATGTGCTTTGAGTGTCGTAGACGTGGTCTTATTAGATACATTTTACTTCTTCGTTGCCATCATATCATTTGTGTATTTTGTCGTGAAAAGCATCGATGTAATTCTTCATTTTGTAATATGTTATAGAACGTTTCCTTAGATGTGTAAATTTCCGTTTTAGGCTTCTATCATCATTTTTATGGATTGTGAGGGTGAACCTGTACAGGAGCTCAGTGCTATTGCTATGAACAATTGGACATATCAGATTGTCAGTGTCTATCATCAACATGCCAACTGCAATCCCAATGTTGATCAATGGGCGAGAAAACTCATTCATGGACTTAATCTGAAATATTTGCAAGACTATGGCTTTTCTTGTGAGAGTGCTCTTCTTATTGACTTTAAACGATGGTTAGCTGCTTTCAATGTTATACGCATCTTTTGTAATAATCCTGGTAAGGAGAGGAAAGTATTTCCTAATTTAATCATTGATGATATTTTGCTCCCACCTTGGGATAGTAGAGTGAATCAACATTATCATGAAGTCACGAAACGTTTTAAGGATTTGTGTGTTCCTATTTTGTCTGTTCGTTGTAGTAGCTACATTCATAACCAATGCTTCTTTCCTCCTTACCTCAGCATTGCCAAAGTCCTGTATGGTTATCATTGCTCGCTGTATGATAGTTACCAGCTGTATCTATTTTATCTCTTTCAAACCATTGATTTATAATGCATGCTTGTTACCATTATTCAATAAGTGTTACTATGAGAAGAGTTGTTTTCATGCAATGGATGGGTTAGTTAAAGGGCGATCATGTCTTTCTCAAACGACTGCGGAACATTACATTTTCATAGGCAAAGTTTAAAAGGAGCTGTTCAAGATTATGTGATAAATTTTCATAAAGATGAGACCGACATCGAAGCAGTGGTCGATGATGCTAGCACTCTATTTCTAGAGTTAATGAATACATTCTCTGATAGCATTGTCATGGCGCGATTAGTTGCGAAAATTAAGTTTAGTCATTTTGGAAAGGAAGAGGTGGAAAGTCGCTCTTTCCATTTTGCTTCTTATTCAATGGAAGTGGTAGATCACCCCGAAGAATTTTTTAAAAGACATATGATAAAAATTGCTGAACGTCTTAACGCATTTAACCATCATGGTAGCAGTCTAGTGATTGAAGCGATTTCAGATATTCACATTCAACTTTCCATAAAGAAAACTTGAAAATGCAGTGGTACTTGATTGTAGCACAACTGGTTTTCGAGCTATGTCTGCTCACTCTCGAAGTATATTCCTTCTGTACATGTGTCTATTATTTAGAAAAGGCTAGCAAATTCATATCTTCAAAAAGACTTGCTATAGACATCAGTAACGGTGAAACTATGTGTTGTGATGTATGTAATCGAAAGGACGGAAATGAAAAGCGCATCTTCAAGAGATGTAAGCATGCTTTTTGTCAACGCTGTTTCATACGTAATTGCATTCAACTTTGCAAATGTAACCACTGTGACATTGCTCATTTCGAGTGTCGCTTATGTCGCAATAGTTAGTACCTATGCAAATGTGGTAAAGATAGGTTTTAGCAAAGACTAACACGGAAAATGGCGAAACGTAAAATGGCGAAACGTAAAAGTCAAAAGTTTTCTTCAGCCATTCAAGCTCTCCGACGAATGAAAGCAAATCAGCGATACAATGCTATACGACATGCCAACGATAAATTCATTCATGAAATTATTTCTCATGTGAGAAAGTTGAGGACGAAGAAATTAGCGCCAAAACAACGAAAGTTACTTAAGCGATATGCTACGAAATTGCGTTTCATCTCCAATCCTAAAGTCACCCTTCAAAGAAAGAGGAAAACTCTAACACAAAAGGGCGGTTTCCTTTCAGCAATACTTCCAATGATAGCTCCTGCCGTGGGCAACCTATTGGGTAATATCTTTGGCTCTAAGCGTTAATTATGCAAATGTTGAATCTCAAAGTAATAAAATGGATTTCAGACTTCAATGTGATAAAGTTCTGACTGTATCAGGTCCATCTCATGCAGGTAAAACTGTTTTCACGCTGAATTTATTGGATAAAAGAAGGGAGTTGTTTAAGGAACCTATCAATCGAGTGATTTGGTGTTATGGTATTTATCAACCGTCGCTGTTTCAGGAATTGCAAAGTCGCAACTTTATTCGACATGAAGGAATTATTCCAGTGGATAAACTTCAGTCTAATGATGTTGTTGTATTGGATGATTTATTAAAAGAAAGTAAGAATTCAAAAGATGTTACAGATATGTTCACTCGCGCAGCACACCATAAAAGGTGCTTTATCATCTATATCACACAAAATTTGTTTCCTGATGGAAATGAAGCTCGTACACGAAACCTGAATACACACTATTATGCTATTTTCAAGAATCCGCGAGATAAAAGTCAATTTGAAATTTTAGCGCGACAAGTTGCACCCAGAGGATCAAAAGCCTTAATTGAAATTTTTCAAGCAGCTACTGAAAAACCATACGGTTACTTATTCATTGACTTTACGCAAGAGTGTCCGGAAGAATTTAGATTTCGAAGTGATATTTTGAAAACTCCCATGATTATCTACAAACTATGAGTTGTTATTCTCGCATGATTGTTATTCCTCAGGATGAATATGTACAATTGACTGCCATGCAGCAAGTAAAGCAACCTCTTGCAAATCAAATGTATAGGAAAGAAATAGATTATCAGCAAAATGTTCACATCAAAGATCCACATCGTGCTGTATTATTACAATCGGAAACTGTTGAGGAATTGAAAAACTTGAAGAATAAGATGCGTGACTCTGTATCGACTGCTACACCTTTAGCATCTCGCGCACATGCCATATCTCTTTTCAACAGTATTGAACCCCATCTCAATGTAAATGATAGAGGAGAAATCATTACAGATGAAAATAAAGTGATTGATGCTTCACGTTATGAAGACTTGATTCAGTATGCGACACGTAGAAAGCGCCGTCAGGGCTATGTTCCACCTGGTTGGTCATACTTTCTTAAACTATTGAAAAAGCATAATGTGCAAAAATTTGCTTTAAATAATGAGACATTGAAAGAACTTGATTCAACAGTGGCTACTGCTCCAATGCTTCAGGCGATGAAAATGCCAACAAATTGGTTTAAGACGTCACCTGCTACATCCCCTCCCACACTCACTAAGCAAACAAGAGGAAGAACTCGACGTAGATCTACATCACCACTAAAACTAGTAAAAGGAAAACGTAAAACAGCTCCTCCTAGGAAATACATGTTCTCAGACTATTAATATGAAGCAGATGTGTTGCTTGCCATGTAATGAGCCGCCAGAGGTGAATGTCGTTGTCACTTGCACTTGCTGCGCCAGCTCTCATAATGAAACCCCTAAGCAATGTGAACACGATCGCAAAACCGCTAAAGCTAAATGCTGCAGTTGTTGTAAATGTAGAAAGGCAAGAAAAAAAAAAGATGAGAAGGAGGAAAAAGAGTCAGTCGTCATCGACTGAACGTTTGAAGTCAATCTATTATGATGTAAAACATCCGGCAAGATTTGCATCTATCAAGAAATTATCAAAAGCGAGTGGTCTTCCACAATCACAAGTGAAACGATGGTTAAAGGGTCAGGCTACCTATACACTCCACAAACAAGCGAAAAAGAAGTACCGCACCCGCCATTATATTGTTCATGACATCGATGAACAGTGGCAAGCAGATTTGTGCGATGTTGCCTCCATTTCAAAACATAACTCGGGTAATAATTTTATTTTAACCGTCATTGATATTTTCTCGCGTTATGCGTGGGCTCAACCTTTAAAAACTAAAGAAGGGAAAGGAGTAGCAAAAGCATTCCAAACAATTTTTCGAGAAGGTCGGATTACAAAAAGAATTCAGAGTGATCAAGGAAAAGAGTTTGAAAATCAGCATGTGACAAGATTATTTGAGAGGCATGACATTGAGTTGTTTAGTGTAAAGAGTGCTTATAAAGCTGCACTCGTTGAACGTTTTAATCGCACATTAAAAAATCGCTTGTGGCGACATTTTACTCCCAACTTGACACAAAATTGGACAAAGGTTCTACAAGATACACTCCATGCCTACAATCACTCTATCAATCGTTCTATTGGACTCAGACCAGTAGATGTAAATGCTGACAATATAGATAAAGTGCGCGAATCATTCCAACGTAAACGCACTCATGTGAAAAGTGATGTGAAAATTGGTGATAAAGTTCGTATCTCAAAAGTGAAAAGTGTTTTTGCTAAAGGGTACCTTCCGAATTGGACAGAGGAGGTATTTACAGTATCAAGGATTAATCAAAAAGACTCTCCAACCACCTACAAGTTGAAAGATTACGATAATGAAGAAATTGAGGGTAGCTTTTACCGCGATGAGATTGAGGTAGTCACTGAAAGTGAAACATATTTGGTAGAGAAAATCATTCGATGTAAAAAACGGCAAGGTGAAGAATGGTGTCTTGTTAAATGGACTGGTTATCCTTCAAGTATGAACTCTTGGATGCGTCGTGCCGACATCTTTCATCTAAGTGATCGACAGTGATTCATGCAAAGTTGTAACTAACAATGTTTAGGGTTTGAGCTATGAATCCAACTGCCTCATTTTATTCACGACCCTCCTATGTAAGTGGTGGAGGACAAATTTACATCGGCGCTCGCCGCCAACGTGGAGGTAGCATACTTGGTGCACTGAAATCTGTTGTAGCACCTCTCATATCCAATGTCGGTAGATCTTTAAAACGAAATGTTTTAAGTAATGCCGTTGGCTTTGCTGGTGATGTTGCTAGTGATCTTTCCAGAGGTAGAAGTTTTAAGAGCAGTTTGTTGAATCGTGGGAAGGAACGCGGTTTAAAAACATTGAAGCAGACCTTTGCTGGTGTTACTCAAGGAAAGAAATCACCTAAACGAATGAATAAAGGAAGGAGGAAACATCGCGGAGCTGGTAAGGTGCGATCTTCAGTCAAAAGGCATTCACGCAAACGTCGCAGAGGCTCTAATCATTCATCAGGCGCTAAACGACGACGCTGCTATAACTTCTAATCATGGAGTGTAAAACTTCCGGGTTTTGTTTGTTTGATCAACAAGCCATACAGACAGATATTCTTAGTTCAAGTATTGTAGATTATCATCCTCGAACAGCTGAGAATGCTGGCCCCATTGAATTTGTTATTCCTGGTGGTAGTGATGACTACATAGATTTGAGTTATGCGATGCTTGATTTGAGGTTTAGAATTCAGCAAGCAGATGGAACTGCTATTGACGATGCACATAAAGTTGGACTGAACAATTTACCATTGACTACATTACTTCGCGATGTTTCTCTAACGATTGGAGAGCAGCAGGTGGAAGGTGGTCAAAGCGATTATCCCTATAAATCATATTTCAATCATGTATCACAGTTTCATCCAGCAGCACAAAAAAGTCATATGGAAGCCATGGGATGGTACAGAGATGAAGCAGGAAAATTTGATGTTGAAACAAACAGTGGCTTTGTAAAGCGATCTGCTATGATTAAAGATAGTAAAGTATGTCAGCTATATGGTCCGCTGAATTTAGACTTCTTTAGACAGTCAAAGTTTTTACTCTGTAATACCAGCATGCGACTCAAGCTGACATTGAATAAGCCTGAATTTGCGCTGAATGCATTTGCTAAAGTTGACAATTTTAGAATTCATGTGGAAGATATTGCACTTTACATTCGTCGAGTAGTACCGAATCCAAGTGTCATTAGAGGGCATGCTGAAGGCCTTAACCGCCAAAATGCCATTTACCCCGTTCAGCATACAAAGCTTCTCACCTTTACAATTCCGAAAGATCAAAAGAGTTTCATGAAAGATGGCCTCTTTCCATCGGAAGCACCGAAGCTCCTCATGGTGGCAATGGTTGAAAATGATGCATTTAATGGTAATATAAAGAAGAATCCTTTCAATTTTAGACACAATCAGTTAAGTGAAATTGCTTTACGTGTAAATGGTGTGAGTCATCCTGGTCCACCCTACAAACCAGATTTTGCTTCGGATCAATTTATGCGCAGTTATGTTGATTTTATGGATGTCTTTGGCTTTTACAATACGGATGACACCAACGGACTGACTATGAAAGAGTTTAAGAGTGGATATACTATTTATGCATTTGATTTGACTGCTGACAGCGATATTAGTGCACCCTATCGTCAAGCGAACGTGCCTCATAATATTCGTTTGGATTTGACGTTCAAAAGAACACTACCTGAGACGATCAATGTATTAATTTATGCAGTCTTCGATTCAAATATTGAAATTACAAAGTATCGTGACGTGATTCTTCAGTATAATCGTTAATGAGTTGGTTGACTGCCGACGATATTAAGACTAAAGTGCAGCGTAATGCAGACGAAGCGACGTTGAAAGCTTTCGATAATGTCTATTCACTCGATACCTTACCACCTGCAGTAAATCACTATCCCATCTTTATTGTGCTAAACACTCATCCGCAGAATTTAGGCGGTGAGCATTGGAAAGCGATCTTTATTGGAGAAGACCGACGTGGTGAACTATTTGACTCTCTTACTCAACCTCCAAATATACCAACACAGCAGTGGTTGAGAAAACATACGCGTCAATATCAGCGAAATGAACGCATACTACAACATCCACTTTCATCAACGTGTGGTGCTTTTGTACTGTACTTCATCTTAAAACGTTTACATGTATCTCGATTTGCATCTATTATTCAAAACTTTTCATGTAATCCATCCTCTAATGAAAAAATGATTTGTAAGTTCTATCATGATTTGAAATAAAAACATCATGTTGGAAAAATTGTTTTTTATTTTACAATCCGCTGGGTACGTACATACTCAATGAGATAGTCTAGGATCACATTTGCTTGTACATGAGATTTTAGTCCAGTAATGATCACTTTACTATTATGAAAGATTGCCACATGCACAGGTAACCAACAACTAATGAGAGCTGCAGGAAAAAGTTCGGGTTCATAACACAAATTGTAACTGCTAGTACGAATCTTCAAAAATGATAGACTGTCACTCAATTGAGTAGAGATCACCATATTGTCCACAGTCAGATTCGACATCACACACCTCTCCCTCTTCCATATCCGACGTAGTAGTCTTTGTAGCTCTAAGCGCATTGACTGCGCCGATGAATGAGAAAGGGCGCCGAGAATCTGTACAGTCCCATTTGGGAAGAGTTGAAGATTCCGTGAATTGTTCATCTTCACCACTAACATTTGAGGTCGGCCCGGATAATACTTGCTGTTTGGAAGGTGTTGGTGTAATGTGGTGAGATCGATTTTGGTGTAGAGTCTGAAGCGACGGAGAATGTTGACGATGGTGTAGCGATGGCGCTTCATGATGAAAGAATGAGTAAATTGAGCGATGTACCTTCCTTTTATACTTTTCCCAACTACCTTGATGAAATGTGAAGTTAGTATGAAGTTGGGAATGATAGAGTTGAATTCGCCGATTGTTGACGCGCAGCCAGATGCGATTTCCAATACGTGAATGTCTTTTCATATAGAAGTATTTCAAGTCCTTCATGATATGATGTAGAGATTGAAAATGACGATAAGATAAAGCAAACTCTCTTCTCACATTTCCAGTTGAATCTTTGAAATAGACGTTTCGATCATGATCCGTTTCAATACGTTGTAGGGAATCTAATTTCCAACTCATGATGTGTGGTAGTCATGTCTGATTAAGATTTGCATAGTAGGGCGATGAACTCACGACGAATAAATGTCATGATGGAGCGATGTATATATCTTCTATACTTCTCCCAATTGTATTTGCGAAATGAGAAACAGTTTGCGGAATGAGAATGGTAGATTTGAATTTCATTTCTGTAATGTTGAAGCCAAACTTGATCACCCAAGGAGATGAATCTTAATGTTTCAAAATATTCCAAATCCCTCATGATATCATTGAGATTGACAAATTGTCGCCATGTTAATGTAATTCCTCTTGATGTATGACCATGAGAATTTTTGAAATGTACGTTTCCATCACGATCAACTCTGATATATTGTAGAGAGTCCAAAATCCAAGTCTTCATGATGTTATGCAAAGTTGCAGATCAGCAATATAAAATGTCGTTTTATCATATTTTGCTTAGCAATGCGGCTACAAAGAGATTTACTAGTAATCGAGCCGCACTCTGTTCTACTCCCATTGATCATGCACAACAGCTAAATGGAAATTGGGAAGTGGGTGTCACTCAACTTGTTTATAGCAACTGTGTCTATACTTTTGATCATGAGGTGATGACTATTAATATGAGGCGTACAGCTGCTTATCAATGTGAAAAGGGGTGCCGAGTATACATTCCACAGTGGCCAAAGAAAGATCTCTTATCATATAAAAAGTTTATATATGATTTCTTGAATAAAGCGAGTAAACATATTGTCCAATTTACTCCGCACAATGATGATTATAATTATGTGCATCATGTAGTTGAGAAAGATTGGATTGTTGGTTTAAGTCCAAGTTTAAGAAGTTTAAATCTAAGTTTAAGTTTACGCCTCATATTAATAGTCATCACCTCATGATCAAAAGTATAGACACAGTTGCTATAAACAAGTTGAGTGACACCCACTTCCCAATTTCCATTTAGCTGTTGTGCATGATCAATGGGAGTAGAACAGAGTGCGGCTCGATTACTAGTAAATCTCTTTGTAGCCGCATTGCTAAGCAAAATATGATAAAACGACATTTTATATTGCTGATCTGCAACTTTGCATAACATCATGAAGACTTGGATTTTGGACTCTCTACAATATATCAGAGTTGATCGTGATGGAAACGTACATTTCAAAAATTCTCATGGTCATACATCAAGAGGAATTACATTAACATGGCGACAATTTGTCAACCTCAATGATATCATGAGGGATTTGGAATATTTTGAAACATTAAGATTCATCTCCTTGGGTGATCAAGTTTGGCTTCAACATTACAGAAATGAAATTCAAATCTACCATTCTCATTCCGCAAACTGTTTCTCATTTCGCAAATACAATTGGGAGAAGTATAGAAGATATATACATCGCTCCATCATGACATTTATTCGTCGTGAGTTCATCGCCCTACTATGCAAATCTTAATCAGACATGACTACCACACATCATGAGTTGGAAATTAGATTCCCTACAACGTATTGAAACGGATCATGATCGAAACGTCTATTTCAAAGATTCAACTGGAAATGTGAGAAGAGAGTTTGCTTTATCTTATCGTCATTTTCAATCTCTACATCATATCATGAAGGACTTGAAATACTTCTATATGAAAAGACATTCACGTATTGGAAATCGCATCTGGCTGCGCGTCAACAATCGGCGAATTCAACTCTATCATTCCCAACTTCATACTAACTTCACATTTCATCAAGGTAGTTGGGAAAAGTATAAAAGGAAGGTACATCGCTCAATTTACTCATTCTTTCATCATGAAGCGCCATCGCTACACCATCGTCAACATTCTCCGTCGCTTCAGACTCTACACCAAAATCGATCTCACCACATTACACCAACACCTTCCAAACAGCAAGTATTATCCGGGCCGACCTCAAATGTTAGTGGTGAAGATGAACAATTCACGGAATCTTCAACTCTTCCCAAATGGGACTGTACAGATTCTCGGCGCCCTTTCTCATTCATCGGCGCAGTCAATGCGCTTAGAGCTACAAAGACTACTACGTCGGATATGGAAGAGGGAGAGGTGTGTGATGTCGAATCTGACTGTGGACAATATGGTGATCTCTACTCAATTGAGTGACAGTCTATCATTTTTGAAGATTCGTACTAGCAGTTACAATTTGTGTTATGAACCCGAACTTTTTCCTGCAGCTCTCATTAGTTGTTGGTTACCTGTGCATGTGGCAATCTTTCATAATAGTAAAGTGATCATTACTGGACTAAAATCTCATGTACAAGCAAATGTGATCCTAGACTATCTCATTGAGTATGTACGTACCCAGCGGATTGTAAAATAAAAAACAATTTTTCCAACATGATGTTTTTATTTCAAATCATGATAGAACTTACAAATCATTTTTTCATTAGAGGATGGATTACATGAAAAGTTTTGAATAATAGATGCAAATCGAGATACATGTAAACGTTTTAAGATGAAGTACAGTACAAAAGCACCACACGTTGATGAAAGTGGATGTTGTAGTATGCGTTCATTTCGCTGATATTGACGCGTATGTTTTCTCAACCACTGCTGTGTTGGTATATTTGGAGGTTGAGCAAGAGAGTCAAATAGTTCACCACGTCGGTCTTCTCCAATAAAGATCGCTTTCCAATGCTCACCGCCTAAATTCTGCGAATGAGTGTTTAGCACAATAAAGATGGGATAGTGATTTACTGCAGGTGGTAAGGTATCGAGTGAATAGACATTATCGAAAGCTTTCAACGTCGCTTCGTCTGCATTACGCTGCACTTTAGTCTTAATATCGTCGGCAGTCAACCAACTCATTAACGATTATACTGAAGAATCACGTCACGATACTTTGTAATTTCAATATTTGAATCGAAGACTGCATAAATTAATACATTGATCGTCTCAGGTAGTGTTCTTTTGAACGTCAAATCCAAACGAATATTATGAGGCACGTTCGCTTGACGATAGGGTGCACTAATATCGCTGTCAGCAGTCAAATCAAATGCATAAATAGTATATCCACTCTTAAACTCTTTCATAGTCAGTCCGTTGGTGTCATCCGTATTGTAAAAGCCAAAGACATCCATAAAATCAACATAACTGCGCATAAATTGATCCGAAGCAAAATCTGGTTTGTAGGGTGGACCAGGATGACTCACACCATTTACACGTAAAGCAATTTCACTTAACTGATTGTGTTTAAAATTGAAAGGATTCTTCTTTATATTACCATTAAATGCATCATTTTCAACCATTGCCACCATGAGGAGCTTCGGTGCTTCCGATGGAAAGAGGCCATCTTTCATGAAACTCTTTTGATCTTTCGGAATTGTAAAGGTGAGAAGCTTTGTATGCTGAACGGGGTAAATGGCATTTTGGCGGTTAAGGCCTTCAGCATGCCCTCTAATGACACTTGGATTCGGTACTACTCGACGAATGTAAAGTGCAATATCTTCCACATGAATTCTAAAATTGTCAACTTTAGCAAATGCATTCAGCGCAAATTCAGGCTTATTCAATGTCAGCTTGAGTCGCATGCTGGTATTACAGAGTAAAAACTTTGACTGTCTAAAGAAGTCTAAATTCAGCGGACCATATAGCTGACATACTTTACTATCTTTAATCATAGCAGATCGCTTTACAAAGCCACTGTTTGTTTCAACATCAAATTTTCCTGCTTCATCTCTGTACCATCCCATGGCTTCCATATGACTTTTTTGTGCTGCTGGATGAAACTGTGATACATGATTGAAATATGATTTATAGGGATAATCGCTTTGACCACCTTCCACCTGCTGCTCTCCAATCGTTAGAGAAACATCGCGAAGTAATGTAGTCAATGGTAAATTGTTCAGTCCAACTTTATGTGCATCGTCAATAGCAGTTCCATCTGCTTGCTGAATTCTAAACCTCAAATCAAGCATCGCATAACTCAAATCTATGTAGTCATCACTACCACCAGGAATAACAAATTCAATGGGGCCAGCATTCTCAGCTGTTCGAGGATGATAATCTACAATACTTGAACTAAGAATATCTGTATGGCTTGTTGATCAAACAAACAAAACCCGGAAGTTTTACACTCCATGATTAGAAGTTATAGCAGCGTCGTCGTTTAGCGCCTGATGAATGATTAGAGCCTCTGCGACGTTTGCGTGAATGCCTTTTGACTGAAGATCGCACCTTACCAGCTCCGCGATGTTTCCTCCTTCCTTTATTCATTCGTTTAGGTGATTTCTTTCCTTGAGTAACACCAGCAAAGGTCTGCTTCAATGTTTTTAAACCGCGTTCCTTCCCACGATTCAACAAACTGCTCTTAAAACTTCTACCTCTGGAAAGATCACTAGCAACATCACCAGCAAAGCCAACGCCATTACTTAAAACATTTCGTTTTAAAGATCTACCGACATTGGATATGAGAGGTGCTACAACAGATTTCAGTGCACCAAGTATGCTACCTCCACGTTGGCGGCGAGCGCCGATGTAAATTTGTCCTCCACCACTTACATAGGAGGGTCGTGAATAAAATGAGGCAGCTGGATTCATAGCTCAAACCCTAAACATTGTTAGTTACAACTTTGCATGAATCACTGTCGATCACTTAGATGAAAGATGTCGGCACGACGCATCCAAGAGTTCATACTTGAAGGATAACCAGTCCATTTAACAAGACACCATTCTTCACCTTGCCGTTTTTTACATCGAATGATTTTCTCTACCAAATATGTTTCACTTTCAGTGACTACCTCAATCTCATCGCGGTAAAAGCTACCCTCAATTTCTTCATTATCGTAATCTTTCAACTTGTAGGTGGTTGGAGAGTCTTTTTGATTAATCCTTGATACTGTAAATACCTCCTCTGTCCAATTCGGAAGGTACCCTTTAGCAAAAACACTTTTCACTTTTGAGATACGAACTTTATCACCAATTTTCACATCACTTTTCACATGAGTGCGTTTACGTTGGAATGATTCGCGCACTTTATCTACATTGTCAGCATTTACATCTACTGGTCTGAGTCCAATAGAACGATTGATAGAGTGATTGTAGGCATGGAGTGTATCTTGTAGAACCTTTGTCCAATTTTGTGTCAAGTTGGGAGTAAAATGTCGCCACAAGCGATTTTTTAATGTGCGATTAAAACGTTCAACGAGTGCAGCTTTATAAGCACTCTTTACACTAAACAACTCAATGTCATGCCTCTCAAATAATCTTGTCACATGCTGATTTTCAAACTCTTTTCCTTGATCACTCTGAATTCTTTTTGTAATCCGACCTTCTCGAAAAATTGTTTGGAATGCTTTTGCTACTCCTTTCCCTTCTTTAGTTTTTAAAGGTTGAGCCCACGCATAACGCGAGAAAATATCAATGACGGTTAAAATAAAATTATTACCCGAGTTATGTTTTGAAATGGAGGCAACATCGCACAAATCTGCTTGCCACTGTTCATCGATGTCATGAACAATATAATGGCGGGTGCGGTACTTCTTTTTCGCTTGTTTGTGGAGTGTATAGGTAGCCTGACCCTTTAACCATCGTTTCACTTGTGATTGTGGAAGACCACTCGCTTTTGATAATTTCTTGATAGATGCAAATCCTGCCGGATGTTTTACATCATAATAGATTGACTTCAAACGTTCAGTCGATGACGACTGACTCTTTTTCCTCCTTCTCATCTTTTTGTTTTCTTGCCTTTCTACATTTACAACAACTGCAGCATTTAGCTTTAGCGGTTTTGCGATCGTGTTCACATTGCTTAGGGGTTTCATTATGAGAGCTGGCGCAGCAAGTGCAAGTGATAACGACATTCACCTCTGGCGGCTCATTACATGGCAAGCAACACATCTGCTTCATATTAATAGTCTGAGAACATGTATTTCCTAGGAGGAGCTGTTTTACGTTTTCCTTTTACTAGTTTTAGTGGTGATGTAGATCTACGTCGAGTTCTTCCTCTTGTTTGCTTAGTGAGTGTGGGAGGGGATGTAGCAGGTGACGTCTTAAACCAATTTGTTGGCATTTTCATCGCCTGAAGCATTGGAGCAGTAGCCACTGTTGAATCAAGTTCTTTCAATGTCTCATTATTTAAAGCAAATTTTTGCACATTATGCTTTTTCAATAGTTTAAGAAAGTATGACCAACCAGGTGGAACATAGCCCTGACGGCGCTTTCTACGTGTCGCATACTGAATCAAGTCTTCATAACGTGAAGCATCAATCACTTTATTTTCATCTGTAATGATTTCTCCTCTATCATTTACATTGAGATGGGGTTCAATACTGTTGAAAAGAGATATGGCATGTGCGCGAGATGCTAAAGGTGTAGCAGTCGATACAGAGTCACGCATCTTATTCTTCAAGTTTTTCAATTCCTCAACAGTTTCCGATTGTAATAATACAGCACGATGTGGATCTTTGATGTGAACATTTTGCTGATAATCTATTTCTTTCCTATACATTTGATTTGCAAGAGGTTGCTTTACTTGCTGCATGGAAGTCAATTGTACATATTCATCCTGAGGAATAACAATCATGCGAGAATAAGAACTCATAGTTTGTAGATAATCATGGGAGTTTTCAAAATATCACTTCGAAATCTAAATTCTTCCGGACACTCTTGCGTAAAGTCAATGAATAAGTAACCGTATGGTTTTCAGTAGCTGCTTGAAAAATTTCAATTAAGGCTTTTGATCCTCTGGGTGCAACTTGTCGCGCTAAAATTTCAAATTGACTTTTATCTCGCGGATTCTTGAAAATAGCATAATAGTGTGTATTCAGGTTTCGTGTACGAGCTTCTTTTCCATCAGGAAGCAAATTTTGTGTGATATAGATGATAAAGCACCTTTTATGGTGTGCTGCGCGAGTGAACATATCTGTAACATCTTTTGAATTCTTACTTTCTTTTAATAAATCATCCAATACAACAACATCATTAGACTGAAGTTTATCCACTGGAATAATTCCTTCATGTCGAATAAAGTTGCGACTTTGCAATTCCTGAAACAGCGACGGTTGATAAATACCATAACACCAAATCACTCGATTGATAGGTTCCTTAAACAACTCCCTTCTTTTATCCAATAAATTCAGCGTGAAAACAGTTTTACCTGCATGAGATGGACCTGATACAGTCAGAACTTTATCACATTGAAGTCTGAAATCCATTTTATTACTTTGAGATTCAACATTTGCATAATTAACGCTTAGAGCCAAAGATATTACCCAATAGGTTGCCCACGGCAGGAGCTATCATTGGAAGTATTGCTGAAAGGAAACCGCCCTTTTGTGTTAGAGTTTTCCTCTTTCTTTGAAGGGTGACTTTAGGATTGGAGATGAAACGCAATTTCGTAGCATATCGCTTAAGTAACTTTCGTTGTTTTGGCGCTAATTTCTTCGTCCTCAACTTTCTCACATGAGAAATAATTTCATGAATGAATTTATCGTTGGCATATCGTATAGCATTGTATCGCTGATTTGCTTTCATTCGTCGGAGAGCTTGAATGGCTGAAGAAAACTTTTGACTTTTACGTTTCGCCATTTTACGTTTCGCCATTTTCCGTGTTAGTCTTTGCTAAAACCTATCTTTACCACATTTGCATAGGTACTAACTATTGCGACATAAGCGACACTCGAAATGAGCAATGTCACAGTGGTTACATTTGCAAAGTTGAATGCAATTACGTATGAAACAGCGTTGACAAAAAGCATGCTTACATCTCTTGAAGATGCGCTTTTCATTTCCATCCTTTCGCTTACATACATCACAACACATAGTTTCACCGTTACTGATGTCTATAGCAAGTCTTTTTGAAGATATGAATTTGCTAGCCTTTTCTAAATAATAGACACATGTACAGAAGGAATATACTTCGAGAGTGAGCAGACATAGCTCGAAAACCAGTTGTGCTACAATCAAGTACCACTGCATTTTCAATTTTTCTTTATGGAAAGTTGAATGTGAATATCTGAAATCGCTTCAATCACTAGACTGCTACCATGATGGTTAAATGCGTTAAGACGTTCAGCAATTTTTATCATATGTCTTTTAAAAATTCTTCGGTGTGATCTACCACTTCCATTGAATAAGAAGCAAAATGGAAAGAGCGACTTTCCACCTCTTCCTTTCCAAAATGACTAAACTTAATTTTCGCAACTAATCGCGCCATGACAATGCTATCAGAGAATGTATTCATTAACTCTAGAAATAGAGTGCTAGCATCATCGACCACTGCTTCGATGTCGGTCTCATCTTTATGAAAATTTATCACATAATCTTGAACAGCTCCTTTTAAACTTTGCCTATGAAAATGTAATGTTCCGCAGTCGTTTGAGAAAGACATGATCGCCCTTTAACTAACCCATCCATTGCATGAAAACAACTCTTCTCATAGTAACATTTATTGAATAATGGTAACAAGCATGCATTATAAATCAATGGTTTGAAAGAGATAAAATAGATACAGCTGGTAACTATCATACAGCGAGCAATGATAACCATACAGGACTTTGGCAGTGCTGAGGTAAGGAGGAAAGAAGCATTGGTTATGAATGTAGCTACTACAACGAACAGACAAAATAGGAACACACAAATCCTTAAAACGTTTCGTGACTTCATGATAATGTTGATTCACTCTACTATCCCAAGGTGGGAGCAAAATATCATCAATGATTAAATTAGGAAATACTTTCCTCTCCTTACCAGGATTATTACAAAAGATGCGTATAACATTGAAAGCAGCTAACCATCGTTTAAAGTCAATAAGAAGAGCACTCTCACAAGAAAAGCCATAGTCTTGCAAATATTTCAGATTAAGTCCATGAATGAGTTTTCTCGCCCATTGATCAACATTGGGATTGCAGTTGGCATGTTGATGATAGACACTGACAATCTGATATGTCCAATTGTTCATAGCAATAGCACTGAGCTCCTGTACAGGTTCACCCTCACAATCCATAAAAATGATGATAGAAGCCTAAAACGGAAATTTACACATCTAAGGAAACGTTCTATAACATATTACAAAATGAAGAATTACATCGATGCTTTTCACGACAAAATACACAAATGATATGATGGCAGCGAAGAAGTAAAATGTATCTAATAAGACCACGTCTACGACACTCAAAGCACATAAGCGAATTGTCATAGGGTAGAGTTAGGAAAGGACTAGTAATTCTCCTTCTTTGATTTGCGTTTTGATGCAGCATTCTTCTCCGACTTGCGCTTCGTACCACTGCTGTTAAGGATTTGATCAATTATGTCGTCCACGTTGGGTGGTTTTGGAATATATAGGATGGATTCCATATGCATGGAGAGAGAGGCTATTTTATTATCCTTATGCCGACCATAATATAGTCCATTCACTTTGAAAAGGATATCCCAAGTACCTTCTCCGAGCTCGTCGCATGTGATGGGTGTTGAATGATCTCCCTCCTTCTTATAGTAAGTGCACCAATGTGATACCGGTAGGCAAATGTGATTACCATCCCAAATCTTTCTATAGGGTGTATCCTTGTAATCTCTCGCCTTCCACTCTTGAGCAAGAGGAGTAGGAATGTCCATATTTAATGTCACGTTCTCCTCAATAATATCAAGTTGGTGGCGAATGTACGGACTCACGGGGATCAGTATGTAGTCACCATACTGATTGTGCATTATCTTGACATCCGTGGAAGGGAGCATTCCCGTTTGGAGTACTACGCCATGATCGTCATAACGCAAGACTTGTTTAAATTTACGCTGTAGCGGTGTAGGATTATGTACCTTGGTTGTTTCTTCCACTGGCCTCAGTTCTAGATGATCTGATCGTAGCGAACCTTGTAACGTTTGACCGCCATTTTGTCCGACTAGCGCAGCAGATGGAGTAGATGCCTGAAAATGGAAAAGATTGTATTAAGTTTACGTTCAAGGGAAGAGAGGGAGGAAAGTAGCGACTTACCATTTTAGTTGGATAATAGAATAGAGAGAGAGAGGAAATGTGCGTCCGTCACTCGTGTGATTCAACGATGGAATGATTCTCACTGTGGAAGGCTCGCTATTTATATAGAAATGCTTGATTCTCATTGGATGATGATCCTCATTGGACAATAACATCAAGCTGATTCCAAATCTGGCCTCCGTTTACCAATCCGAGCCTTCATTCGCCCGCTGGAGCTGTTTCTTGGGAAATTCTAACTCTATCGTTTTTCGTCAATCTCCCAAAATCTTAAATGGTGTCTCACATCTAAACGAAGACAGATAGGAACAAGGCGATTCTTTCAGTGAATTTGTCTCACTCTTAGCTTTCAAACGAGCTATTGCACGACTTTCTACGATCTCTAGAACCAAAGTTGGAAGATCGGTGCCGGGGGGGGTCAGCGAAACTTTTTCTCTCCGATTGACTTGAAACTCACCATACCGATGCAGAATTTCACGCTGAATCCGAATCTGGCCTCCGTTTTCCCATCCGATGCCTCGTTTTGACGCTACAGCCCAAAACGTCCAAAATTCTAACTCTGTCGTTTTTCGACAGTCTCCCAAAATCTTAAATGGCGCCTCACATCTAAACGAAGACAGATATGAACAAGCCGTTTCTTTCACTGAATTTGTCTCACTCTTAGCTTTCAAACGAGCTATAGCACTACAAAATCCGTCCACTAGAAGCCAAGATCGAAGCTAGCTGTCCAGAGGGGGGGGAGGTCAGTGAAATTTGATGAAAAATGTTTTGGTGACGGTCCCAGGTCGAAATTCCACACTTTGGAAAATTTTCAAAATTTTACCCATACAAAGCCACTCTGACACTTATGATTTTTTCAGGTGAGCGAGCTCCGACCTAAAATCTTGTAACCGCTCTAACTTTTGAACGACTGGTCCGATTGACTCGCAACAAAAAATGTTGTCGAGCAGTTTTTTCTCCTCTTTCCAATGAAACTCGAACGAACAAAATCCGTTCACTAGAACCAAAGTTAGAAGAGGGGGGGGGGAGGTCAGTGAAATTTGATGAAAAATGTTTTGGTGACGGTCCCAGGTCGAAATTCCACACTTTGGAAAATTTTCAAAATTTTACCCATACAAAGCCACTCTAACACTTAGGATTTTTTCAGGTGAGCTACGACAGTCCACCCCTCCCAACCTGGCCGGCACACCACGCCAACCTAGACACCACATCACCGCGCGCTACACGACGGTCGACCAGAGGGGGGGGACGTCAGACCCGAAGCACCACGGCGGCCGACCACGACACTCTGCCGGTCCAGAGGTGGGGGGGACGTCAGCGATGGCGGCCATCTTGCGCTATCCAGAAGTGGAGTCTTACTTACTACTTTCCTGTTCGACATCAATTTGTCCTCTGACCGAGACCTTAAAAATCTCGGTCAGATGACAAGGTGGGTCACGGTCAATGGACATTATATGCAATACATTACATTTTGGTCACTTCGCTTTACGCATGCAAGCATTCATCCTATGTTCCCAGTTTCATCAGCAACCCAAATGCAGAAGCCGAAGAGTTTCCTATTCGACATCTATCTGACCGACATCAATTTGTCCTCTGACCGAGATGTAGAAAAAATGGCTTTTTAAAAGTGCTAGATTTCTATGGAAAGTTTTTATTTGGTGTGGTCGCCGCTAAGATTTTCGTGTTCAGCGTAAAACAATGAGTATATATGCAAATTTTCACGGAAATCTGAGACCCAAAGTTGAAAAGACAGAAATGTTGTGGAATAAATTGGATTTACCCCACTATAAAGCATCGTAATGCAGTTAGTCTTATTAATTTATGACTAACCTAATTATGATATTTTATGACAATCACATATACATTATCATTATAGCATTTACAAAATATTTTGCCACAAAAGAATCAAAAGATGTTAACAAGGTTGATTTAAATCTTTACGGAAACTACAAACTTTTTTACTTTTCAGTTATCAGGGCAGTATGAACGCTATTGCAGAGAATCAGTAGCTCAATGCAGATAATGTAGGGTTTAATCTCGGGAAATTCGGTTCTAGGAAGCCATGATTTTTTTGCGGCATGTATGTGCAGTTGGTTTGCATTCTTTCTATGTCACTCCGGATTGATTATTACTTATATTTGTTTTTAATGGTGAATGACGTTCAAACTATCTTACATTTCTCGTCTTTATTGCTAATTTAATAGATTAATCATATTACGTAGAAATAAAATGGCAATAGTCTGAATGAATTTTCTTCAGTGAATTTTTAGAAACGCAAATTTTGCACAGTATTTAAAAAAGAGACTGGGGCAGATATTGAAAAATCACATGCATTTTCATCCATTCTAGTTCCATCGAATGGGCGTTTCCAATCCTTGTCTTTCATTATTGCCCTCTCATTGTAATGGTGGGGGGTTGTAAACAATGGTCGCCTATCCTCGCTAATGCAGTGCCAGCAAGGATAGGTGGTTGTCCTGTCCAAATTCGAACATCGTAGGTCGACCTCTTCTGGAAGTTTCTTCTTCTCCTCGTTCAGCCCACTGTAGAAGTATTGTAATATGTTATGTTGTTGTATATAATTGATTTGTTGCAGCAAATTACAAAATACGCGAATAATGACAAACCAAAATAGTTAAAAGTCATAGGGCAATACACTTACGCAGGCAGAGAGAGTGTGTTAACTCACAAAAATGTCAGCAGACAGTGAAAATTTTTATGTCAAAAGATTCAATTTCTTTCAGAAAATAAGTTAGTAAGGTCTATGAAATATATGATCAATTTCTAAAAGGGTAAACGCTTTGCAAATTGTTCCTGTGCTTAACCGAGAAAAATCCAGGTTAAATTTGAAATTCAGCAGATTGATCTGCTCATAAAACTTATCCAGCACTCAATGGGATTTTGGGCGGCCGAAAAAGTTGTTAAGGTACATGTCTGTAGGCTAATTCTCAAGCAGTTTTCCGTGGACAGACATCCATTGTCCACGACTCTCAGTCATGACAATGCGACTGCAAAAAAAACCAAGGCAAGGAATGAAAACGCCTAGTCCTTGGAACTGGAACGGATAAGAGTAGCTTCACTTTCTGCCCCAGCTTCTGATTTTATCACTGTGCAAAATTTGTGGCTCCCAAAATTCACTTTAGAAAACTCATTTAAACTACTGTTATTTCATTTTAAAGTAATATTGTTAGCATATTAAATTAGAAAAAGGCGAAAAATGTGGATAATTTGAATAGCTTTACTTTGGCTGTTCGAGTATTTCTATTTCTATATTTCTTCATTTTCGAATGTGGCATTGATTAGTGGATTCCATCTTCCATCTCTCCTCAACACTTCTCCTGCCATACATGCTTCTTCAAGCAACTGCTCATCATGTTGGTAGGTAAATTGTAGGAAATATTTTTTAACATTCGATTGGCAATGCTTGGATTTATTTCTATTTGCAAAGATCTCCTGGCATTTACTGAATTACCAACTATAAATGCTTAAATTACATGTATTTCACAGTGTTTTCACACCAATATTTTAATATGAACGTATCTTTTTAGCGGAAATTATAATTATATTAATAAATACTAAGATATTAAAAATGACTGGATCAGTTTAAATGTGCTTTTAGATCTACGTGACATACAAACATTACTACAGTCCGTTTCATAAAAAGTGGATCATCCTAAAATTTGACTAAATAAAACATAAGTATGATACAGAAAGCATTTTTCATGTTATTTCATGTCCCTAATATATTTAAATGTCCTTATATAATCTGATAAGCTATGATACAGTAACGGTTCTTAAGAAGCTAATATTTTGTGGCCCTACCCTTATTGTCAATGACATCACCAATTCGTCTAGGCATTGATTCGATGATATCGTTGATTTTTGACTGATCTAACTTTCTCCACTCTCTTTTTAACAGTGACGTAAGTTGTGATACGCCATCTGTAGGTAGCAGTGAACGACGAACGTTACGTTTTAGAATAATCCATACATTTTCTATGGGATTCAGATCAGGAGAACGAGCTGGCCAAGATAATGTCCTAAGCCCTAATTGAGACTTGCATAAGTTGACTCTACTACTCCTGTGACACGTAGCATTATCATCCATAAATAACCAAGTCGATGGATCACCAAGTCGATCTGTCATTTGGCCAATGTTCATTCGTAAAACATTCACATAGCGTTCAGAATTCATGGTTCCTTGCTGTATGTGAAGTTCAGAACGGCCATTGGTCCAAATGCCAGCCCAAATCAGTAGAGTCGCACCACCTTGTACCCGGGGACGATGTAAATGTCTGGGAGATTTCCTGATCAGATTTTATCCATAATCTCAATCGACCATCACTATCCTTCAGACGGACTGATGCCTCATCAGACCAGACAACCCGATCCCATTGATTTCGCCAGTGACAATGACTCATTGCCCATCTGAGACGTCTTTTTGTATGCTGATCTGATAATTCGATCTGAGAGGGCCTCTTACAGCTCTTGAAATTCGACTCAATAAGTCTTCTACGAATAGTGGACTTAGAAATAGACGAGTCTAGTGCAGCCATCTCAGTTAACGAGAGACTTGGATCAACTTTAACAAATCTCAAAATCAGGCGGTCTCTACGTTTGGATGTTTTGCGTGGACGGCCAGAGCCCTCTTTACGACAGAGTCGAAAATCATCATTATGCAATCGATGCACATTTGTGTGAGGGACATTTAGTCGCTTGTTTGTAGCTCGCAAAGAAAACCCTAGTTCTAGCAAGGCTGACACTTTGCCTTTTGTGAATGCGATCTCGTTATTGTTCATTTGTGCTTTGTATTGTTTTCAACCGGTAAGAGATAGATTTCTAGCTGAAAGCAATCAGGAGTGCTGCCAACACCACCGCAACGAAGTCAGGAACCTATGGAACATGAAGTCCAGTTAATCACATGTAGCAGTTACATTATTGTTGATGAATAATGGTGCTATACTGGCTCTGATTGACCGATTTTCTTTATTTTTGTTTTGCTTGATAGCTTTTGGCTTGTAGAGCAACATATTACATAACAAAGGAAACAAATGTAATTTTATAAGAGTGAGGTATGATTTTGTGTAACATTGCTAAATGAAGATCAAATTATCTACTACTTTTTTATCTATAACAGGAAAACAACTCAATATTCATGCTTGAAATTTCCAACAATGATATTAGTAAGCACAACTGACATATCTTCCAAATTTCAGAGAAATTCGTTCAAGTTTGGCGGAGTTAGACAAAGTTGAAGTTAAGGCGATGTTTAAGGGTGATCCATTTTTTATGAAACAATCTGTACTATTAAATGCACTGCATTTGAATGCGCAAACTTTGCAAATAACTTTTCAGCCTACAAGGATTAGTGGGTATTTCCTCTCGGATACATACTATTTATTCGACAGTCGAGATCTTAATGCTTCGGTCGTATGAAACTCATTAGATATAAAATAAAACGAAAATTTTCGGTGAAGAACCTAAAAGCACTTGACTTAAAAGGAAACGTAGTTGATTATCAAGGAAATTTCATGAGATGCATTATGATTTAAGTCATTATTCGTACAAAAAGTTAAAGACTTGTTCTGCTTTTCGACTTAGGTTTAGAGTTTCTTTGCTAACTTAGAAAATTTATTTAATACCTAATTTTTCCAGCAGATCTGTCAAGCACTTATCCACCTTTCCGTCAGCTATTGGTTAAGTGACGTGCGGCTGATTGATTTTTGGTCCGTGGCCTTCTCTGATCCTGACAGCCAGCTCAACCCTGAGTGAAATGATCAACCTAGAATGTTTACGACTTTTAATGCGGCACAGCCGCAGAGTTAGACTGTTTAAGCGTTTCACTTTGCTAGAAATGCAAACTGATTCAAAACGATGGCACATGCAGGAACAAATTAAGTGGGCAAAAAGAAATTTTTAATACCTTGCAGAGATAGGAAAAAGGTCGTTCGCCGCTTGCGGATTGCTGTAAATTCCTTCAAAATGCTTCGATCGCCACAATTCCTTCAGATTCGAAGAATTCAGATTATTGCGCAACTGTTTACTCGACAATGTTGGGCCCTCCGATTACTATTAAAAATTTAGAAAAAGTTATTAAAAAAGTATTATTATGAAAAAGTTTTCACAAGCTTCTTTTTAGAACTTGACATCGTCTGCATCTCTTTGCTGTGTGATCGGGTTGATTGCAGTCACTGAAACTTCGCACAATTTGGCGTGTTTAATGTTGAACTGGTTATTCATTGTTCGATTGCTATGGTATTATGTCAGCAGACTGTGCCATTTCATTATCGTTGCATGTTCCAATGCTTCCTTTCTAGTCAAACAGAAGAAGAGACGACCTGTCTATTTCTGTGGGTACCATAGAAATAAACTGTTTATCTGGTTTTATTGTTATCAATTTCTATGGTGGGTACCGGCACAGCAATATCGGCTAAAACTGATTTCTAAGAAACTCAACATGCTCTTGCTGAAGGAGAAATTAAACCTAATGTAAAGCAATAGCGTCAGCAAGACTATTTTTGATTCCATAGATCGACACTATTCTAATGACAGGCGTAGTTAAATATTCGAACGTTGGGAATCGATATCGGAGTTGTGACGAGTTGATGTCATTAGAAAAGAAGAATTCGACCGAAGAAACAGACGATCAAAAATTTTTATATTCCGCACACTAATTCTGTTTACTCCAATTATGTCGTTCTGTCGATGGCAAAGCAAGCACGCTCTAGCACTACTGCACGGCTGGAAGTGCTGAAAAGGAAGATTGATTAAAAGAGCATGCGTCAATGCATTATCATAGCAGCAAGACCATCAGATTGTCATATAGTTCTCATTGTGTCTGCTGTACCACCCACGTAGCGAATAGATTAAGAAGTTGATCTGGATTGCCGGGTTGCGACTTCAAGTAAATGTATATGCTTCCTACTATTATAGATAGCCGCATCAAGATTACTATGTTTCTTGTGCTGTAATTCCATATTGAACTGCAATATGCATCAGGCTGAGGGGCATCAGGCCCGAGGCCATAATCGGTTTACTCGACGAAGAATACGTTAATCCAAAAGTATGCAGTATTCTAGCGCATAACTTTTGGATTGATGTAGCTATTCTTCGTCGAGTAACCGGAAACTTTACAGTTTTACAGTTCAGATAGCAATATGCGGCAAGGCTGACGGCTATGAGGGCCGTTAGCCAAAGAGTATTGTGGTTGTGATATCTGAATTGCAATATCATCGTTTCAACACCATTCCTCCAGGTATTTTGAGCTCTGAAAATCCGAGGAAGGGTTCCCAATCTGATTAACTCCGTCATCTTGCTACTACAGAAAACAATTTAAAAATTGAATTCCAATTTTTTTTCAAAGAGTTTTCGAGCATCTGTTGGGAACTGATGGCAGATGGCTTTGATGGACGAGGGTCCAGATGCAGGAGCTCAAGATCTCCCTTGACATTGTGTCACTATGTCTTCCTCCGTCCACCTCTGATGCTCGGTACAGCCAACTTATAATCTGGGATTCTCCTTGGCCACTTTCAGTCCGGTATCCGTTGCAGGTGGCCAAACCAGCGCAAGGGATTTCGGCGAACGACTGATTCCAGGTCATGCAGATGGAGCATGCCTCTCATTTCGTGCATGGAGCCGCGTTCACAAAGTTTGATGGGATCATGGGATCATAGCGTTCTCATCTCTTGCCAGGTGAGTAAGGTCATCAACTTTTATGGGCCATGTCTCCGACGCATACAGAAGACACTCCTCATACTGGCATTGTATGTAGCTGACCCCTGCGCTTCAGCGAGATATTCTTGTTGCCATTCAGGGCTTCCCAAACTCCGGACTGCGGCATCATTTTCACGGACCGCAATGATCTCGTGATGAACACGCTGCATCTGATTTCCTTTTAGTTTATTTGTTATCAGTCAGACTTTATCTGATCCTTATGATGGTAGTCACAGACCACATATGAATCGAATTTGAGCTCTCATTCTGCGAAGCACAACCAATTTCATGACCCGCATCATTTCTTTCTTGATGGATCTTTTTGTATGAGAACATTTCATACCTTCTCTCATTTCAATGTTTTCCATGTCAAAATATTGGAGGCTTTCACTAAATTTTGCCTGATAGAGCAAACAAAAATGTTTAGTTCTTTTAGTTTATTTCTTAGATTTTAGAACTCTATCGTTGCTTTCATATAAAATTACTTTTGACATATTATCGCAATAAAAGGTCAGCGCGAAGTGCAGATAGAAACATCAAAGAAAAAAGATAGGTATAACATTAAATATTTTGAAATCAAACGTTGTGTTGAGGTTGAATTAAGGGATAACTTTTGCGCGCAAGTCTTGCATAAAATTAAAAGATTCAAGATTTAAAAATGATGCTTGCAGAGAGGTCTTCAAATTGCTACGAGTAGGCTTAATTGCACAATTGGTTGTAATGTTTTCATTACCGTATATTCCCTATTACATTGTTTCTCGCAATTTACATGCTTATTTGATGCAAAATTGGGCGAATCTCAATGCTCATCAGAAATTTAAATCCAGATCTCTATAAAAAGCTTTGGAAACCCCTGATCTATAGCCTCTGCACTTTAAATTAAAAGTCAATTTTTTATATTGTCATGGACCAAAGCTAGTCAAATTTGATGAATTGGTTAAAAAACTACAAAGAAGCTAAAAGTCACAAAACATTTGAATTGTAGCTATTATAGTTTTGAGAAACTTCAAAAAATGTCTAAGGGGCCTCAGTAGCTCCTCCCATGGTAAAATGGGATTAAGGATTTCTATGACTGAATCATATATATATATATATATATATATATATATATATATATATATATATATATATATATATATATAAAGCGGCATATTGCAGTTCAATGCTTTAACATTAGCAAGCACACGAGCCTCAGCTCAATGATTTAATGTTTACGACTTCACACTGCTGTTCTGTTCCCTGTTCATGAAATGAAGAACTACGACTCGGCTGGGAGTGATGCAATGGTAAATTGCCTTGAACGTATGAGTTAAATTTATCTGCTATTTGCTGCAAGACTAGCACATGGAGGCAGTTGCATTGCTTATAACTTTAGACATGCTTCCAACAATAGATATCTACATTGAAGTTGCTACTTCATTACTACGTTTCAAGTGCAACCATAGAAATTGACAACAATAAGACCTCTAGAATGGAAATTAAGCTTCATGCAATGCACAATAACGGCACATAAATCGCACGCATTTTCACTTAGATACACCTGCCAACGTCTGCATCATTGGGTTAGAATCAGTCACATGAGTAAATTGAAGCTTTTAATTGGTTCTTCATGCCCCAACTTAGTTCCCTCGAATGTGCCGTGACCTTGAGTCAATTTCCATTCTAGCGAACTTCAGATAAACAGTTAATTTCTATGAGTGCAACAATGCTCCAGGAAATAATTCCGGTTTTCATCTCGTCTCGTAGCTTCAAATTCACGATTATGGTTCAGTAGCAAACAATCTTTGCACAGTGATATTGCAATTCACATCACTGAGTCGCTATATTCTGTGGCTATGGGTCTGACAGCCTTCTACCTAATAACAGATCAATGTTCAGATTGTTGAACTGCAATATTGCATTGGCGCATTAGGAAGTCGTAGACAAAAACTAAACCATCTGTCCTGCAAATCAAAGCCGACCTCCTTAATTTTGTACAGCATGCGTTAACTGCCATCAGTGTCCATCACTTTTGGGTAGAAGCATATTTTATTTTTGTCTAAATATCAAGTGCAGCGATACCAAAAAGCATGTTTTTCACAAACCCTCTTTGTATGGCAGTGGAATACTCAATGACCATTGGATTCATCGAAACCCGATCATTAGTTTCTGCTTCAGTTAATACGTTAATGGGACTAGAATTAGAAGCCAGCTGTGTGTTGATCGTCAATTCAGTCACACACTTAGGCAATGACCAACGTAACTGCTGCAAGATCTTAAGAAGAATTAAAAGAAGTGCAATTTCCACAAATTTTGTAGATTCTTGACTCAGGCCACTGCCTTGCTAATTATTCCATCAATCTGACTGCATCTTTAAAGAGAAATTATAGCAACCGATAATTGCCTTTCTTGCGGTACTCACAATGTCGTACCGAGTGTCCACGGCGTCCGGCGTCCTAGATCTTTGATGAGATGGAGTTTCGGATCTCAAGAATTAGAGTGAAAAGAACATGTATGACCACTCAAGCAAAACGAGGATTAATCGCACGGCTGATCCAAGTCAGTCAACGAGCATGGGGCACAAAAACATAAGACATGCTTATACCAGTATTGCTGGTGAAAAGATAATTAATGCTTTCCACTGCCCTGATCCATATTGAACCTTCACTCTGCCTTCGATCTACGACGCTTTTTTTAGAATTCAATAGCTATTGAGTCAAGCGCTTGTCTTCATCGAGTGCTCTATGCAATTTTTTACAATGTAGGAACAAGAGCAGATCATTGCTTTGACAATGATCATCGTTGATTGTCGACAGGTTCTTGTGCTTTTCCAATCTATTTATTTACTATTTCTAAGAATATTGAAAAGTATAATTCAATGATGCCGCTCATGTGCATTGTTCATTTTCAAGGATTGTATCGTTAACTCAAATCCGTGACCTTCTTGCAGTTCCGCCCTATCAGACAAGTAGTCGCCCTCCAAATTTGCCTTGAAAAATTTCTATATGATAAATGATGCTCCAGGTATAAGTACCCGTACCGACTCATGAGAAGAGATCAAAGGCTACGTAATTCATTCACTTTGGTGATCGAGTGCAATATACGATATGACCATGACATTGCACTTTGACCTACGCTATTCATTGCAAATTCAACAACCTTTTGACCTTTACACGAAAGCCATGTGAGAATAATTCTTGTCAATGAATACTTACTATTGATGAGACAAAGTCAACTTTACGGTAAAGTAGTCAAGCAGATGCTACCTTTGGTCTGTATTTTATTATGCATCACATAGTGGTAGAAGAACATAATGGACTCCAAACATTAACTTATACACAGATGCGTTGCTGGCAACTGATCAGGTTAAATTGCAGTCCTAATTAGAGGATATTTATATTCATATGATATGATTCACATTACAGATCAGAGTCAGATTTGGATAGCTATTCCCATGGGGGTGGTAAATGACAATGGCAAACACCGGTGAAAGCCGTCTTGGAAAAAATTACAAAAATGTGAAGAACTGGTCAAAACTGGTCAAAACTACTAAGTGTAATTTTATGACAACTTAAATAAAATTTAGCAGATATACGAGCATGACTATACTGTAAACTGTACATCGTCAGAAACAGCTAAAATAGCCGTTAAACTTCACAGAAAATATCCGCAAATATCTGTTAAAATGATGACGTCACAACGTGATGAGTGATGACGTAACAGTTAAAATCCATTCATATCAGATAAAACAAACGTCTGTTTTTACCAATATTAGCAGTTCAGACTGTAAAAAAACCGTGAAACTAATTTTAGCTGTCAATTTTAGCGGACATTTGCAGTTTACAGTTTGCATTGATGTGGCGTGTTTGCAAAATAGGCGCGATCTCAATATTTAGGCTAATAGATTATACATAGTTTGCAGATTTTTCTCGCATCTGATCTAAATGATAGCGTTTTGAAATTATTATTTTCTTGATCCACTCATTATGAAACGCATAATATAGGATAAAACATTTACAGGTAGGCCTATGCATCCTGCATCCTGCAAATTGAAGAGAAATTGCATCATCTTTCATCAGTGTTTAAGAAATAAAACAACTACAGTAGCCTATCTACATGTAATCTCATAGATTTGAATAAAATCTCATTGAAGACATTGTTTATTTTTTATACAATTTTTCATTAATTGTCTATTTTCTTTTCATCAAAACTAATTCAAACCTGGCCAAATTAATTCTAACAAAGCAGTCATTCTAAAATTATTCGGTGTATTTGACTGACGGCAATAAAAGGCGATTAGCTTCATCAAGAAAAATAAGATCACATATGCGTTGTGCATTGGTCACGAAAAGCTGATGAGAGAGAGAGAGAGAGAGAGATGAGAGAGATGATGTACACTGTATATTGAATCACAAATTGGAAATAGGAAAATACACATCAAATTGTTACTTTACACGGGAAAGACACTGAATATTATTAGGTTACAATAAATAAACGGCACAATAAAAAAATACAATCAATCACAAAAGGTAGAAAGAAGTCATGAGGATACTTATGGCCGGGAAAAAAGAGCTCCTGCGAACTGATGTCCTGCAAAAAGGCACAAATAGCCTGCCACCTCGCAGCCGATGTGGAGTTGCATCAGATGAAATCAGATGCTTTTATAGTCAATCCCTGATGGCAGTTTACGAAAGCAGGATTTATGTTACTGTAGGATGTGATGTCTTAGTGCGATGCTGCAACAATCGGTAGGGCCTATAGAGATTTGGATCCGTGCAAATACACGCATATTGGTTATGACTGAAAATACCCACTGACCCTGATATTTCCATTATTTTCCATTTTCCCGGTTTTTACCAGTTTACCCCCACCTGTCCTGGTAAAAACTAATTTTTCCAGCTTTAGGCCGCATGTGGTAATTAGGAATCTATTCATTCATAGCTGAAAATAAAAACAAATTAAAATCTTACTTTAAATGAAATGACCTGGAAATTGATCATCAGAATGAAGACATAATTGATGCATAATCTACTTCGAAATCTCAACTTGTCGGACTTAAGACATCTAATTGCCATATTGTTGCTCATATTGTTGCATATTGATCTGTGCCTGATAATACCTTACATCTTCATTTTAATTGACTGGATTAAAGAGCTGCATTATATGCTTACATGAATCTCATAAACTTTCCATATGCTTACAACAAAATTTTATGCGGAAAGTCGAGCAGATCATAAGGAATATTTGTCCGGTAAGCCGGTTAACTGCTCCGACAGCGTTGTCTGCTATGTTATGGAGTTGCTGCCGTTCTATGCTGTCAATCAATTGAAATATTTCTACTGAAACTTTAACAGCAAGTTATTGCACAGCAAGTACACATTTTCTATCAAAGGATGTCAAATATAAATTGCAATTCAATCGACAGAGCAATAAATCAATTGAAATGCTTCGACTTTAGTAATCAAATGATTGTAAAAAAAACGTTTTCTATCAATTGCAATTCAAATCATTTTTGACAACCCATGTTTAAAATGCTATTGATTGGCAAATTTATCAGTCACTTCATCTCTTACTGAAAGATTCTGATAGAACATCACTGTGATAACAGCACCTGCTTGCCCTATGAATGTCTGAAATTCAAGCTGTATGATAATGGTGGCAATCCAAATTTCTAAAGCTTTCAATGACTTAAATGTTTGTGTTTACTCGCAATGATTAGATTTGATTGTCTTGTATATCTGATTGACAAAGGTGTAGCAATATCGCAAATCTTTCAATCAATTATCATACTGTTGCAATCCGATGATCTCAGTACGTGCCATATCAGCTAGTGACACACGAGAGCTCGTTCCGATCAAAGCTAAGCAAATATTTACTCATTATCTATTTCTCACGAAATATTCCCTTGCCAAGCCCTTTCTGATGTCCACTCCGTATCTTCATCAATCCCACAGGCTTAGAAAATTTTGACAAATGGTTATTTCCTCACATTTTCTATCAGCCGACCATAATGTTCTGTTTACATTTGTCCGCTTCGTCTTTTGACCACTTTCAAGGTGCGATGAAGACATAAAGGGATTCAAACTTTCATTGTTGCAAAGACATTTAAATATGTGCTTGCGAATTGCCTTCATAGGGAAGCTCTCGACTTCTAAAGTTTATTCATTGGTGAATCTCTGTCAATATTTGCTTTTCAACTATGAACTATAGACAGAAATTATTTCATTGTATGCTAACCAACGACTAAAGTAGCAGTCGTATTTTCTCATGTCATAGGACTGATTATTTTTGCCGTTTAATGCACTGAGGATGATCAATCATTGCTGACTTCTTGAATCTCCGCCCTCTCTAAGTACTCATCGAAACCCTTGTGAAATTCGAATGAGGAAGCATATGCATAGTATCATCACCTTTCCGTGAGAAATTGTTAATTATAGCTTCCCGCATTCTCCCATTGATAATGAAATTAGAATTTATGCCGTCAGATCAAATCCTTTAAGATTAAACAGCTCAGAATTTTGCTTTTTCGGATGAGTTACATTTTATTGACTTATTATACATAGGAATAAAAGATTTGATAAATTGAATCAGGGCATCGTTCATGTCGGACAATGCTGACATCAATTGACAATGTGGAGTTAGTCCTTTTCCCTATTTGCAGCATCAATTATTCAATTATCTTGAGCTGAGGATGATACCTCAGAATCTCGTCCTCTTACACAATCCAGAATATTTACACAATTAATGTTACACTTGAATGAGCAAGTATTTAAAACTCTCACAAAAAAGACTAAACTTGATGAATAATTGATGAAGTCGGGTTCTTGGATCACTTCAAACTTAAGTCGAGTTCAATCTAACCTAGTTTGAGTCCGACTTCGGCAAAACAGCATACCTATCGCCTGGTTCTGACAAAATAAGCTTTGACCACATCCAAAAACAATGGAAGATAAGATACAAAGACTGCACATCAAACAAAGAAATCTAACTGCACCAGAGTTTAAAATTATTGCTAACCGCCAAGGAAAACCTTCCGGGGCCTGTTTGAGAAACAGCGCTCGGGACCAGTATCGAGATTAGTTATCGCAGATCTTTCAAGGCCGGACCCGAAATCAGTAAAGGTAAAACTTGGAAAAGTCCGGGTGTGTGTTCTTTGATGTAAAATTTAACTTTTTTATGATTCATAGTTATGATGGACGGGAGCGTAATCAGTAATTAACTCCTGGTACAGAGATGTGAAATTGAAAATAAAATGAGCTTTAATTAATCTCATGTATTTTATAGGAATCATGAATCTTAGGAATATGCATCCGATTTATGAGGCGGAAAAGGTGTTCTTGTGCCTGTGTAATTTTACTTGTGCATTTTCATTGATTGGATGCACACATGTATATTGCGTTCAGATGAGAAGTCTATAATAAATATCCAAAACTAATTTAGCAAGTAATTAAATTATAACAGCAAATTTAATGCATTTGTTATATCCATATTTAGGCAGGTTTCTACAGCAAAAAACATTAAAAGCTTCAACTTTCTCTTGCACAGTTGATTTCACGGTCATTAACCTACCCTGTCTATAATAAAAGAAAGTTTTGTACTGCATCGT
Organism: Prostheceraeus crozeri; assembly: GCA_907163375.1. NCBI lineage: Eukaryota > Metazoa > Platyhelminthes > Polycladida > Euryleptidae > Prostheceraeus > Prostheceraeus crozeri. The sequence goes on along the minus strand of CAJQUW010015510.1, from coordinate 646,965 downwards.
GCTGATATAATTCCTTAACACATTTCTGACAAAAATCTAAGTTAAATATAAAATTTATTTTGATCAGATGCTTTCATTTTACCAGAAAAACTGTCTTTTAGTTGTTCTCAGTCATATCTTGAAAAGCTCTTAAACTTCACCTATCCGGCAAATCAATCTACCTTTTCCGCCCACCAAACTACATATGTAGTTTTTGCATATTTTCATTGGTTCAATTATTGATTAAAGGTCCAAATGCACAAACATTATTTCATTGATATATCAGCCTAGATTTTTGTTATATGTGTAATGTTCTCTTGGACATTGGTATGTGCAGTTACCTATTTTCGTAACTTCGGCTTACTGGTATAACGAATGCCCCACAATGCGAAATTTATGCAAGAATTTGTATCTGCGCACGCACCTATTTTGCAGTGGGAGTATATGTATCACAATGCTTTGCACCGAGATGATTATGGTTGGTACTTTCGAGTTCCACTTGGTGTAGGCCTACTGACATCTTTTTGAAACAACTTGTTTAAGACGGCATTTATTTCAGTTTAAACACAAAATATGTGATCAGATCACGATCAAAGTGGATCACAATCGAATTCAAAGCTCGCATGACTTCACAGACATTCTCATGCTAATAATTAATTGGATTATTATTGATACATGTGATTTGATTATGATCAAAGAAGATTGAGATAATAGATAAATCATTTCATATGAACTAAGAATCTCTGAAAGATACGGATATAAAACAAAAATGTAAGAAGAAGATGAAATGCTTTGGAAACTTGGAATCATTCAATTCTTGCAGCATAAAAAATAATAATAATAATAAATCACGTTTATTGAATGAGTTAGTCCCAATAATAAGAATCGTGGGACAAATGCATTGATCGCACAAAAAATACACAAAATTACAAAAATTACAAATAAAACAAAGAAAAGTAAAGCATATAAGTTAATGAAAAGAAAGTCTATCGCTTGAAAAGTTGAAAAGCATCGTCAGAGTGAAAAACCATCATTAGACAACTTACTCATATATACAAAGAAACTATTGCTTTGCATCATCGTGCGACAAATGACAAAAAGCGAAGCATATCTAAGAAATTACCTAAACGCGACTTCGTGATTGGAATGCCAAATCAACATAGCAGCAAAAACTAGTTGCAATTAACTAATTGCAAAAGAATATTCTCATCATAGAGTTGCTGAAAAAGTTTTGACCAATAGAAATTTGACTCTAGCTCTCTAGTTTTTCAGGCTATGAATCACTAATTTAATCCACATTATGCCTATAAAAATACAATTCCAAAGACGTCATATTTATCTGATGCGAATACTATTCGCTTCTTTAACACTGTAGTTTCAAGTTCATCAAATTTCTATCGGTCAAAACTTTTTCAGCAACCCTATATTTTTCAAAAAATCGATGTTTGTAATGACCTAAGTGCTTCTTCTACCGGTCGGAGTACACACCTATGAGCTACAGCGTCCTTTTCTCCTGATAGGAATGACACACTATTGGAGATTCCACAGTCTTTTAACTTGAATGGTCGTCATTTTTTCATTATATGAATTTATTGATGCTACGATTCTCACTTTTTGTTATAATCAAAACTTGAATAAAAAGTGAGCTTGAATGATTTTGATCAGGTTTTAAGAAGATTATTATCACTGTCTGCCATGCAACAATCAATCAAACTTCTGCCCTCTGGCAACTTCATTTGAAGGACAACAGCCATTAACAAATCTCATAAATATTGCCCCGCGCATCTTAGTCAGAGATCAAGACTGCCTCTTGTATATTATATATCATCATCAATAGAAATGAGCAATAATGTTCACGGCACCGATTATTGAGAAAGTAAAAGCAACTGGTCATCGGTCAGCTCTCCGGGTGCATAGTGACCGATGATGTACAAAAGTTACAAACTGACTGGGCGTCATAAACATCAGGTTCATTACAGTTTATCATGGCTTGACAATTGTCCATCATTGCTTAAAATATTTTGATTTGAATTATTCTTCTCACTACCGGAGGCTCACAAAACAATACCGTTTCGGACAGCGTCATAAAGTTTATGAGCAGGTGACCAGTTCCTGCTCAGTCGGTCACAAACGAAGTTTGCATTATCATCTGCAAGGTAGAGGTATCATTAGCAGATTATATCTGATGATGAAATTGCTGCTGTGACCTTTGTTGCTAGGCCGCAATCAAAACCAGAGGATTGAAAGCCAGTCAGTCAGAAAATGACCAATTGCGATTTCTACTGCGCTACAAAGCGATGTGCAGTAATTGAAATATCTCTCTGCAATTTTTCGCAGATAATTAAGAATGAGTGAAACCTTGTCTTTTTTGCTTACATTCGGGCTTACTCTTCTAATTCTATATACAATAAGTATCAATAATTTGAGTTTTATATGACCAATGCACAGTTAAGTTTTGTTTATGTCTAGAGTTAAATTCACGGCCTAACCGACGAGGAAAAGATACCTATTACTCTGCTATCTTTCTTCTATTTTCAAATGTTAATGCAAAAGGTTTTATATGATTGTGAAGAAGGTGCTACGGCGGGATGAATAGAGACAACATGTTGACATTTGCAAAGTAAGAGATTTACAACACTGTCCGGTGCAAATTTCCATTGACAGTAAGTACTTGGATCAAAATAGTTTCATTAGGCCATATCTTTCACAAGAAGTATGGCAACATTTTTAAAACTTTATTGCACGACATGTTTCGGGTCACCCCCTTCATGTAGAAAACGCAGTGCACAGAGTTGACAAGTACGTCACTTAAAACAAGGAATATTATTGAACTATCGAGCAAGCAAATGCAACCGGAAAAACAACGCATAAGTTACAGACAAAATAGAATAATGCTTAGGCAGACAGAATTTTTGAAAATAATTAACAATCTAATGATTAGATATGAGAAGACTCGCAGAAGACAAATTGAGAAATGCAAGATCCTTGCAGTAGCCTAGCTAGCTAAGTATCACAGAGAAAACATCATAATGTAGTAAATAGAAATTATATCAGAAAAAACAAACATGTAAATATATTAATATTCAGGAATATTCGAAGTGGAGTCATTCAAGGATCAGTCCTCGGCCTGATCTTATTTGACATATTTTTGAATAACTTTGAAGATGATATAGACTTCACTTATGTCACAAAATGTGCCGATGACATTAAACTAGCCATCTCATGGTCTGATTCTAATCAACTCTCCGATACGATACCTTAGATGAACCAAATCAACTAATTTTGCAACATGATTGTCAGAAAATTCAAACATGGAATGACTTTAAACTGACGAAGGTGTTTTGTTATGCATTTTGTAGTCAACAATGATAAAAATCCACTATATATGTCTAATACCCTATAATTCCTATTGCTGCATCATCTTGGCGTTACAATGACGGATCAGTTATCGTTTGATGAACATATAAATTGCATGGTGAATAAAGCTCGCCAAAGACTTGGCATGATATGTTGAACTTTCAATTGTCGTGAGCCAGCGGTAATAACAATAGTTGTATAAAACACATGTACAATCAATACTTGAGTATGGGAGTTTGATTTGGCATCCTTGCAAAATAAAGAATACAGATTAATTGAAAGTGTTCAAAGACGGATGACAAGACTATTCCCCAACTTAAGACACTTATCATTCCGCGAAAGACTTCAGGCTCTAAATCTGCAATCTTTAGCAACTCGTCGAATACGATGCCAACTTACGTTTCTATAAAAAATTGTACACGGACAAGTTGACATTAATATCTATTACTTCTTCAATATCATAGCCGACTCAAGAACGAGAGGAAATCACTTCCGCATCTACCTTAAACTTAATAAACTTAGTTATTGTCGTTACTTTTATACAACAAGCATCGGTAAATATTGGAACTTACAATCTGATGATGATATCAAAGTTCAAATCTATTTTAGGAAACCTTTTTGTTAATCTTGATATGTGGCAAATGGTTCACAAACTGTGTTTGCATCACAGAGATGATTAATGTCACATCACTGTATGATATTTTTGAAGTGTTTGCCCTTCATATGGCTTGTGTATTTCATTGAAATACATGTTATTATTACTATTATTATTATAAATAAATTTATAGAAATATAATCATATCATTAATGAAGATAACAATGAAAATGAAAATACATATTATGGAACATTGAGATGATTACATTGTGCAAGAATTATCATAGCTAGATAAATTTAATCCAAATTCAGAGGCAAATGTTTCAATTCGATGTACAAATATTGACAAAGTTTAAGTAACCTCTGATCGACACATTATCGCGCCAATTTGGTAGAAAAGGTTTCATCGGTTTTCTGCCGCTGATGACATATTTTTCTCATTGATGACATTTTTCTCAATAATGATCGAGGCTGAGCTCGCACATCATTTTTCTACCTGATGGTGCTGAAAATACATTTAATCTGCTACGCATTCACATATAGTCACCGAAGTTGAAGTGCACAACTGCTTTATCTAATTCATTCACTGTCATTGTTGGCAGGGTTAAAAAATCATGGCGTGTTTTAAAACATTCTCCAAGTTTTTTATAGAATTAGACATGGGGTTTCATAGCAGTTTCCCAGCTTCCCAGCATTCTTTATTTTCACTAATTGTACATTTAATGCTAGACATACCAAACATACCCATAAAAACATAACTACCGCGGGTTGTGTTTTGACAGATAATGCCAGGCTTCTAATATCAATTGAGTAGCTGTATTGTCAAAGGGACAACAATAGTAGCTTTTGCACAACTGCATTTAAAACGTACTTGCGTATGTCTTATTCAAAAACAATGCTTCAAAACTGCTTTAACACCAAATTTTCAAACACTGTTTTAAACCGTGCTTCCAAGCATGCTCCATTGTGTGTATAGGCTAACCATGATTTGAGCATGTTTTAAGCGGTAACAATGCTTTAAAGTTTTGTCTTTTACAAATCAAATATTGTGATCTCAGCAATTGATGAGCATGATATACATAGAATAGCTGATAGGTACATCGATGTTTTGTCTACAGCGAGAGCAGAAGAGTGAACTAGCTATCTACATGAACATGTACATGTACCTGTATACAGGTAAACTAGCAATTCTATTGTCTGTCCATGGCTTGCTACAGATGCTTGCTATAGGTCTAGAATATTCTGAAAATCTAGAAAATCTAGGAGCAATCTAGAAAAATTGTGAGGCTGTCAGCAAATATATAGGCATGCAACTTAGCAAAATCATGATAGCATACAATCGACATTGCAGGTTCTCTATTTCATACATCACAGCAGCTCTTCGGGTTGTCGACACATTCAAAGTTAATAGGCTGTTCAATGGAGAGGAATCGATAGATAGCCAATGCGGAAATAGGAAAATCAATGATAACTAAAAAACAAAGAGTATGTGGATTTGGCCTAATAATCTTAACAGAAACGATTCTGGGTCAAATCTGAAGCTTCTTTCTATTTAGACTTGTGAATATGTGAAAGCCGAGAAATCAGATATCGTGATGCAAAAAACATTATTTTAAGGCTTATTAAGTGAATACACACATTCCAGTAAGTTTCTTTCACACATACCACAAAAAGTCCTGCCGTGATCTAATGCGATGAAATGATACAACCATGTAAGCGTAAATTATGGAATTCGAATATTTTTCGAATTATTGTAGCTATCTGGCGTTTTGGCGTTGCTGACTTAGCGCGTTTTTCTGCTATACATGCTCCTTCAATTTGAAATAAGATAAATCGATTAAATCCGACCGAATGGAAGAAAGGTCATCGTCCAATGTGCTTCAGAAATATAAACAAAGTTTGTATATTTTTCATATTCAAATTAGAAATAATTGCATTTTCTAGCCTTTTTAATGAACATTTATAATCGCCATGTTGAACCGGCCAGAAGAAAACCAATCACTTGACAAAAGCGGCCTGAAAATCTCGGCTTGCTTCCTCCAATTCTAATGAATAGAATGCCTTTTGTTGATGGATCAAAACTTTATAAGTAACGTTGTTGTGAAATAGCTTCATTTTACCAAATAAGTTATCTCTTTTCATCAAGCTACAATTTATCAATTTTATCAATAACTTCTTTGTCGCTTCATTTGAGTAACATATCTAGATTATTTTTGCCCCTCGACCGCTGACGTAATAAAGATATTTTACCCAAGTCTCAAGCCTTCATATTTCACCCTGACAACAGTTCGGGAGGTTACCAAGTGACCAACTGATATGCCTCATTCAGTTTTGCTCATCCTTCCGTCTCAAGAATGCTTCTAACGTAACTTGGTAATTGATCACAAGTGTTACATTTTATATGACCTTTTGAGTTTCAACGGTTGCTACTAAAAAGCGCTGTCATCAACGGACAATCCTCTCTTAATAGTATTGTAATCAAAGATGTTTTTACCACCCCTTTTACGCCAAATTGATTTTCAAGTCCACGATCGCTGATCAGTAATACCCGCATGCCAACACTATTAAGCACCATTGACATTGTGGGAAAAGCCTTTCGCTGCCGTCTTGCCTCATTGCGCAAAAATCTTGCCTATAATCACTCAAAAATCATATCTTCCTGACGACATCCCGTTGAGCAGAGTACTCGGTGAGCAGTCTATTCATTCGTACTCCTACATGATTTACTTTCGCGAATGAAATGATTATCAAATCATTGACGTCGACTACGTAACTTCTAATTTCGCTATATTTCCACAGTGTAAGCGGAGTTGGAAATGTCATAAAACTACACTTAGCGATTTGACACTATAAACTTAAAGTGAAATATGCAAGCTGGATGACATAACTTAGCAATTTAGGCAATAAATTCTTATTTTCCTGCTGTGCTTTTCTTTAGATTTTCAGCCCTTTCAAGTATCTCATGTCAGTTTCATCACTCGTAGAAAAATCAGTGAGTGCTTGAATAGGCCATGTGAACCATGAAATGCGTGAAATTTGTTTAAATGGCGGTACAATTGTTCAAAAGCAACTTTCCACAAGAGTCCCTACCTACAAAGAAAACCGGTCAAAGTAGGGACATGTAAAGTTTCGAGATTCATTTCGATTCGAAATTCTGGTTCGAGAAAAAATCGAATCGACTGGTCAAAAATTACTTACTTATTCTTTTCTTTTGATTTATTGCCGCTCTCGTTTATTGCTACTTGATTGTAAAATTGCAATAAGCTTCTGATGACAGATTCTCTCTGAAAGCGTTTGAAGACGTCGGTTGATAAACAAGAGTTAGTCGAAGCAGCTGCACAGATTTGGGTTGCGAACTGACTACTAGCTCGAGTTCTGCTGAATCCAAGTTCGAATCCGATATGCAGCTGATTTAAAGGTGTATTGTAATATTGCCAATTACTAGCTGACTCATAGGATTGCAATTTACGGAAGCTATAATACAGACTCTCCAGGCGGTCTTTCGACATGAACTCTTAGGCCTACAACACGTGGCTTGGTTTACAAAAGCACTGAATTTCTACTTCATCTCCTAAAGGATGAATTCTTTCTAAAAGTAGGTTAATTGAAACAAGGAAAGATTTCTTTATGCTTCAGCATGCCATGTGATCTTTTGATAGTGCAGGCTTTCTAATGATGTCTCTCAAGAACTGAAGAACATCACCGGACTCGAAATTTCCTTCACATGTAGGCACTTAATATGTGAGCATATGTAAGCACTTAACTCTTGCATCTTTTAACCATACAACCGACTGACTTATTCTTTGAGGTACGTAAGGATGCTTCTGGGTAAGGGGAACATTTCATCTCGACCGAATATCAAATCTCAACAAGAGAAAATCTAGTCAGCGTATCAAATTTCGACTTTCGCTATGAGCATTGCAATTTGTCTTTTAGTCAAATTATTAATTGACTTATAATAATTATAATTATTATGTTAATATTATATTATATATATATATTATATATATATATAAATAATATTACTATTAATTATTAATTAATAGACTTATTTAAAATGCCTGGATTTGTCTGTGTTGAGAGGTTTTCTAATTATTTCGATTTTTCCGATTTATATCTTACATATTTTGTGAATCGACCTTTGTGCAAATAATTATCATTCTCTTACAGTAAACGCATTACTTACTTACTTACTTATGATGTTCTATAATTCATAGAGACGAAATTTTACTCTTCCCTTGGATAATTTTCATCTCAAATATGAAATTAATCGGACGTCTGGTACAAAAGTTATATGAGTACATGACAAGGCATGTTGGAGACTCAATTAAATTAGCTTTTTCCATACATCTACTAGATTTCCATACTCTACTGATCACGAGCCTTGTCATCACATCATGTCACTTGTGAGAAGTCATGAGTCCCCTTCGAATATTCTTTTAAATCTGCCATAACTGCACTAATTTATATCCCACACGGTATCACATGTACCGGATATCATCCGTTTATTGAAAATGACAAAAAATTGATATGAACTTTGCTGGACTTTGACTTGGTAGGATTTAGCCACCGAGTCAGAGTCCGGCTATAACCACCGAGCCCGAGTCCACAGCCTTGATTCTAATGACTTGTATAGTTGTAAGCCTCTTCAAATTTTCAACCCTCGCGGGATCATGAGCCTGAGTTTTTTGATTTTCTATTTACAAGCCAACGCTAGTCCAAGCTTATGCAACAATTAGTCATACATTATAGTGCTTTATGCCTTGCAATCAATTGTTTGTACGCACCTGTATGACGTTGAGTGACGTATTGTCATTGCAGACAGCGATAACATGGGAACTATAGGCATCATTAACCCTCGCCTCCCCCTGTCGATTTTTTTGAATTGCTTTTAAATCAAGCAAGCTGTGGCCATTAGATTTCTAACAGCTTGCTTTCTACGCATTATGCAACTTTTGTCCGAAGGAAGATAGATTTGGCGCTATACTTTTGGCGAGAGATCTATTCAAAATTTGAATGTTTGGAATGTTTTGGTTGATTTCTGTGTAATTCACTTCTAATGTTTATTGCTGCATAAATCCTTAATGAAATAAGATGAGATTACATATAGGATTCCTCCTATCAATATAAAGATATTCACAAATGCAAAGTTTTTGAATTTGAAATTATCTACTTAGTATGTATGCATGTTTGAAATTTGAAATTCAAGCATGATTTTTTATTTTTTTTGTTCTTTTTGGTTTTGCATCTAATCATCAATTATTGAAAATTTGCAGAATCATGTTGCTTTTCGCGTCAGTGTCTCGATAAAAGGTCACCGAATTGGGTTTATTCTTTACTTGCAGAGATAAATACTAAAATGTGGGATTTTAGTGCTATTTGAATTGAACTGAAGGTTTGAATTATTTGACCTCATCTAATACGATTTTGTATTCTCATAGCGATTAACAATCATTTTATTTACCACCTTGACAGATATTTCGGTTAGTGTGTGGTTTATTGGTTTGTGTTGTCATTTTCCACTTCAAATAGTGATCTAATGGAAATTGGTTAAAAATTGGCATTTTTGACCTTTGACCTTCACCTCAGCCCAGGGATGACCTTAAAAACAAAAGTAATGTTGCTTTCTAAATCCCCTCTCAATGCCTTTTTCCATTGATGTGTGGTTTGACAAAATTGGTTCAATAATTTGCAGGATCAGAAGGGAGAGCGAAACTCGCCCGCAGTGGGGCGAGGATTAACTTGTTGTAATAATCCTGTTTTTGCTTATAATGAGCCAGATGCATGTGAATCTACTGATTTTCAATTCATGAGTACTTGTGCTTCCCCAGGCTCAATGGAAGTTACATTTCCAGTTCCGCATGATATTCGAAGAACATTTTTCTGAAAGCCTGATATCACAAACCTAGCCCTTATCATTCATTTTCAAGGCCAATGGGAAGTCGCGCATGTCAACCTGGTGGCTCATAATTTTATGGCGATATTTGACTGCACATTTCTTTATGAGTGACAAGTGCCGCACTGTCATCTCATCTTTCAACAGCTTGCAAAATTCATGATTAGTTCCCTATTTGGTTGGTCTCCAAGCATTGGTTAAAGTGCAATTGACTGCGTAAAAAGTAAGCTAAAGTGCGGTCTATGCCAGTTTTCTATTACTCGCTTCGAGAATCGGTTCGACTCTGTATTTGTCGATTCCCAGGTCCCTTGGTCAAAAGGTTGAAAAGTTGCAGAAAATATTGTTATAATATTGCATGCAAATTGTCGAGACTTCCATTTTCTGCTAATAGGTTTACTGAGTTTTCCGTAAGCTTACCCTCTCCACAAGGGAGCTCAAGAAAAACACGGCTTGCTTGCTAAATGTGTTTGATACACTTATGCAAGCTAAGACTTGGTAAGATACACTGGCTTTGATAACATGTCACAAGTTTTCATTGGAGATTTTTTTAGCTGAATCCGATAGTCACTAATTGCACATTCATACAATGAAGCTCAATATCTCATACAGTGCAACGGAACAGCACAATTCTCGCATGTTGCATTTTTCTAATTTTGATGAGATTTGTGAGTGATTGAATGGCTGTATTGCCAAAGGGAGAACTAAACGGTTAACACAATACCTAAAAACTGCCTCTAAATCAACTGTTTGTAGAAAGGGGCACCAGAGAATCATCAAATATATTTCAGTCACTCTTCATCAATCTGTAGTTTATTCGTGATTTATATGCTTCCGTTATGCAGCAAGACAATTATACAATAATAGTAATAGCAATAAAGTCATACAGCAATACATTATTGCATATGGACAGGCATGTAATCTGAATATTTTATTTTTTATCACTTCAAATAATTCGGCATCTTATGTTACTTACAAATTAAAACTTGGAAGTAGTCAAGCAGAGCAATATTATCATGTATTTGGGGAAAAATATTGCCGCTAAGCGCGAAAAACTAATTCATAGTAAACAATCAAGCTCGCGTCACTTTTTGATAAAATCAATTAAGTGCTTATTATGCTGTTTTCATTATTATGAATCACAACGGTCAAAATAGTGCTCCAAATCAAAAATCACTTATCACCTTTCTCTATGCTCTTTCATATAATCCAATTATTTTTAAATCAAAGCGTAAATTATGCGGCCATACAGCCACAGATACATGTCTTTAACTATGAACAGCAATTTTTTTGATGAGTAATTTGTAGCTTTTTTATCAGAGGATGAATGCAATAACCCTTGTAATTGATCGTCATGTGTTTATCATGTAGATGATGAATTAATGATTCAATGACATTTTCACTAATGAATTTTCTTTAATAGTCGGTCCCACCAGCGGACTAAATCAGTCTTGTTATCATGTATCATCGCAATTGAATTTTGTAATGATTCTCTATTTTGTGTTCAAATATACAATTTGAGCAGCCTATTCAATGGATTTCTTCATGGTTTCAGACATTGGCAATGAAATAGCATCACTTAGAAATCAAAGTCGGATAGAGAGTCCAATTACTGTCTGAGCATGTATAAACTAATTGTTATTGAATAGTAAGACGCTGATATAAACTGATTGCATTTTAATACTCATATGTTATTGATAACCAGTAGCTACAACATTGATGTCAGTTAACTCTTTCTAAAGAAAACATTAGAAATTCGATAGACAAAACTATGCAATGGGAAGTAATGAAGTATAATATGAAATTCTTTATCAAAAGCCTCGTCAGCGCGGAAGATTGCAAGGAACAAAAGCTGAACCCTCAACAGAGGAAAACTGAGACTGATATTGAAGTCCTGGAGTCACAGGCCTTGGTGGCCTTTCAGGAACCACACAGCTCGAGCTAGAGTCTGAATATGCAGGGCTCGAGTAAACAACAGCAGTTGGTTGATATGAATAAGCTGAATTGGGAGACACTGATAAAGTAGGACTACTCTGTCGGTTAAAGTACATTGGCAGCGGAGCTGCAGGAATACAGTTCGGTCTAACAACAGGAAACTTCCCGTACATGTGATATGAAGGGTACTGATGAAAACTCATCGGAGTTGAATACAAGTTCGGAATTGAGATCGGATTGGGGTGATGCAGAGATGGGTTTTCGCAAGAGGTAGCAGTCTGCTGGAATGCAGGCATAGCTGCTTGGCAGCAAAGTTCGTGTTGCAGTCTTCGGGTTACTTCAGGTTCAACACGCAGAGGAATAGGCTTCGTACGAGGACAGAGTGAGGGCTCAGGTCGCTCTTCACTCTTCGCTTGCTCATTCAAGTCCAATCGAGAATTAAGGTCACCAGATGATAACAGATTGAGAGCAGGACGTTGAGGGTCGGAGGATACGGCAGGGCGGCAATTACTAGACGATGAGGAATCTGCAAAGAAAATCGACTTACATAAGCTGTTGTCAAAAATAGGTGTGTTTGACGAAAAATCGATTCGACTTAATTCAAATTATAAAAACACATAGTGCAAAGACATATATTACTGAAAAATGTGTCCAGCAAATTAATAAAATTACTCGTAGTTACTTGTAATTATTATATAGGTCGTCGAATGACTTTTTTATTCTCTTGATTCGATTAGATGTGTAGAACTCAGCTTGTAAGTGTGTAGTTACGTTGCTTACGTTGCCCTCAATACCGCATGGCTTGCATCAAAATGTTCCCTCGCAGTCATGCATTTTTATCAATTATAATTGTCAGGTCAATCCGGCTCCTGATTTTCATTTCTAAAGTATCAGGTCCAAGTCCGGTCCCTTTGTAATTAAAAATTGATTGAATGCTAAATTAATTACAATGTGAATTAATAAGCCTTACTTCTGACAGCACAATTGATCATTACTCACAGTATTTGAGAGTGATAATTCTGCTTACACGCTATAGACCAAAATGGAAAAATACAAATGCTACCAATAAAACATTCAGAGAATACTTTCCGGGAAGTTGATAATGCCTATGAATTTATCAATGATTTCCACTGAAATTTCTTTTGTTATAGGTTGATGCAAGTTGAAATAATTGTTTGCCGATTTCCTTGCATTTTCAAATTGTCTACTATTTGTGTGAGATTACACAACTTTCTTTTTCCTATTTACAATGAATATTGGAAGTTGATGTATGTGCTTCCTAATCAGCCATGAAACAGTTCTATTTCCGGTCCATGTTAAATAACTGAGATTCCCAGCGAGAAAGTAGTAAAACAGCTGAATAGTTGCAAAATACCTAAATCACCACTGTCATTTACGCGCATGTGCGCGCTAATTACACATATGCATAATAACAAGATCAGTGCATTTGTCGCTCTTCAGAGATTAGTTTTAATGTAGCATTCACTATAGCCAAGTCGAACAATGAAATGGGAAGGTCACCTTTCATAGCTCGATAATCGGAATGATGTAAAACATTCTAATTTCTAGCACAAAATTATGTAGGCTACACTGGAAGTAATATGATATAATATAGCCGCGCATGTATTATCGAGTTTTTTATGCAATGATTTCAAAATAAGCTTGTAGTTTTTTATTATAGTGCATCTTTCTAACGAAAGAAGATTTATACGAGGATAAGGAATCCTCAATCTATCATGTGGAAAAGTGAACTTAATTATCAAAACAATAACATGTCAATCAATAAACTAATATCACAAGAGAACATGCATTTTAAATAACCTGAATTCTGAATGGTATAATTCAAAGAGTTACATAATCTCATCTCCACGAAGCTGTCATTTACTCATGCTCAGTTTGCATCATTAGAAGCATGCTTCGATTCCGCAATATTTGCCAATGTATGTTGACATCAAACCTTTTGCAGAACAATAATTGTGTTCGCTCTAAGAATTTAGACAAACACTATTCAAAATTCATCCTAAAATCATAGTCTTAGAATATTAGAAAAACGGATAGGAAAGTTGATGAAGAAGCGCCATTTCCTCAATCTGAATGCAGATTAGGTCTAATCCAATCTATGATTATTTTCATATTTTGATGGTAAACAACTCAGGTGGTAATATTGCGTGGTCACACTTGACTTACTTGGACAACTAATCCATAGCAGTAATGTAATAATAAATAACATTGATAATGATATGACTTGTTACTACGGTGAATTGGAGATTATCTAAGTGATAGAGGTAATATCCCCGCGTAGAGCTAAATGACAATCATCAGCAACTCAGTGCCGCTATAGAAAATGAGAAATGCATAAAATGTTCTAGTAAATAAGGTAGGCAAAAAAGATTGTGAGAGCTGATGTGTTAGAAAGAGATTTCCATCTCTAGAGATTTTTGTTAAATATCTCTCATATAGACCATCGAATGTTTGTAGAAGGGATTCAGATAACTCCCCTAATCTGCAACGAAGTTCATTGCATATTTTGTGTTGCTCAGAAATAAAGTGTTGTCAGTTGTCACAAATCGGACAATTTTTTCGTTATTTTGCTATTTTAATCAATTAATACTTATTCGCCAAACAACTGCATCATCTATGTTTTTAGGAAAATGTGTTTTATAATGAGATTGTGAATTGCAACGTACTAGTTCCAGTGGTCTTCTCGAGGTATTCAGCCAAAGACTCTAGAATATCGACTTTCTCACATTTCTTTGATTTCTGTAAAAAAATTAATTTTATTAAGAAATGATAAATTCAAGTGTTAATTTGAAGTATAAGTAGCACACATAAGAAAATGCAATTTTTAATTATACAATGTGAGCTGAACTCTGATCATTATTCGACAATTCTAATATCAATTATAAAGGATGAATAAAATTGAAAAGATTTTCTAACGCATCCATGTTAAGATGCTCAAATCATCTTCCACATTACAAATTTAGCAATTAACCCAGTGGAAGGATGTGTAATGGTTAATTGTTGGCACAGATGGCAATACAAATGAGTCAGCTGTCAACCATTTTGCATTTGCATGTGGCCATGTTCAGAATCAAGTCCGCATAAATAGCAATACAATAGTTTTGAGGAAATTTCAACAATGTAATAATGTACTTTTGAATAATAATCCTGTAATGCATGCGAAATTTCGATATCGCCATTTTGAAATACTTGCTTATTGCTCTAACTTCGCAATACTTACTATCAAATAAATTGAATTTTTATTTCATTTCAAATTTCCTGCACTACCATATGAATGCTTGTGCTTACTTTTCGGAAGTTTACATGCGCATTAAAAATTCTGCTTCGTATAGTTAAGAATGAAAATATTTTGCGGTTCTAGATAGCCCATGTCAGTGGTGGATTCAAAAAATGCTTTTAGTAAAACCATAAAATTTTCCATTAAAACTTACATCCATTATCTTGTTCTCCACAAGGAATGACGCAATTGCTTGCAAGGAAGATGACATTCTGGACCTTCTATTGCGCTCCATCATCTGCTTCTTAATCTGAAACGAACAAAAAAGCTATCAAAATACGAGCACAAATCGGGCAGGTATCAAATGAAATGTCTAATATTCGATGTATCAAATTCAAATTCAAATAATGTTTAACTAAAGAAAGCGAATAACTCAACTATAGAATCAATTTATTCGTACAAGAAATATGCAAAATATGCCATGAAATATGCAATACAATAGGTCTTTCAAAACTTGATGAAAACATCACCCTTATAAATATCATAATTGCTCAAATGATCCAAATCAGTGCATGTCCTATTCAAAATATTGGTATTGCATGCAACCTCAGAATAACTTAATAGGAATTCTTACTACTAAATCATGATAAATAAGTAATCTGCACGAATATGCATGTACCAGGACTAGATATAATTAAACAGTTGCACATTCATTACATAAAGTTATCAATGAAATAAAAAATTGACCTCAAATGACAAAGGATTAGGGGGCATGAGTGAATTTTTACATGCGGCACGTATATTGGATTAATGCACTTATCATTTCAAATACCAATTTCAAATCATCCGGAAGCATTGACATGGCCTTCAATTAGAGACAGACATCTCGTATTGAAATTAGCCTAACAGCATCTCAGAGTTACATACATGTTACTCAAGTGTGAAGTATAATGCTTTGCACTTGAAAATTGAAAATAAAAATGAGTATTAAATGAAAATGAACGACTTTTTGTCTTCATTTTTTAATTATTATGTAATTAGTTCTGAATGATTCAAATAATGCTAATTTAAATTATGCAAGAACTTCTTAATGTTTTTCAATAGGTGCGTCATCATTTACAGAAAAATATATTTGAAGTGACAGAATTGCACATCATTCATATTGATTATTGATATATTATCAAGCAATGAACGACAGTTTAATCAGCACCAAGGTAAAAAGTGCTAAGTTATATTACGCTAAATTTAATTGTATGCCACTTAGGATACTTTGTAAGTCAAAGGTCGACTGAATAGGATAAGAATACACACCAAAGTTGTCCCTCAGCATTATTAGATCAAGTGCATGAGAAAAAAGATACATAGAGATTATAAAGTATGTAAAATAACTAAGTAATTTGAAAATGAAACATACACTTGAATTTTGTCTTCTTACATGAAGTTTTGCATATTTAAAAACATTGTAAATGACTTATATGTAGGCCCCTATGATATGAAACATGTACGCTGGCTATGTAAAATTTAAAACTGTTTAATCAAAAGTATTAAAAATAATAATAATGCCATAGAAAGCTGAAGATAGAGAGATGAAGAAGGTTAACTATGCACTTGCTCGTAGACCGTAATTGTGTATTTAATACAGGCTAGAAAGACGATGAGAAAAAATACCAAGATGCATAATACCATTATTACTCATGTATACCATACTTTAAAACATCAAAATCATGTATGGCCTAACAGTTCTGATGCATACAGAGGAATAATACAGCGTTAAGATGTTTGTCGCACCAGACATCAAAGAGCCATTATCGCACGCATTTCCCAATGCATTAATCGATTATTTTTTCTATTAAGCTTAAGATACATTGGTTAAAACTATTTATTTCTTACTAAGAAATTGTACTTGCAATCTTACTAGCATCAACAGGCTAGTAACATATCAAGAAGAGCAATTACTTCTAGGCGCTTGATAAGCAGTTTTGACAAACGAATGAAAGTCTACTTACTTTACGTTCCTTCTTCTTCTTTTCTTTCAAAGACCGAACTGAACTCATTTCTCCGTTCGTACTAACGCTGTCAGATTCCTTATCGCTGTCGTCCATCTGATCAGAGCCGTCTTCCGAATTGTCGACAAGTTTCAATTCAAGTAAATTTGCCATGGAGAGCTGATATGGTCTGGCACGAGCAAAGATCAAGGGAGTTATGAGCAAATTCGAGCCGCGTGCTGCCCTTTCTGCCACACGACTGACTTGCAGCCAATCAGAATGCAGCAGTCATCATCTTCCAATCAACATGATCAGAACGATGAACGTGGGCTGGAAACTAATTCGAAGTCCATGCGTGCCTTTTTCCTTCTCGCACGAGTAAGATACAAGAGCAATGATGACGCAGCACCTGTTGGAATGGGCGCTGGGGAGTTAATCTATTCATGAGTTCATCCAGGTCCCTTTCGTAACCAGACAATGGGGCGGGGCAGGGAGATGAGATTGAGATTATTCATACATACGCCTCTTAGATGAACTGCTTGCATAAAATCCTGCAGTCAAGATGATTCCCATGAAGTGCAAATATGATCTAATTAGTCTGACACGGATAATTATTGATAACATATGTTTAACACAATGCCATAATTGATATAAAATATGCTAAATAAATCTAACTAGAGATATGTATCACTGAAATTTGATTATCATTTATTTTATGTACATAATTGCATCCCAGATGATATTTTCACATTTCTGTGTTGATCATTACTGCCATCCATTTCACAAACCACATTAGAAATAATAATAGTTTTATGGAGCTAGTGTACATAAACAATTAGTCAATAAACGTTTATTTCCACAGACCTTGGAAAAACATGCAGGAACAATCAAGAAGCATTGTGAATGAGATTTCAATTAACCAATGCACAAAATATACTTAAATACGATTTATACTGTAAATCGAAAGCATTTCGATAACTTTCTCATCGATTTTGGTTTAAAGAAGATTAAAAAAATATGATTATTTTACACTTACGATGTAATATTGGAATATCTAGCTAGTTTCTTCGGGCATTCATTAAATGCTATTTTAGAGTTAGTGCTCCATAAATAGCTAATAAATGCTGTCTTTATATATTTTTCCTACGAATGCCTACATGATTTGCACTTTATTCAATAATGAGAGCTAGATTAAGTTCAACAATCTTGATTTTACATTTTATTTGACTTGTAGAGAATAGTATGGAAACATTATGAAAACGGCTCCTGATCCGTTAAAGACAGGCTATCGCTTGGGCACAGCATCAAGATCTTTTTATTTTACAAATTTATGCAAAAATTCGCATGAGTTGATTATCTTACAAATTGAGTTATGTATAGAAGGAGAAAATCATGCTCTGTGCCCACATATGCACTCACAAAAAATTATACTAAATTGCGTGCTTAAATGATGGAAAGCTGCAAGAATCGGCACTACTGCAGTTTAGTGCACCCTCTTTTACCCCTACTGCAGTTTAGTGCACCCCAAAATGCATGTGAGAACAACATGATTTAATCAACAGAATGAATGCCGTTCGTTCTTCCCTATAGTTATAAATGAGTGTCTTTGTGTCTTCGTGTGTCTTCGTCTTCGTCTTCGCACATTACACCGAGCGCGCGCTTCGGTGTAATGTGCGTAGTCATCGTTTGCGGGAGAATGCGCCGTTGTTTTAGGGTGCACTAAACTGCAGTAGGCGCGTTTCCGTCTCTTTCATAGAGGGTGCACTAAACTGCAGTAGTGCCCAAGAATCATTAATTATCTTTCAGCTCACTGCAATTTTGTTGCATTTAAAACGTTTAAGTCACATGCAATGAATGCAGAGGACATGTTGTTTTTATTTATGTTGAGGCCGGATTGGGACTTCATCTAACCAAGTGATTCTAAAAGTACATGAAATGTTATTTTTTGAGTATAATGAAAAAAAAATAGTAAACATTATTTTTAAGTAATAGGGACAAACAAGAGAATGAACACTGTTGCCGATCGATAAAATTCCTCAGGAAAAGTAACGAAATCCATAGTCAATAAAATTTACTTTCTGTCGTATAGACGAGGGCATAATCATGTTATTCATATACTTATGGTTCATATTCCCTTGTTCATCCAAGCGTTTTCTTACAAGTAAGCATATGAAATTCCAATATTCTGATGCCGAACTATGTAATTTTTGAATGATCAGTGAATAATCAAAGCTCTCGTGTTTTATCATCCAATATATTATGCACATTATAGGCAAATCTTACTATCGTGTAAATCAGGAAAGAGCACTTAGAATTCAAGACTGTGGTTTAAACCATGTTTTTCGAAATGCTGTAAAAGAGTAAAAACATGCCATAATAGGCATTTTATTGAACAGCCCATTAAATTATGTTGTTGCCTCAAAAACTGATTTATTGTGTGAAATGGTGTACCTGAAAATTCGAAGAAATGTTATTCATAAACTTACTGGGACTGCATCGCATGTTTGCATCATAATATCACCAGAATCGACCATAGCTACATCTAGTTTTAAAGTAAGCCATGTCTTTGCTCTTTTCAAATCTAGAGCTTGCAATGATCTTGAAGAGCACAATGGTCTACATGTCGCACAAAGTGCAAAAGTGGAGTATTGTACACTTATAATATTGGCTACTCCGCATTTTTGCATTTGTTTGAAACTGCTTATATACATAGTTAGAATTACTATGTCCCATGCCCTCACAGCGTCAAAATTAAGAATAGAATCTATAGAATGGATTTCTTTTCTTGTGAACGAATAAGCGCATTAGACCATCATTTGACACTTGTTGTAATAACAGACTCGAAGCTCAATGGTATTCTCTTCGCCAAGTATTTATTTTTCGTACAAATATGCATAGTAATAGGCCTAAATATAAATCAAAACAAGAATACAACAAGAAGGAAACAAGAAAGCAAGAATACGTTTTTTTCACTTAGCATCATAATGTGATGGTCATATGACGTGAATAAATAATTTCAATAAATTGACTTTTTTTGTAAACCTGCAGAAACATTTGTAATTGATTAAAATTCAATGGCGCTTTACTTGAATTTTGGCAGCTTCCTTTAAATTGATTGCTTTTTTTGATCGGGATGGTTAAAATTAAAAATTTCGGTAGACTTTGTCAGAAAAGACGAAAAAATTCAATATGTCCATTTGTACAGGTTTCTGCAATATTGATTTTTGAGTAGATTTCATCACACGCGTGTCACCATGTTCGTACGCGTGGTAATGCACGCGCAATTCCGTATGTACGCGTAGTAGCACGCGAAATGCTTCGCGCACTACTCAATGCGCGTGCGCTACTTTTTGGCCATTCAACAGGAAATTCCGGACCTCTTTCCCTTGACTATCACAGGTATTAGAGGTCGAGAGGTGATAGGTCACTCAATCAATGCCTGGATGGCCCTAATGTGAGGGGCTTTGGCTCCTATCGTCTATTTCTCCGTCGACATATCGGGATCGGTCTTTTGACAAGCGGCAGGATCTAGCAGCCCGGCGAGACTTTCTGCATTGTCAATAGGATTACTGTTGCGGAGTCAATGAATGGGAAGTATGTTTTGTGAAATTCCACCATGGTTGTCATCATAGTGACGGTTTTATGAAAAAGTAAGTAAATGTTAGACCAAGCGAGATGATGAAAGGCCCTACTCAGAGGGATTGAAGGTCAAAGCCAATGCAGCTGAGAAGGTCATGATTCATGAACAGATGATATTACCTATCTCTCCATCCTCTTGGCCAAGTTCCAAACTCTTAATTCAGATTATTACAATGATAAGAGGCCTGATGCCGATGGTGCCCTTCTATTTTTGAGTTTCCGGCAAGGTCAATTAATTGCTGAAATGAGTGTCAGCTATTCGGGCTCCATTGAATGGGAGATATTTTAGTAATTATAAATTCTTCAATGCTCGAAAATAATAGATTTATGAATAAAAGTATTTCTCAATGCTGGCGCCTGGGGCAATAGTGTTATGATGGACAGAATTGAGTGGCCACTAACTTCATTCGGATAAGAAAGTATCTATGAAGAAAGTCCATCCAAAGACAGACCTTTTGACACACGCTAGTTCGGAAACAAATTGACAGTAATAGATTCGCTGCCAGGAAGGCATCTCCTAGTCCTTCTGAAAAATGTCCCATCGATAAATAGCGAAATTGGATAGTTATTCATCAGTTGCGTTTTGTTTGAAATAAAGGATTCCAACGGTTGAAAAACAAACCCAATATAAAAAAGTTAAGTCTTATCCAGTGTTTTTGAGCGAGCGAGCGGTATTTTTTCAAGTTTTTGATGAGCGGATGAGCGAGCGAAAAAAATATTCTGTGAGCGAAAATTGAGCGAGCGAGCGATGATTTTTTGTCGTGAGCGAGCGGTTGAGCGAGCCATTTTCAGAAAAAACTAAAAGAAGATCAAATAATCAAAAAAGCGAAATATTTGAAAAGCTTTTTTAAAAATGGTTCCTAGTACATGCATGTATATAACTTGATTGATGAACAAAACATCCTTACTTTTTTCTCTTCTGTGGATCTCTCACTCTTGACAACAAGCATTGAATGCCTGTCTGGATTATACTTGTGGATGTGAACTTAGCAAGAAGAAGGTCTTTGTGATCGATGATGTGCTGAACATCTGACCATCGACACATTATTTATTCACATATCTTTTGAATCGGTCTCCCAATCGTCGCTTCGTCCCATAGATGTACTAATTGTCTAATTGCACGAAGCCATTATGAGATGCTTCAATTTGATAGAAACATTTTGCTGCTAGAACATATCCACATGCAGATCCCTGAGACATTTCAGTATCGTCAAAGGTGAAAGAACTACAAATTGTGGAAAAACTGAAACCAACCAAATTGGGCCTACACACGGACAACCCCAATGTCGGCATATATGGCTTCCACTGAACGGTACATTGATTTTAAGACCTTCATTTTAACCCTATCCATACCGGACTGTGAAGAGCGTAGGACTGAATCGGTCTCCCCTTAAGTTCCGTACCAATGTTTCAAATCACATGAAATTCACGGTACAACATATTTAGGGTCTAAGCTTTCTTATCGCGATGTTCATTTACTCCAACTGATTCATCTCCATGTTGCAAAAGAATTCAAGATTTAAAATCACCAATTTCGGCAGATTTTTTTGAAGTTGAAATTTTACCGAATTTAATGATTTCAGTGAAAAGTTTGAAAATACGCTAAACTTTAGGTCACAAAATTGTAGATCGGGCGACTCCGTTTTACGAGGATCACATCAAAAAATCGGGAGACCGAATCGTACCTCTCCGGTATGGATAATTATTAAGTCGTTGAAAATCTTCTAATTGTAGCATTGTTGAGTTTATTTTGCTTACATCCTTTTTCTGATAGCCTCCTTAAGTTAGAGTAATCTTTGAAATGTCTTCTTGTTAGTTATTGATCTTTAACAGCTCATTTGGACAATATACCAGAACCATTATTAAGTGAAAAGGAATACAGCATTTAATGGTGTCCAACATTTTAAATAGTGAGTAGTTATCAGTTGGAGTGATAAATCTTGGGTGACCATGCCGACTCCGCTCTGCTGCACCCTTCTTTCTATTTCTTGCCACGGTGAGTGTCATTGCAAAGACATCTTTTTCAACTGTGATTTATATGCTGTACTTACATGTAATTCTTCTTTCTTCACTTGAGATCAACATGTTGGACAAAGAAGAACATGTTGGAGATCAATAAATAATAGTTAGACAATTTAAAGGTTGATTTTTCCAAAAAACCATTAATCAAGGTGTCAAAGTATATATTCTAACATTTTAAACAGCTTTCGTAATATTACTGTCTCGATTATAGGCTACAGCTACGATGATTTCTTTGTAGATAAAATATAAAGTGCTGAGAGTTGATTACAACTAAGATATTGAAAATCGAACCATGCATTTCAACTGTACCATACAGTTGAAATACATCGAGTTCAATTTAGGATATTGTACTTGCAATTAGATCTCTCGTTGTCTTATGCGTAAAGTTATTCATTATGCAACTTTCCAGGAGGTAAGTAAAATATCGATCTTTCAAGTTTATTGCGTTTTTTTCGAAGAAAAATTCCTCGATGCGCTTCGTCTCCATGGTCAGTCTAAAGGCTCTTCACTTTCAGTGAATTTTACTTCGCAAAAAAATCAAAATCGTCCTTAATTTAAAGGAGCGATATTTTTCCTGCCTCGTGGAAGTTTACACAATATTTGCAATTAATTTGCTCTATCTTCGCATGCAGTCTACTGTACTATTTACGTGCGGTGTACAGGCTACAAACAAACTTACTACGATATGCAGTAAGAAATAAGCATAGTGCTTATAGAAAGTAGTCACAAGAGTGTGGGAGTCTGGAAAGATGTCCAAATGTTGGACATTGGCAGATGGCTCGACTGAGGAGTTGAAGTTTGCAAGCTCTCATGGAACGATTGGTGGAACATGGGCTACTGGCAGTGAAGCGGAAGCATCAATGGACATATGATGTGTTCCATGCCCCTGCTAATCTGACACGTTGAGGAATCCGGACCGACCCACAATGTTATCTGTGTGACATGCCAATCCTCGTCGTGCCCTCTCTGGCTATCATGTGGCACTATAGAGAGCGTGCTACAAGCACCGGTGCGGCTTGGTCCTGCAAGCGATTGTGGAATCAGTCTCTCTCCCCCCACGTTTGTAAAGTTAGCGTAATCACCACAAGGAACCACTATCTTTAAATTTGAATTTCTCTATAGCGACTGCGAATTTGTGGAATCTGATCAGGGGCTGAAATTGATAAAGTAGAAATTGTTTCGAACAGGATCTCGCTGTACTAAATAATGATTCCGCTCGGCAGTTCCACCAACTTTAAAAAAGTCTCCCCTGCAGGTAAGTAACAACGGGAATTGACTTTTTACCGAGTGGTCAAACAAAGAGACGAAAGACTCATCGTGCGATCTGTACCGAAGAAGTTGGAAGTGATCGGAAGTGATCCACTTGAGCACAGCTGCCAGATGAATTATCCCTATCTGACCAATGACCTCATCTAATATTGACCGACGCTATTGGGAAGAAAATGATTATGGGCGAAATAAATGTTCCCTGGGAAGAGAGCGTTAGGGATGCCCATGAAGAGAAAACTGCGAAATATAAAGAACTGGCCAAAAAGGATTCAGAAGCAAGGGTGGAAATATGAGCTCATGCCTTTTGAGAGTGGAATGCCGCTATTTCGTTGCTCCATCGGTGAGGAAATTTCTTGTTAAAGCGGGTGCTTGAGTCTAAACAACACCATGAAGAAGTTGAGTGCAAAAGTGGAAGAAGGTAGGACCTGGGCGCAACGAGCTGCTGCGGACCGACCATCTTAACAGGTACTTAACTTAGTGTGCTGAAATCTCAGTGACGGCTGGCGCCAATGTGTCAGGTCGTTTTGGGTGCAGCATTTTCTGCTTCACATAATTCAGCAATTTCGTTTATCAAGCGATTCTTTTTATAGCAGATTTCCAACACTCAGTAATTGATTACTACTGAGTTGATTACTCAGTACTCAGTACTCAGTTACTCGTAAGTCATGTATTTTATCTTTAGCTACTTTAGGAATTATCTATTAATTTCTCACGATTTCATATAAGTTCATTTTCAGTTGTCAACGCATTACATGGTTTCTTGACACACCTTGCGAATTTTCTCCAAGTTTTGCGCTAAGAATTGTACATACTGATTCATGTGATCAGCATGTAAGATTAAGTTTAAATTATTGCCCATTTCTATACATATAAAAAGAATTCTGCGGTTATGTACATCAAAATATATTGTTTCAACTAATTTTCTGCAATAGCTACCTTCTTAATACATTGGTATGATGATCTACATTATTTCATTGTGGTTCAAATTTTACCTAAAATGAAATGATGAATTTCCCTTTAACGCCTAAAAGGTGTTTATTAAAATAAAAGCATGGAATTAGCTTTGAACATAAAAAAAGGTTTGTAGAATTAAGGAGGGCATTATCGAAAAATGAGCGAGCGATCGGCATTTTTTGATTATTTTGAGCGGTGAGCGAGCGAAAGGATGATTTTGAGGAAATGAGCGATGAGCGAGCGAAAGCGGAATTTCGATCCGCTCAAAAACACTGGTCTTATCGTGAAGGCAGGATGAATGATGTCTTCGTGTCAAAAAATTTATGTTTTCCTCAACTCCATCGAATTCATTGATACGCAGAAAATAAAAGTGAATTATGGAAAAGGAGAAACATAAGGTTACATAGATACATCAATTACTAAACACAATCAGACCCTCTACTAGATTTTCCTCGCAACATGTGTTTGAGTGAATATTATTTGTTTGTGCGCTCGTAAAAGTGTTTCGCGAATTCATAGGCCTCATGATGCAGCTGCTGATGCTCGTACATGGGCTTTGCTTCTTGTTTTTATTTCTGCATTCCTTACCTGTCATGTAACTTAATAAATTTTTAACACGGCATACATTATGCTTATGAAACAAGAGAGAGCCACAAATGATTATTTATCATTCACTGCTGTAATGCATAAATGTATTCGACTATAAAAATATATGTCATACAATATATTTATATAACATATTGACTCCATCCCATCGAAAGCCAATAAGCTAGGGATATGCAAGAATCTAATTTAACAAATTTTGCTTTCGTTTTAGCTATTTTTAAAAGTTCTTGGAAGATATTCAACTTCAAAATCAAAAGTGTCTGCTTCCAAAGGAGGTGGGCATTAGAGGAAGTCCTTGATCATGCGAGCAACTTTCCCAACTTCAAAGATTCATTTCAACATTTTGTATGTGTGGACTTCCTGTCACCACAGTTGCTAAGATCCTTGGACCTCCACAATCCATTGAAATTTGAATCAAACTATTATAATCAGTACAAAATAAATACTACAATAACTAATCAAATTAACAATAACATTATTAACGCAGTTAAGAAATTCATTTTGATCAAAATCATTCATATCAGTGATTTGGATAATAGCAAAAGATATTTATGCAAAAGATTCTTTTCACGTATGAAAATAGTGTAATATGTTTTGATGACCTGTGTAAACATTCATGATTAGTTTTTGAGTTACTAGAGTTTCTATTGAATTTGATTTTAATTACTTAAGCGGTGTTACCATGATAGATTGATAATTTCTTGTTGTTCATCATTGAATTATGCAATGAGAATCCGGCTGCAATAAAACAGCTAAAGATTCTCTTAACCAGTAAATCAATAGTGCGCTATCAGACATGAAAAAGGATCATTCACACTTTTGTATGAAAAGTTTTAGATTCTTTGTTGGAAATCCACCTGGCATCGAAATAAGTTGTCACAAAGAAAATAAGACTACTTGAAAACACAATACATGCTGATTGTCCATCTCACTGATGACCTAATATGTCTTGTAATTGTTGATCTAAAGGATTAGAGACATCTATGATTACTCACTTCAAAATCAGTTTTACAACTCGAGCACACTATCTAATTAGATGAAATTGATCGCATCAAACGTAGTAAACAAGTTTAACTACCATTTGTGTTGATTATTCTATTGCAAAAAAAACGAAGAAGTAAGCTTTTAATTGCCTTAGCTAAACTGAGTCGTTAGAGACGGTTTATAAAAAGTTAACGCTCAGTAGTCAGTGAAAGTGCAAGCATGCCTTGGCTGTTGATTGACCAAAAAGTTTGGGACGGCCAAGTAGAGTTGCTATATTACAATTATTGTTAAATTATTCAATATATTTCGACTGTAAAAATCCAGTGATTTTCAAGTGAAGTTCAGAAAGTTGTAATTCTTGCTTTTTCAACTTCTCTGGAAAATGACGATGAATTTTTATAGTCCAAATATATTGAGTTGTTTAACAATAATTATTGTAGAACAACTTTTCTTGACTTCCCCAAGCATTTTAATCAAGTAGTCAGTAAATTCGAATAAACTAGATCATCATCAAATGTATGAAAAATCATCAGTCGCAAACATTAAGAAAATCTTAAAAGTTTCATAATCAAGAGGAATTGTGCAAACTGCTTACCTAAAAACTGTGTTACCAGAAACCTACGTGTTCGCAAATGTAGTACATAAAGTTCAAAATGCATCAAAATATATTTGAAAGACGCATTTTATAACTCCATGTATTGCGTAGTGCATAGCAGTTGATGCAGGTGCTGAAACCGGAAACTCACAAAATGTAGCCACTTAATGTATTGAGCGTCACCATCAACTATTTCTTGACATGGATCCAATTTATTTGAAATGGTGAAAAGAAATTTCTATTTTCTTGTATGCAACTTTTCAAAAATCATTCAATTTTGTTGGCTCTTTGAACTTATTAAAACATTTTTCGATAGATGGACAGAAGCCAAAGGAATAAATGTGTATGATACAAATGGTAGTAGTTCCACATTTCGCTGCCTTTCTCTGTAATTATAATTATTTTTCAACCAAATATATATTTCTCATTAAATATCGTCATGTGTCCCATACATCTGTCCCATAGCAAATGTACTCTAATCGATAAAAAGTACAAAAACTCATTATCAAATTTTTGAAATTATATTCTAAAGAGCGAAAATCTAAACTTCATTATTCAAGGAGAACAAACCACTAAAAGAAAAACTACCAATATATTTCCCTTGAAATCGAAAAATGCACTTCAATGCCCAAATTTTGATTGATTGGATCAATATGTATTTAAAACAGTATTTAGACTAATAATGGTTGTAACTACTTGCACTTACCGATATGCAATTTATGTTAAAATTATTACCAACAGTTGACAGAGATCTTCTACTTTTTCTCCATTCTAACCGCTCTTCAGAACATTTCAGAGTGCTATTTGTTTTACTATTATCATTTACTATTATGGAAAAAAGTGTAGGAAGTAATTAATAAGACAAGTTTTGTCAGTTTTGAGCATTATGAAAATATGTAAATGCTTGCATCATTGTAGTGGGCATGCCAATAAATATGGTCATAAAATTTCCCTTAATTATGTTTGGAATCTTAAAACTTTCTGCCGAACCATACACTTACAAGCAATTTTAGCAAAATGTCGATTTCATCAAAGTGGGGCTTAAATTATCTCAACGCATGAACGAAATAAGAATCAGGTAATGCAACGGAATTAGATTTGGTCACAGATGTGGGATGTCTGATGTCTGTTTGCTAGCGGCGTGACAGTTTTTCCATCACGCCGAAGTTTTTCAGAGTTTTTCTTTTTGTCAATAATGAAAGTAATTTGTCAGAAGTGTCATATTTTTACAGCTGAAATAACATCATGACTCAATACCTACTTCTGTTGAAATTTCTGGCTTCTGTTCGAAACTTGATAATTATCAACTTGTCGTCAATTACATTTTTGACATGTGTCGCGTCAATGATCACATGATAGGTAAGGATTTCTTCATGTCAAATTGAAGTTTGAACACACAACTTTTGTTGTGCATGTCAAAATACTTTCTTCTTGAAGGTGAATTTTCAATTGACTGAGTACAATGCATCATATTTCATTACACACTTTATTTATATCAAATTATACATCTTATGCCGGAGGCACACACGATAAGCCGTAGGCCATAAGCCATAAGCGGCAGATGGAGTCTTATATCCAAGATAATTCAAACAGAAATTGAATCAATAAACTGGTGAGTGCACCATTTGTAGATGCATTAATTGCAAAGCGAGCTTAATTGGTATCCATCTTTGAAACAAGTGTTGATCGCGCTCAATAGATGGAATTAATTTTTGGGAAGTTACATGAATTTTTGATGCAAGTTATTAGAATCTGTATTAATTATCAAAGAGGGTCACTTAAGTACTCATATTTCGTAAATATCAATATTTAGCTAATATATAGTGTCCTTATAATCAATGCGATATTTTCTTTATTGTTTTTAATTATTTTTAAATGTGAAAAAAAGTGAAATATCTAAAAATATGTATAGTGCATACCATTTCACAAAATTGACTGCTGAATCATGAGATCCTCAGTATCCTGAAAGAAATCTTTAAAGAATATTTTGAATAAATATATTATATTTTTTATAATAAATATATATATTATATAATTGTCATCGTTGTTGAAAACAGGTTGGATCGCTTCTTGAAAACTTTAATGGCTCGATAAAATCAAAAGTTAGCTATGTACAATAAAATCCGTCAGTACTTCGTGCCACTGACACTTCTATGGGCGCTCATCAGTGAACTTTGTGAACTTAGCTCCATTGCTGGCGGCGTTTAATAGTCTGTGTCGGAATCACTAAATCAGAGCGCCCATAGAAGTGTCAGTGGCACGAAGTACTGGCGGATTTTATTGTACATAACTAACTTTTGTTTTTATTGAGCCATTAAAGTCTTCAAGAAGCGATCCAACCTGTTTTCAACAACGATGACAATTATAAACACGCTTCTGTTTTTGGCGATCAACCCAACTCGGTATATTATATATTCGTATATATACACGAATTACTTTATGTGCTTGCCTGTAATTGTTGTGTAATTTATTATGATTTCCATTTGATGAACAGCTATATACATACAAAAAAAATAATGCTTATTATACAAATTGTAAACGTTCTCATTTTCTCACAGGCTATAATTGTGCAGTATTACAAGACATTGTTTTTTTTTAGTAAGATGCAAGTTAATTATTTTATGTTCCTGTTCATTTTGAACCCGGAAATTTAGTGTGTTATTAATCGCAATGTCATTATTTTCATAACTTAATAGAGGCATCCAATACATTCCAAATTTGCAATATTTTAATCCATATTGCAAATTTGGAAAATTGTCATGAAGTTGAATTGCCTTATGCTTTCTGTCTTAAGTTAAGGTCGACATTCCCTTAATTCTGAATTGTAGCATCAAACATAGAACAACAAGTGTGTGACCCAGAGCAAATCTTAATAAATATTTCCAGTTGCCAACGTGTTCTTGAAATAGGATTGTTTAAAACTTTATCAATTTGTAGTTGGAAGCATTGCGTTGTTGATGTACATGTATGTTGACTTCAACCAAAATTCAACAGGCATTCATATTGCTAGAATGATCATCCTAGCTTCAAATCAATCGTTATGTGGTGTGTTGAAAACAATTGCTTAAAGTTTAGGTGTCACTTTTATAATTCAATCAACGAAAAAAAGTTGTTAAATATTTCATTTATCACCAAAACATATTGTGAGAAGAAGAATCTTTCACCTTTTATTTTGCTCTTTTAAACTTACGTATACCAATTGAGACTACTGCGAGACACAAGCGTTTGTTTCGTGACATTAGCAATCATATTACATCGGTCAAGTCAAAGAGTCAGATATTGACGATCTTAGTCATACATGAACATGGACGAATGATTTTCACCGAATTTTGAGATTCAATGTTAATTACAATGGTCATTAACAAGCACTCAAATAAATTCTTATATAGCTCTTGTAAAATGTACTTGTTCTATGTCTAATTTCTATGCTTTGTCATTATAGTGATCCATACATGCTCTTAGTGTTTGTAATGACCGAATAATAATTTCATTTATCTGCATTTGACGTAAGATCAAATTCCCCAATATTGTTAACGTCTGGACTTGGAAACTGAAAGTAACATAATACAAGAGATCACAATGAAAAGAAGGCTGCTATTGCAAGAAAAATACGCACAATGACAAAGGGCCAAGCGGAATAACCCATTTTTGAGGTCAACTCGGGTCGACCTAGGATTGGCGCTTACAATGAACTCAGCATGTCTAACGGTTGGGCCGGGAAACCAGATCAAACCTTCAGTCGGAGTTTCGACCTTTCAAGGCCACTCCTTTAGGTCGACTTTGTCGCATCAATGCATTTCATGTAGTGAAGTGTCATTTACTGAATTCAGAGTGGGATTTGAGCACTATACTAGAAAAGAATATTGTATTTTCATTATTGAAATTATCCGTGAACGCTTCATAAGAATCTATCGATGAATGAATAGATTGAATAGGAGGAACAAAAAATAGATTATTACTGTACAATGGGACAACCACACAAACATGCCACTGTCGTCAAGTTTAGTCAATATGAAGACACTTAAAGAGATTCAAGTTGGACCCTCCGCCCGTCGAGTGGCTCTATAGCTGAGAGGGGCATCGAAGGGGGTTGAATAATGAACCATATATTATCCAGTGTTTGGGTAATGAACTCATGTAGATGTGCAGTGTTCACTGCTTGCTTTCAGTTTTCAATGTCAGATTGCTTCTATGGCTTAGCAAAAAAATGGGATACAAATCGTAGGATATACAAAATTACATACAAAATTATATCAAAGTCACATGCAAATTTAAATTAAAAAATGATGTGAAATCCTCTTATTTTCATTTATCTAGAAGATGTTTGGTATGATTTTTTACGAATATGGACTTTCTTTCCTGAAATCGAAGAAAATATCAGCTTGACACACATAATAATGATGAGATAATAAAAACGGTAACGAAATAATTTTTATCTTTCAATGACTGATATGCGTTCACAACGGTCACCTCAAAATGGACTGCAAAAGCAATGGATGAGCAAGGAAACAATTTAATTGAATTAATCTGTGTAAAAAGGTAAGCACAATGGGAAAGGGTTCATCAACAAAGTGACCACCAAGGTCCTTCATGAATCATGATATTCGTTGCTTCGCATTTAAATTAGGAACAAATTTTTGAGCTCAAATTGCGCAATTATGAAGAGAGTCAAAGGATGTCTTCGTATTCAAGCATGATTCATTCGTTCTAACATTTTCAAGTCTGTCAAGACTGTCAAGACTTGCAAGTCTGTTTCTCGATCACAATATGGCTAGCGAACTACAATGCTTGCAGTCTGTAAAGGACTTTAGATAAGAATTCATCCCAGTTTTTTCATGAACAGAATGTAGCTATTAATCAAAGAAAATTATAAGTTATAGGTATAGCCGGAATAATGTCACTATGTAGAATAAGAATTACAACATTTTTCAGTGGAACTGGGATGGGGATGAGACTGGAAATTCCGATCCATGAGCAAGACCGGGTAAACCGTATATCCGCCTGATTTTACTGCACTTGAAACACACCTTTCTATGCGCTTCCATTGATGGAATCATTTCTAAGACAAGACAGAGGATCTTTAAAATACGTTCAAGTTGAGAAAAACTAGAGGAGAATTCTTTCATACAACTCAGTCAGTCGAGGTGTCATAGCTTGACAATGATAATCGTTTTCGCGAAAAATCTCTTTGGCTGTACATGCTCAAGTGACCAGATTTGTTTGGCGGGGATGTTGGGAGTTGCTAGCAATATTCCTGAATTCAGCTGTAAATATAGAAACGCGCCGATGCAGATAGCTCGCACATTAAAATTTTTATCCGCAAATGATGGGAATGTTCGACAAGAACACAACGATTTAGTTGTTTCAATACTAGGACGCAACAAATTCTGTGTAGCTTGACATGAAGTACGCAATAACTCCGGTGTTCTCAGACGAGAACATGTCTTTATTGTTCTTCAATATGTGATCCCGACAATTTCGATGTTCTTTGACAATGACACAACAATTGATTCTGTGTTGCTTGGACGAGGCGCAATGATTTCAGTGTTCTTTGACATGAATGCGGCAATATTGGTGTTCCAAAACAAGGACGCAACATCGCTGTTGCTTGAAGGACGATTCAACGATTTCAGTGTTGTATGACAGGAACACGGCAGTTTTTATGTACATTGACAATGACACCACATTCAATTTGCCGCGTCGTTTGAAAATAATGCAACGATTTCGGTGTTCTATGATAGGAATGTGGCAGTTTTGATATTCATTGATAATTACATGCTATTTTCGGTGTTATTTAAAAAGGATGCAGCGATGTCGATGTTCAGTTTTTCGGTGTGCGAAGGCAATCATATCCGTAAGTTGATAGTCAATTGTAGGCTCAGTTGATAGTGCAATTGTCGAGGAATCAATTGAAGGCCTACTGATCCATGCGGTCATGCATTAGTTCATTTCGATTCTCGCATACTTCAGTTGCTTCATTGTCGAAATACATTGAAATATGAAAATTACTTGACAACAGTCGAGGTTTATCATATTTATTAACTGAATTTAATGCATGCCATTTGATCCTCATTTATGAAACATTGGGATGCCCAGAGATAGTTGTTATGTATAGACAACTTTTTTTACAATTGATAATTGTTTGTCATAGCTCATCAGAAAAATCTTTGCAGGTCAAGATAAGCGTTTTGCCCCAATTATTGATATTTCATGCTAAACACTGGTACTGGTCATCTCAATGTTACCTGTGAATCCTTATGTTACAAGCCAAGTGTTTACATCTTGTCAATATGTCACAGCAACATGATCCTTCCCGCATAACGATTAAACCCAGCACTGATCTTACGACCTCTTTATTGGGAACTATGTGTGAGTATTCGTTGTTTGAGCATTGACATTGTTCAAACATGAAACACTTTATTCTGTGCTATGTTGCTTACTTATAGGATTGACTATTATTTAGTTGACAAGTTCTTAGAGACCGAATCTGAACTAAGTAAATTCTACTGTTGAATTAACTGATAGAAAATAGGGCATGACAAATAAGTGCGTTCATGCAAGTCACGGGTCAATGTGCACTGACTTTCTAATTTGCATATTTATAGGGCCTATACAGTTCTCCAATTATTTAGGCCATAATATATCAGTCAAATATTTTCTCATATGCTACAGCTAAACGATGAATTGTTTTAAAATGCATGCATTATAATCGATAAGTGCGTTGGCTGATATTAACGTAATTAACACATCAACAGGACAATCTGCAAATGTATTTATGCATCATTTGAGTACTTGTCAAACTAAAAGAGAACCCATGAATCGAACACTCGCTTAAACAGCAAAATCAGAACTGCTTCGAAATAATAAAATCTAATGTCTTTGTGGCCATCGCGGAAAAAGGGCGCGGAAGAAAGGCCATTAAGTCAAATTTTAAACCAAAAAATGCTTCGAAATTGTGCACATACTAAGACAATTTGAATATGATATTCGTGTTCATTTATCAAGGTTGAGCGATTTGTCTGCTTCATCACAACTCTTTCAGCAGTGTGCATGTTCTTGGTGAGTTAAATTGTCAGAATGCCCACTAAGTCGTGAGCCTTTTGTATAAAATGCAATCTCAGTGAAATGATGCTATCACATGTGGAAAGAGCGCTTCATGAAGAGTCAAATCCATCCGATTTCTGTGGTCTAATCGATGACTTTTGACGTCATCAAGTGTGAATTCTTGTCACTGCCGATATTCAAGTAGAAGGTTGCGATGTTGGTAACTGACTGTTATTATTTGGCTTGATTTTTATTAATCTGACTTCAATGTTGTAAGGCGTCCAATATCGTAGCGTTATTCGCTTCCTTTTCCTACAAGGGAAGACAAGAAACGATATTCGAACAGAATTTATGGCTTTCTATCAAGAAGAATATCCCAGCTGGGCGACAATAAAGAGATGGTTCAATGAATTCCAGACCGGAAGAACTTCTGTTCTGGACAACGAACCACCAGGAAGGCCAATTGAAATCGACGAAGACAAAGCCGTTACAGATATTGAACAAATCGTAAGAGAATAGCGCTGAATAACAACCAGAAAAAATGAAGAGACGTCAGCGAAGGAACGTTGCATTCCCTTCTTCGTTCATGTGGCATCAGGAAGCTCTGCTCCAGGTTTGTGCCACGATTTCTGACGGTGGAGATGATGTCAAGGCGTTTGGCCAAACAAATCTTCATTTTTATGAAGAACTCGGAGATCAATTCCTCAAGAACATCATCATTATGGATGAAAATCCACTGTCTATCTTCCTGAGTCACAGGAATGGAAGCTCCCTGGTGAGGCTGGATCCAAGAAGCTGAAGCATCAACTTGCCATAAACGAGCATCGATGTTGTCTGCATTCTGGGATGAGAACGGCATCTTACTATTGGATTTCGCGGGTGCTGAAACGAAGATCAATAGTGACTATTACTGCAATATTGTTCAACAAGTGCGAGGGAAGAGAAGAAAGTCGCGTGTGTGAATTGTTCTTTTTGGCAGACAACGCCCCGATCCACATCACGTCAACGATCTTCAGCAACTGTGGCCGCGTCTGGAATCAAAGTGCTTTCACATCCCCCTACAATCCGGATCTGGCTCCGTTAGACTTCTTCCTCTTCAGACATCTCAAACAAGATCTCCGAGGGAAGAAATTCGATTCAAAAGAACTGCCGAATGAAGCAGAACGTTTTTCAATGAAAAATTCTTCAGATGTCTTTAGAAATGCCTTCCAAGAGCCTGCCGTTCGCTGGAGGAAGTGCATTGTAGCTGAAGGTGATTAAATTGAAAAATATGTGAATGATATGTGATAATTTGTCAATGAATGATTTTTGGATGGCATGATTTTTTCTATAAAAATGCTCACGACTTATTGGGCGCACCAAGTATGTTTAGTTCAATACTTATCCTTTGCTTCCAGACTTGTAAGTTGGTCGAGAGCCCACGGGCCGACCGGGTCGAACCAGAAAATCAATTTACAGTCATTTCTGAACATCATATCTTATTTTTAATCAGAACACCATTATTACCAGGAGATATCTTTGTAATGCAAATCACACGGTATTTTAGCGGATGTGTATCCAGTGGAGCTGTGCAGATCCAACTGCCGGATCATATTTGTTCGGATTCGTTTTCATCTCTTCGCCGGATTGGATTCGGATTTTAAGTTCAAAGAATCGGATCGCATCGGATCGGAAAGTCTTTTTGGAAATCCCAATTAATCCGACATCGTAGAATTCACAGCTGATCACTCAACGAAAAATCGGAAGCAAAAATTTGGTCTGGATGATTTTTTGAATCCCACCTGCTTCACTGTTCTGTAAAGTGTTTTCGAGCCGTCGGATCGGATTATTAAACCCCCTACTTCGATCCGATGCACCCCTAGTATACACACAACAACACATCTCTGGTGGGCTTTTTCATGCCCAACCGGTTGTAACACGGAAGCATTGAATTCCAAAACCGAGATCTCCGAGATCGCCATTGCTTTAAAGTAATCTTCCTTGATTGAAAATATCTTCTTTGTTCGGAGTTTTTCGAAGAATGACTGGAGATGGAAGATTTTCTGCTGCAAACATGTCTATCTTATTACATCTATTATATGCTTATCTCGATTGGCTTTCTTCGCCACTTTTCCTGGAGCGATCGCACAGAAACACTGGTAGGCTGACAAATCTCTAACAGCATCATTCACCCATTGAAATTTGACTGTCACTAGAAACTCCACTGTCTAACACTGTTTCTGTGCGATCGCCCATGGTGCTTATATCGATCTGATAGTCATTTATTGTGCATTCATGCAATAATGTTCATTGCTTCATATATTCACATTAACGTAAAGCACAATTACAGCATGTTGCATCGTTTAGATGTCTAATGTCAACTGAACAACTGTATTGGCAATGGGACAAAAGGATCAGTTTCGAAATTGATTTGAAAGTCAGGTTTTTTGTTTCCAAACATTGTGTTCAGAAATGGTTTAAATTTTTTTACTATTAAGTGGAATTTTATTAATTATCATTGTTGTAAAACATAGCTATTAAACATAGTAGTAATACACAGTTATTAACATGTATAAAGGCGTAATGTGTGTTTTTAAAAACTTTCATATAATGCCGTGCTTTTGAGATTTTGATTGAGCAGATCCCAGAATTTGCCGAGTAAGATTTTAATGCTTTAGTCATATCGATATGCGCTTTGCTATATTATTTACAGAGGGAGCAGAGTAAGTAAATAAGCCAGCAATCCTACTATCTATTGCATGCGATAGAGGCAAATACAAAGGCTTAGTGCACTTCCGAGAAACTGAGTTACTGTCGGAAAATGAAAGTAGACCTACGTTGCGCCATAGTAAGCTTGCATAGGCCTATTACATACTATCGACATTATAGGTGCTCAACTTCACATATCCAAACAGCTTTTGAGGTTATAATAAGTTATATAGGTTTTAATAGGTTATTCAATTGAAATATACGCTATTAGTTGCTGGAATTAGTAAGGAAACAATAGAAATCAAAGCGACAAAGTTATGTTAACCTTACATTGCAAATTTATGTTTTGCTTTCTTTGAACCTAAATTTTACCTATCATTGAAATGGTTAATTTTAATGGTTAAAAAGTAAATCGCCAATTGTAGCAGCTCAAATCCCTAATAAAATTCATCATCATAGGAAAGCATTTAAATACTTCTGACATCTGAATTAGCAGAGGTTTTGTGTCTTTATAAGCAGATCTGGAAAACATTCGCATACACTTTCAGATGTCATTAGCTAGTTTCAAGCTATGCATGTACAGCTGGATATTGCACGCTTGCTGTCCATGAAATATATATATATATATATATATATATATATTAAATAAATGACAAAATCAAAATGGCAAATAATAAGTAACCCACAAAGCACTCAAGGAAAAAAGTCAAAGTACCAAAAACCAAAAATTCCCGATCGGTTTCGACCTGATCTACGCAGGCTAGTCATGGGAATGAAATAATTTATTCAAACTCAAATATACATAACAGGAAATAAAACATAGAAATTAATCTATATTTAACTGAGGCTTTAACAAAGAAATGAAATCTGCCTCCTTCTTTTCGCGTTCTATGCGGCTGGCGTTGGCATTAAAAAGATAGATGGGAGCCGCTTCAAACTTCGAAGTGAGATTCCTAGCACACCTAGCTATGTGCTTTGCTCATATTTAGAATGGTATACTCTTCATGATCAATCTGCTGCCTATGGATAGTCAGACGATTACGAAAGATATCTCCCGTTTGACCCAAATAGAAATCTCCACAAGCATTGCACCGTATTACATAAATCACATTTCTTGATATGCAAGTGAGATTTCTATTTATAGTAAAAAGCCGGGTTCTACCACCACTACTAACCTTAAACTTAATTGTTCTTCCCAAAATCGAAGTGGGACAGCATTTACACCTCGGTTCCCCGCATGGAGAAATACCTTCAATTGTCTTTCTATTATTGCTATTAAGGATTCTAAGCAGAGATGGTGGTTGTTTGTAAGACCTGAAAAAACGCATTTCCTGGAACGGATCAACTAAGCACAAACTTTGAGCAACAGGTTTTATCACCTCTGTATATACATTAGGGTTGTTGCGATTAAAAGTACAAATAAACGGCACAGCATTTTTAACTTCCTTCTTGTTGACCACTGTAGACCTACTCTCCTCAGAACTATTACGAGCCCTGGCGAACGAGTTATCGATTAAGCTTGGAGGATATTTCAATTTTAAGAGAATTGACTTTAATTGATTTAGTTGTAGCTTCTTATTATCATCATTAGATACAATGCTATGAATACGTTTAGCCAAACAATACGGTACGTTTTTCAAAATATGCCTAGGATGCCCTGAATCAAAAGGTACGTAGCTCTATCAGTTATTTTTCTATGTATATCTGTTTCCAATATATTAGAGTCCTTGTTTACATATAGACGGATATCAAGGAAATTAATTTCATCATAACTATACTCTATCGTAAATTGAATGCTACTGTCAAGGCTGTTAAGAATATTATGAAAGCAATCTAAACTACCAAAACTCCTATCCCAGCATATGAAACAATCATCAATGTATCTTATCCATCTTTTCTTAATGTTTTCTACCGTCATGGCATCGTAAAAATCAAGTAACCGCTTATATAGTTTTTCTTCAAGATAACCCATAACAAGAATCGCATAAGATGGCGCAACTTTCGCACCCATCGCTGTGCCAGATATTTGCAGATATGTCTCATTTTCGAAAGTGAAATAATTATTTTGCAGAACAAGACTCAGTGAATCTAATACAAAATCTTTTTCAAATCTGCTAGGTAGTAAGTCTTCATGCTCTCGCAGCCAGTGCTTAATCAAGTCATATGTAAACAAGGACTCTAATATATTGGAAACAGATATA
This sequence comes from Prostheceraeus crozeri, assembly GCA_907163375.1. Lineage (NCBI taxonomy): Eukaryota > Metazoa > Platyhelminthes > Polycladida > Euryleptidae > Prostheceraeus > Prostheceraeus crozeri. The sequence continues at coordinate 607,981 of CAJQUW010015510.1, read as the reverse complement.
CATAGAAAAATAACTGATAGTCAGAGCTACGTACCTTTTGATTCAGGGCATCCTAGGCATATTTTGAAAAACGTACCGTATTGTTTGGCTAAACGTATTCATAGCATTGTATCTAATGATGATAATAAGATGCTACAACTAAATCAATTAAAGTCAATTCTCTTAAAATTGAAATATCCTCCAAGCTTAATCGATAACTCGTTCGCCAGGGCTCGTAATAGTTCTGAGGAGAGTAGGTCTACAGTGGTCAACAAGAAGGAAGTTAAAAATGCTGTGCCGTTTATTTGTACTTTTAATCGCAACAACCCTAATGTATATACAGAGGTGATAAAACCTGTTGCTCAAAGTTTGTGCTTAGTTGATCCGTTCCAGGAAATGCGTTTTTTCAGGTCTTACAAACAACCACCATCTCTGCTTAGAATCCTTAATAGCAATAATAGAAAGACAATTGAAGGTATTTCTCCATGCGGGGAACCGAGGTGTAAATGCTGTCCCACTTCGATTTTGGGAAGAACAATTAAGTTTAAGGTTAGTAGTGGTGGTAGAACCCGGCTTTTTACTATAAATAGAAATCTCACTTGCACATCAAGAAATGTGATTTATGTAATACGGTGCAATGCTTGTGGAGATTTCTATTTGGGTCAAACGGGAGATATCTTTCGTAATCGTCTGACTATCCATAGGCAGCAGATTGATCATGAAGAGTATACCATTCTAAATATGAGCAAAGCACATAGCTAGGTGTGCTAGGAATCTCACTTCGAAGTTTGAAGCGGCTCCCATCTATCTTTTTAATGCCAACGCCAGCCGCATAGAACGCGAAAAGAAGGAGGCAGATTTCATTTCTTTGTTAAAGCCTCAGTTAAATATAGATTAATTTCTATGTTTTATTTCCTGTTATGTATATTTGAGTTTGAATAAATTATTTCATTCCCATGACTAGCCTGCGTAGATCAGGTCGAAACCGATCGGGAATTTTTGGTTTTTGGTACTTTGACTTTTTTCCTTGAGTGCTTTGTGGGTTACTTATATATATATATATATATGTGTGTGTGTGTGTGTGTGTGTGTGTGTCTATATATATATGTATATTGTGTGGTTGGATAATTTTTTTGAACAAATTGATGGTGTTTCGATGGGGTCACCCCTAGGACCAACATATGTGAATTTTTATATGAGCGAAATAGAAAAAGCAGTGTTGAAGAATCTTTCAGAAAGATCCAAGCCGATTGCGTATTATCGCTATGTCGATGACACATTTGTCATTACAGAAAATGAAAACCATCTACAAGAACTGATAGAGCAATTTAAATCAAATTCTACGCTGGAATTCACACATGAGATTGAAAAGGAGAGAACAATATCTTTTTTGGATGTTTCCATCAAGCGTAACTTTTCCTTGACTTTTTCAGTTTTTCGAAAACCAACAGCAACAAATACTTGTCTCGACTTCAACTCCCTTACAACAAATCAGTACAAAATGTCAGTAATAAAAAGTTATGTTTACAGAGCACTACATCTCAGCTCAGATTGGAAATCTTTTCATCAAGAAATTAAAAATGTGAAACGAATTCTTACCAACAGTCACTATTCCATGAGTGCAATTGATCAACAGGTGAAAATGATTTTAAAAAAGTACTTCAAAAATGAAGAAAAAGGGGAAAAACAGAGATGGTGTTCTATTATAAAGGCCAGCTTACATCAAATTACCGGATAGAAGAAAAGCGCATCCAAAAGATTATCAAGGATAATGTGAAGGGAAAAGTTGAATCATGCGATGTCCATGTGCGAGTGTATTACAAAAATGTCAAATTGGTTAGCTCAATAAAAACAAAAATGGACAGGTTTCATTCAAACAACAATGTGGTGTACCAATATGCATGTCTACAGAGCATATGTAATAATGCTCACTACATTGGATATACCACAAATTTGTTGAATGCAAGAATGAAGCAACACGAAAATAATGGTTCGATAAAATCTCACCACATGAAAGAACACAAACAAAAACCAAGAGACTTAACAAAACAACACAAAAGTTATAGCTCGCTTTTCAAATGCGAACACCCTACAAATCGCTGAAGCAATACTAATAAAGGAAAATGCTCCAGTGCTAAATCAACACGACAACGGATTAACAAGACACTTAAATATCATTTCTTGATTTCTATTCTTTCACAACTTCAATATGTCATCAAATCCTCCCTGAAAAACTATGAACATGTAACCTACATCCAGTATTATATCTTTGAGCTTTCTGTATAGCATTTTGGTTGAGACTTTTTGAATATCAACCACAGCTCATCATTTTGTTAATATGTTAGCTTGAAAATGGTCTATGTACAGAAGACCGAAACGTCACCGTCAATAAAATGTAAATATTTTGCAATAAAATGGTACTCATTCATCATCATCAAAACATTGACAACAGCAGAATTACAACAATATAGAAGAACAGAAAAACTACTGAATAAATGTATCAAATTGGAAAAAGACATTCAATTTAACATCACATGTGAAGAAAACAATTTATTACCAAATTATACGAAGATCAGTAAAAAGAATCAACACAAAGAACATCACAAATTAGCAGAAAAATTTGAATCAAGCCTTGTAGGCCTTGAGATAAAAACTTACAAACAAAATATATATATAAATATATATATATATATATACTCAATTATTTATTATCAATTTATCATAATCGTTAAGCAGTTTTCATTTGGCTCCTGGCCACTAAGATTAGGATCAGTCACAAAGTCAACATTTAACATGAGAAGCTATTTGTCGAATGACTTGCTTATGCCTTTAATCATTGAAGTAATTAATCACGCGATCTGACGCGACACAAATGGTTTCTCTTTCGGACATAGGTCATCTCACGGACACCAGGACCAACATTTCTCATTGCCTTCAAAATTCTTGTATCTCCGCCTTGACAACACATGAAAATCCCCGCAGTTATAATTTCCTCTTAATAGTCCGACATTGGAGCTACTTCTTCCAGGAGCAGCGCCATCTCTATCGAATCTCCTACGGCTACTTATAAATTCACTTTATTACCGATTTCTTTCTCTCATTGTTCCTTCATTATCGCCCGCTTAGACGCCCAGCTTTTCCTTTTCCACTTTTCTGCTGACGTAAGCCTTGATAGGGCGGTGTTTTGAAATGACACTTTCTCGTTTTTATTTTCAATCAACTCAAGTGTCACAGATATATAAAAATTCGAATAATGTCTCTAATGGGGTTGAATATCTAAGTAGCTGCAGGCTATCTGAACCAGGTAAATTAGAGTAGACATAGAAACAAGGATCCATTTTAAATTAGGATGGCTATTAAAGTGTTCAATGATTTTGTTTTCGTAGATGCTCTTGTTGAGTTTGATGCTCAAAATGTTGCTGTGGAGAATATTATATAGATTCTATTATTGAGTTTTACATATTCTCATCGGTCTGGTTAGGGAACAAAGATTCGAATTTTTATATTTTGGTGGAGAATCTTTCAAGTTTTTTGGATGCTAGGCACTAGCACCCTGTTTCCACAAGAGCTAGTGTGCAGTAATAGTTGAAAACTTTTTTCTTCCTTCAATTCACTTGTAATGAAGCAAAACAAAATAATCTGCAAAATATTTGTAGATGCTTTTTTGCTTTTTTGCTACAAATGTCGAAGGAAGGAAGGGCTTTCAACAATGATGATAGGCTAGAATAGGCTAGGATAGAATTTTTGAGTCTAGTTTTTTAGTTTTTCTGCGTGCAAGCCGAGACTAGCTGTTCAAAATGAACATCTTGATCTAGTTGCTTTTGTCCATCAGTTTCTACAAAAGCTCAATTACTAAGTTAGCTAGTGTGCAGTGCACGCCTTCGTATTGCTGTCGATTTGATAAACATGATTTGACAAAAAGAGGGTATTTCTAAGGATAAATGAAATAATCTATGTGAATATTCTGTTTAAGTTACATATTTTTCACATTCTCTATGATTCTCCTCTGTATCTGATTTTGGCTGCTTGAATTTCCTTGAACTACTTGACTTTCAAAATGTTTTATTCGCCACACGTAATCGCGATGCGACTTTTGAAAGCAGCATCACATTCCTATACAAACTTTAAGAATTTTTAAGCATGTATGTTTAAAAACGTCTTAAGACTCTGTGATATGCATACATGTAGATTAAGTGGAAGATTTGAAGACTCTGATTTCCATAGGTAGTAGTAAACACACACGTGTTCAATTTGTCTGAGAAAATTATTCATCGTTAGGCAAGAATTGTACAATGTTTGAAAATACAGTATTTTACAATCTCCTTTGAAACAACGATAAAATTGTTCGAGATTACTTGCCTATTGTTTGCCACTGAGCTCCACGTGTATTTTATAAATAACGCAATATGTGGTGTCGAAATCGGGTACAATGATCATCAAATTTCGCATTCGAACATTTTAAATTTAATTTCCCATTTTCTTAAAAGTTTCTTGTTGATAGGTAGCTTGTATTACATACATACTAGACTAAAACTATTGCACATTGCTGCTAAGGGTGGCTCCCTAAAAGATGGCAGTTCGTGGTAGCACTGATGTTGGGTCTACACTCTGTCGTTCGAACCCTAATAGGCCAGTTCATTGAACATAGTGAGTGAAACTGATGGATGACGGCGAAGAACGAAGCTTGTCGGAGGCCGAAGCCAAAAATGCGAGCGCTATGCACACTTTCAACAGTCGTTATCAGGAACGTTCATGTAGATATGTAAATTATAAGATAATGAGCACAAAGATAGCATTGTACGCTGCACGCTCAAAAATCAATAAATTGCAGAACACTTGATTTATCGTCGATTGATTTCGCATCGTATATTGATACATCATCAGGGCATCAAGTCAAACCAGCAGAATGAGGTTTGTATACAAATTAAAATGATCAAGCAAACACAGTTGAGAACAGCTAAAGTGAAATTTACAATATAATGGAGAAGTAATTGCGCATTGACAATCCCCTCTCTGTAGTGCAATTAAAATGCATGCAACGGAATTGAAGAATCGCATTCGTTATATACATACATAATCAGGCTCATGCATTTTAATCAATATGGCAGACAATAGAAAAAATATTGGCTGCCGCTTTACGAATATGCTTCGTAAATTCAGAATCTTGCGGTCTGCCTTTGATGTGTACAGCAGTGCGAGTGACCAAGTGTGTACGAGTCTCACCAAGGTAGCAACTGTCACATTGCCCACATTTGAATTTGCAGACTGAATTAGATGATAATCAGACTAATTAAACTAAACATGTAAATTACTTAGGGTCTGAAAATACAGACCTGACATACGCGTGGATTCCAAATCGAAGAAAATTCTTTATGGCAGATGAATATTCCGTTTTTGCAAAACATGAAGTGATTGAAACGAAGTTTGAGAAATATATTTTTATTCATAGAACAGGATAGGGGCCTAATATAACAGTAGGTTGTCAATCAAAAGTGCGAAATTCACTTGTTATTGATAAACCTTGCTTATACTCGGAGGCACATTAGGCAGAGGCTTTCTTCCATGTGGCCGAGTTGCTATTTATCCCACTCTAATTTTTTTCTGCTGAGGTTTGAACCAAGGTCCACCGGACGCAGAGCTAGCACTCTACCACAAGGACACAGCGACGGTCAACGCCGGTAATTGGTGGCAGATGGTATTGCACATTGCAATATGCACCGGAATAATTAAGGCGGGTAACTTGCAGATGATCGTCTGGTTGGTGAACAGCAGTAAGTCTGATTGTGAATTATTTGCTGTAAAGAACGTCTGAGAAAATATGCTCTCCCCTCCCCCGTTATCCGCATTATCCGCACTGTTTCTGTGCTAAGTAACTAGGAAAATGAAGATATAAGTTTTATAAGCAATGCCGATTGATTCATATTACGTGTATTCTGTTAATTTCGCGAGAGCTGTTCATCTCGAGGAAATCTAAAAATTCCATGAAGTTTTGGAAAAAAAACTAAAATTTCGCACCACTTGCGTAATTAACGAAATGAACAGTTATTTGCTATTTGATAAAATCTGTAAATTAGCGGACGTTGGCTATTAATGACGGTATACTATCATTTGATAAACTCGGGTTGAGAAATCGCTCTATGAAGTCATGCCTTCCATGAATATATTGCCCGATCTACTAATGCTTGAAACTCTAGCTGCTCTATCTGCAGAATGAAGGTTTGAGAATCAAATTTTCTAATCACTCAGGATCGCCTAAAATCATTGGCAGATTTCAGTCCTGGTTTGATGCTACATTTTTTCATTATCAATGTATCACAAGGATTGCCAAACTCAATAATAATCTCTCATATCTACACATTAATTTCCCAGGAGATTTCTTTGGGATTGGCTCAGTCACGCAACCTGCAGCAGACTATTCATCCATTCATCGGAAACACTTTGATTGTCAATGTCAGGTCCTCTTTCAATGAAGAAATGCATCTGTGACATAATATAATGCACCTCAGCGCGATAACAGCGTTGAATACAAAGAATGATAATCCTTGCATTTCACCAATACCTTTGCCCCGCATTGGCCTATAATCGGTTTTGTTTCCTAGATAAAGCCTAGTCATCATGCAATGCCGACTTTATGTCTGCTGAACTCATGCCGAATCAGTTACTTACTTTGGACATTTCAGTTAAAAATTGACTGTTTGACAGTTCCTGTGCGAAAAAAAGTTTCTAGAGTTCAATGATATCCCCAAATCACAAAAGAAAGGGTCTTTGAAATCGGATGTGGGCTATAATAAATAATATAGCATCCGGTTTTGAAAACTACATTGCAATTAACTGATTGGTGAAACTAAATAATGGTAAATAAATTATTGATTGATGTAGTTGTAACATCTACATGTGGTAGGCCTACAGAATTTATAGCTCCGACTTGTTTGGTTAGCTCAGTTAGCTCAGATGGTTAAGGGCCGCGCTTCGGCACGGAAGTGAAGAAGGTGCAGAATTCGAGTCTTTCCGCCTTGGGAGGTACCACGGCTATGACTAGACGTTGTTAACCCAAACCTGGTGAGAGTTACAAGTGCCTTGGGTGGGCAGGGATGGGAAAAAAGCTGACATCAATGCTCAACCTCATCTCACATTTTCTACGTGCTTGGAGAATGGGTCTCCCTCCTCTATTTGCTCTAAATTTGCGGCCTTCAGATTCCATCTTCATTCGAGAGGTTGAGCTACAGTGCGTTGATTCTAAAAATCAAATGAAATTTCCCACCAACTCATTGGCTTTGTAGAGCTTCAAAGAATTCTTGATATTTGATTGAGTCAAAGGCGTATTCACAATCTACAAATGCAGTGTAAAGTTGAAGATTCAGCGAACAATTCTACTGGGTTTGGGATGATAGACATAGATATGGCACAAATTGTCACCACTTAGACGCTAACACCCTAGTTGAAATTTCAGGATGTGCGGTCGTGTTTTCTCTATCAATTCCTTCATGACTCGATTATAACCCGTGGCGGAGAATCCTTTACGAAATCGTGCGTGATCATGAGGTTGATTTGCATTTTGTTCCCATTCGTGTTCCGGGCGTCTATAAATTTTTTTCATTAAGGTTTTGTCAGAAACCTTAGCTAACTAGTTGCTCTGCAGCTTCATGGCTTCTATCTATATGTTTTCATCCATAGGTGAGTTGTGTCTGTATTGTGCAACATTCAGTAATTATTTCATAATGTATGAATTTTCTGAAAACTGTGAATATCGCTTTTAGAGCCGGGTCGCCTCCTGTTTTTAAGTGTAATACATTCATAGAATAATTAAAAATTGAGTTGCATCTTCAGTTGAAAAATGAGAACAGACCTGAGTAGCCGCATTTCCATGCAATGTAAGGATTTAACAGTTGCCTAGCTCACATCTCTCAACATCGACACAGAAACCCATTTGAATATGCAGCCATCTCGGAGAAAATTCAAGATGCTCAATTAACACATTATTTCAACTTTTGCAGGTATTCAC
>CAJQUW010015509.1:0-230731 GCA_907163375.1 Prostheceraeus crozeri | reverse complement strand
CTACCGGTGAAGTGTGCGGTACACGAGTGTGACCATGACTTTAGTAAAAATCCGACATTCCATGAGTGGTGTGATGACTTCTTGAAGATCATGGAGTCGCCTGAGGGACGTGATTTGCACCCGTCATTTATTTTTCACGCTTAAATTAAACTTACATTGTAAATCTCTTGTCTTTTCATTTTAAACATAGTTCTGGAATTGGTTTTCTTATTGGGGAGCAACTAAATCATAACTGCACAGTAAAGTTTCACATCTAAATAGTGCTACATTAAAAATAATTGTCACAATAGTCGCAATTGAGCAAACCCATTCAAAATCAAACAACGGACGTCTATCGGTACGTACCCAAGTGCTCAGAACCAAACCACACAAGTTCGATCATAGACGTTCCGAAACACAGTGTACCAAACACATGTACCTATCCAGTAAAACAGATCTCATACAAGTTCCTATTGATAACACTGAATTATACATGTACCTATCCATGTGCCTATCGATAACTAAAGTATACATGTACCTATCCATGTACCTATCCATGTACCTATCCATGTTCCTATTGATAACACTAAACTTTACATGTACCTATCCATGTACCTATTGATAACACTAAACTTTACATGTACCTATCCATGTACCTATCCGTGGCAAGTAGGGCACAGTTTTCACTACTATCATCCTCTCTTCTGTGATCATCCTATGTGCTAATTTATTTGATTTTTTAACGAAATGAAAGGACCATGCTTTTGCTAGCCGCAAGTCGGCAATCAAAAGCTTTTGACTTTTGACTTTTGAAAATACTTGAGCCCAGAATACTGTACCTTTAAATTGAGTTCATATCTATATCTATCCATTGCACGTGTGCTACAACATCATGTTGACATGCGACAAAGTGAACAGTGACATGATGCAACTGAAATACAATTTGAAAAGTCGTGCGATTTAAAGCCCTGTATTGTATAGGCTGTCTTTAAGCCTATTTTGAAACATGATACCCAATTTCAGATCGAGTGAATGAAGAAATTGGACTATCGTCCATCTGAACTGTAGTCGGTACTCAAACAAACTGTTTGACACCATCGCATTGTTACTTGGATTGCTGCTACTGTTTGCTTATTCTTGAAGTAGTAAGTTTTTACATGGATAATAATACACGTGAGTCAATTCTAAATTCAAACGCGATTGATAAATTACTTAATTCTTTCTTCACAAGTTTGTTAGCTAACAGGAGGGCGTACATACATTGGATTGATTCATCGAGTAGGCCTGATGATCATTCATAGCTGTGGGCCTGAGAAAAAAGCTGAGGAATCACCTAACACAAAGAGAACAAGCATCAAAAATTCAATTTTGTAATGTTGAGGCACTATCACCCGTAGTTAATTGAATAAAGTAAAAACCACACTAATAGAAAAGAATGTTTTTCGAGCTTTCGATCATACTCATGAAACGAATGAAAACAGTTGCACCTACGCGTACACTATAAGATAAAAATGAAGAAGTTAACATGTAAGAAATGAACAGATAGTGCCGACACAGGAGGGCAGACATCTAAAATGAAACATTTTCAACACCGTGAACAACGAGATTAGCAATATAAGTATTTATAGTAAAGAGGCTGGAATTAAGATTGACAACATTGATGGAATGCAATCTTATTACAGAGGATTCCAACACTTTTCTAGTATGGAGGTCATTGCAAGCAGAGCTGGAAAAATTCCACTGAAATTTTTTAATTCCAATTCCAATTCCAGAGCAGAAATTTCAATTCCAATTCCAATTCCAGTCGAAACAGTTCAATTCAATTCCAATTCCAGTCGAAACAGTTCAATTCAATTCCAATTCCAATTCCATAATGAGATTCAATTCCGATAATTGCATGACGCGTATATGTTAATGTATCTAAAGTTTCCTCGCTTCAATTTAACCCATGTGCCCGTATCCTATCCTCGTTATTCCTGTGTGCCGTTCCCTGCGTCGTTCCTATGTGCGTTCTCATGTTCATAGTTCATATTTCTTGTGTACATGTACATGTATATATGCAGCCGGTCAGCATATGCCATTTTCGTTTCGTAAACGAGATATTCAACATCTTGTGAAAAAGAGAAAGGAAAATTAACGGTCAGCAAAGAATCAAACGCTGAGAGAGAGAGAGCATATAGAAAGTCCTAGAATGGAAATTGCATGAAAATTATGGCACACGCCGGAGGAACTAAGTTGGGCCAAAACGCAAATTGTGCGAGCTGGTGTCCATGTTTTCTTATTTGTATTTATATTTATCAAGCCAAATTGTGATCTGGATTGCTGCCCCTTGTCCAAAGATCATACACAAAAGCAATAGTGAATTTACAAAATACTGCGGCGACAGGATGACAAAGAAATAAATCCTTTAAAACGTTCTGTACGTTCATCATTTTGAAATATCGCTCCTATAATCTATCAAGAGTATTATCAGTCAATTATGCAACTTGCAATGTCGATTTACAGAACATACATTGCTCCAGCTTGAAATCAGAGGTCAAGAAATCTCAGAGTATTCATTTTACTTGAAAGGGCTCCCCTGTTCACTATATTTGAACAATTTTCAAAATCTTTACATGCTTTCGAATATCAGCTTCCAAAATATCATCACACTATATCACATGTGTCATTTAATGATTAATTGAAAAGTTCCAGCGACTATTCACTTATCTGAGGAATTGTTGTCGGTGAAGAAGCTTTCAATGAGTTTATTCGACAAATGCGCTAGGTTTCTTAACCGTATGAAGGAGAAATCATCCTATAATTAGAATTTTTTTCTATTGAATTCTTGAGATATTCTTACAACCAGTGCACCGCCCACTTTCAATTATGACTTTGTGGACCAATTTTTAATTCGAATTTTGAAAAATAGTTGTTAATGACTGCTGCAAATCGACACAATATACCAACCCAGGGAATAGTAGGCCATAGCACATGAAACAATGCCACCATCTCACTCAATATTATCTTAAGTTTTAATAATGAAAGCAACACAATTGACTTCATGGGTTTAATACCCGAGCGCTTTCGTGGCCTCTTGTCAAGGGTGGACGGCCAAGTGTGAACATGTACAGAGATGGCTGAGAAACATTCAATGATAACTGCCGCCAGTGACAGCAACCAATCAGTGCCAAGGTAGAGACAATGAATAAAGGAACTCTTTGGGCCGGTTTCATGAAGCGGCATTAGCTTACTCTCGGTCGTAACTTGAAGAAAATCGATGAATTTAGTCTCGTGTGGATTTCACGAAGTAGTATTACCAACTACCGGGACTACTACCGTGGATCAATAAATTTACGCCGGCAGTAACACTAAAAAATCAATAGATTTACTTCTCCGATTTACTCTCTAACGAGGGTAGGTATAACTGTGAAGTTGAACGCAGTCATTTTCTATAGTTTTGGCTTCTGGAAATGGCAGGTTACATATTAATGATGCGTGCATTTAGAAGAGAGCGTGTATTCCGAGATCGACATAACCCATTCGATTGTTACGACGAGGAAAATTTCCGTCTGCGCTATAGATTGACGAAATCATGCGCGAACTCATTGATTTCTCAAATCAGGGCAGACATCGCATCTCCTACCCTTCGAAGCTTCGCAGTATCTCCAGAACTGCAAACTTTCATTTTCCTTCGCTTCTTGGCCACCGATCAGTTTTACCATGAGGTTGGTGATATTCATGGATTTTCTCCATCCACTGTGTGCAGAATTATTGTGAGGATATCGAATGCGATTGCAGCGTTAAGCTCAACATACATAAAAATGCCAGAATCTCAAGAAGAAGTTGATTCAACAAAGTTGGATTTTTACCGAATTGCAAACTTTCCAGGTGTTCTGGGAGCAATAGATTGTACACATGTTCGTCTACTATTCAACGTTCCTCCAGAAAACGCTGCAATGTATATTAATCGGCATCATTGGTATTCCTTGAATGTTCAGGTTGTATGTGACGCTCGATACAGAATTACAAATATAGTAGCCAGATGGCAAGGATCCATACATGATTCAAGAATCTGAAACAATTGTCGACTACTTATGGGTTTTGAGAGCAATCAGTATCAAGGATACCTTCTCGGTGATAGTGGATATCCTTGTTCTCCATATCTCCTGACCCCATTACTTCGAGTAAACAACGATAGAGAACGGCGTTATAACCATGCTCATATTCGAACACGCATTACTATTGAAAGGATGTTTAGACAGTGGAAACGTCGATTTCCTATTCTTAAATATGGGTTGCGAATGAAACTTTCGAAAGTACCACATATTATCATTGCAGCTGCTGTACTGCACAACATGGCGATTGGAGATGGCGATTTAAATTTCGTTGATGATAATGAACAGATTTTAAATGCTTATATAAGTAATGATCATATCTATAGAGAGGATGAAGCACGCGGAAATCTGTTTCGTCGAAGACTCATTGAACAAGTGTTTGTTTGACAAAGCCATTGGTAGCGCTAAATTCAGTTTCAATATTGTTTGCAAACAGTAATCACGCTAAATCAACCGTAGAAATTTTTTGACCTACACTATAAATTAAATATAGAGACATAATTGCAAACGCAGTCTTTTGAATTACTGTATCATTGTTTGTCAAATATTTTATATTATGGTAAAACATATACGATCGTACGTATATGGGCATTTCCACGAAAATGTCAACCTGAGCATGGTTCATAAAAGGTGCAGTATGTTACTGCAAAGCAGTTCTACTTGGGGTAAAATGCACTGAAATTAACAAATATTAACTTTATTTTTCAAAATTTATCGGTCTTCACATAGAAAATCAAAAATAACATGACATGTACATGTTTTCAACTGAAATGAAAAATGTGAATTAGCTGAAAAATGTGATCGATTATTGAAATTACTGTGAAATATACAAAATTGACTCGGATAAGTTATTTGCGAGAAATACTCTATATCAAATTGTGTATGCGTTTCAACAGCTAAAACCTCCGAATAGTAAAAGAGAATTACATTTAATTATGTTACATTGAAAATGTCAGATCGTTATCTTCTTTGTCAGATAACTAATTAATTAACTTTCTAATTATCAGAGCTAATTTTGGCGCAATTTCATTCAGTACTTTCAGAGAGCAAGACATCTAAGTTCAAACACTACCAATGTCCGTCAGATCGTTACCGTGGAAATGCCCATATGAAGCTATAAAATTGTAAGGCATGCATGGAACAGCTAGAAGGGATAGTCACTTTTGCTTCAAATTTTTATCGTAATTCTACAACTCAATTTTGGAAATTATGTATTATGATCGTAGCAGGCTTACGAGCGTAAATATACATATAATTTCAGCCACGCTGTGGAAGTTGGATAAAAATTATTGAATGCAACAAGAATAATATGTATATTTCGTAGCAATACACACCACAACTGTTCACTATTTAGATTTTCAAAACGAAGTCGTTGATTCATCAGAAAACAACTGCTGTATAAAGCCACTCGTATTGCCTCGTCTGTGTTCTGTTGGCTGTACGGCAGCAGTGGTTTTATGTGCTTCTGAGTTCGTTAATTTTTCTAGAGCCTGAAAATAAAATATAATTAAATGATAATTACATACTTTAAGAAAGCGCTGCGTTAAACATCATGACTCACCTCAGCTATTCGTTCCTGGGCAATAGCCTTTCTCCTTTCCACATCGAGCCTCTCTCTTGAAATTGTGAAAAAATCAAGTGTTGTGGGTCGTTTTGCTGAGTTACTTGTACATTTTTGCGACTCTTCCATCAAGGCATTACATTTACAGGTAGGCTTTCTCGCGGCATCGCTTACTGTCCGGTTCTCAATTTCTGAATCATTGTCGCTATCGATATCAACTTTTGATGTACTGGGATGGGTTTGAACAGCATCACCATCGTAACTGCATTCAAGTGGTTCCATTTCTGCGGCTATTATCTCAGATATTTGTCCATGAGTGATGGACAAATTTGGGGCCAAATTGACTCCACCTCCAGTCGCATTTGTCTCTCTCTTCATAAGCGCAATATTCTTTTTCCTCTTGGATTTTAAACCTTTCCAAAGAACCTTCATCTGATTGACTGACTTTGCTGAATTATATTTACTGTTGAAAGTAGCTGTTAGGTCACTCCATGCCTTCTACTTTTTCGCTAAAGTCTTCAAAGTGACACCCTTACTTTCAATAATCCGATTCGATCTTATAAAATCTATTACGAATTCCCTGTGGGCTGTGGTAAAGTTTTCACTTCTTCTTCTCGACATATTTTGGCAGCTTAACTGTTGTAAACTTTGTTGTAAATGATGCGATTCTTAACGATTTATTCGACGTTAGTGATATTTCATTGGTTAATTATATTAACCAACGAGGATGGTAGATGATTTGCGCCAGGGCATAGTAACTCTAATGACTTGATAATACCGCTTCGTGAAATCGATTTTACTCCGAAGTAGTAGCTACTCCTGGTATTTGTGCTACTACTGGTAGCAGTTAATACTGCTTCATGAAATCGGCCCTTTATGTACACATAAAACAGGTCGCCTCGCAGCTATGTACAGTGCTTCCAATACAGGCAAAGAAAAACGATATTTACAAGATGATAAAATAGAAAAATATGTACAAAGTGGACGATACTGAAAAGAGTCACATTCAAGTATGTGTCGAGCGATAGAACTTAGAGGTGCTGTTCTAGATCGCGGTCTTGTCTTTCTATCCTCAAGCCACCTAGGAACATGTTCTCTCATTCGGACCCGCAAAGTCCTCTCGGTACGTCCGATGTAACTGTGTCCACAGTCACATTGAAAATCCCCTCAAATAAAAAAATTCTATTATAATAGTCACAATTAGCACCCTTTATTCAACAATAGAATAAAACTACAGTCCGTTTCATAAAAAGTGGATCATCCTAAAATTTGACTAAATAAAACATAAGTATGATACAGAGAGCATTTTTCATGTTATTTCATGTCCCTAATATATTTAAATGTCCTTATATAATCTGATAAGCTATGATACAGTAACGGTTCTTAAGAAGCTAATATTTTGTGGACCTACCTTATTGTCAATGACATTACCAATTCGTCTAGGCATTGATTCGATGATATCGTTGATTTTTGACTGATCTAACTTTCTCCACTCTCTTTCTAACAGTGACGTAAGTTGTGATACGCCATCTGTAGGTAGCAGTGAACGACGAACGTCACGTTTTAGAATACTCCATACATTTTCTATGGGATTCAGATCAGGAGAACGAGCTGGCCAAGATAATGTCCTAAGCCCTAATTGAGACTTGCATAAGTTGACTCTACTACTCCTGTGACACGTAGCATTATCATTCATAAATAACTAAGTCGATGGATCACCAAGTTGACCTGTCATTTGGCAACCCGATCCCATTGATTTCGCCAGTGACAATGACTCATTGCCCATCTGAGACGTCTTTTTGTATGCTGATCTGATAATTCGATCTGAGAGGGCCTCTTACAGCTCTTGAAATTCGACTCAATAAGTTTTCTACGAATAGTGGACTTAGAAATAGACGAGTCTAGTGCAGCCATCTCAGTTAACTAGAGACTTGGATCAACTTTAACAAATCTCAAAATTAGGCGGTCTCTACGTTTGGATGTTTTGCGTGGACGGCCAGAGCCCTCTTTACGACAGAGTCGAAAATCATCATTATGCCATCGATGCACATTTGTGTAAGGGACATTTAGTCGCTTGCTTGTAGCTCGCAAAGATAACCCTAGTTCTAGCAAGGCTGACACTTTGCCTTTTGTGAATGCGATCTCGTTATTGTTCATTTGTGCTTTGTATTGTTTTCAACCGGTAAGAGATAGATTTCTAGCTGAAAGCAATCAGGAGTGCTGCCAACGCCACCGCAACGAAGTCAGGAAGCTATGGAACATGAAGTCCAGTTAATCACATGTAGCCACAGAATTAGACAGGCCGTCTCTTCTTCCGTTTGACTAGAAGGGAAGCATTGGAACATGTAACGTAAATAAAATGGCACTATCTCCTGACTAAATACCATAGCAATCGAACAATGAGCAGCCAGTTCAACATTAAAAATGCCAAATTGTGCTAAGTTTCAGTGACTTATCAACCGAATCACACAACAAAGAGACACAGACGATGTCAAGTTCTACAGAGAAGTTTGTGAACGTGTTTTTCGTGCGCCTGCTAACTTTTTTAAATGATCTGAGGGCCCAACATTATCGAGAAAACTTTTGCGCAATGATCTGAATTCTCCGAATCTGAAGGAGTCGTGGCGATCGGAGCATTTTGAAGGAATTCAGAGCAATCCGCGAGCGACGCACGACTACTTTTCCTATCTCTGTAAGGTATTAAAAATTTCTTTTTGCCCACTTATTAAGTTCCTGCATGTGCCATCTGTTTGAATCAGTTTGCACTTCTAGCAAAGTGATACGATTAAACAATCTAATTCTGTGCATGTAGCAGTTACATTATTGTTGATGAATAATGGTGCTATACTGGCTCTGATTGACCGATTTTCTTTATTTTTGTTTTGCTTGATAGCTTTTGGCTTGTAGAACAACATATTACATAACAAAGGAAACAAATGTAATTTTATAAGAGTGAGGTATGATGTTGTGTAACATTGTTAAATGAAGATCAAATTATCTACTACTTTTTTTATCTATAACAGCAAAACAACTCAATATTCATGCTTGAAATTTCCAACAATGATATTAGTAAGCACAACTGACATAGAAAGAAAGAAAGAAAGAAAGGATTTATTCACGGCATGATGCATGCATGTGACTACGTACAAATACTATTGTGTAACTACATGTAACAGATATAAAAGTCAGATGAGATGAATAATTAGGCATGTAAAAGTCAACTTTGCAGTCTCAGGAATCCTTTTATTGCTTGTATTTCTGCAGAAGATTTATGCGAACAACTTCGAGTTTCCACAGGCAGCTTGTTCCAAAAACTGGGCCCAAAGTATCTCAATGTATAAAGACCGCTTCTCCTTGTTCGACATCTAGGTTGGATGAACACGCTTCGATGCGATTCCGATGGTGATGGTGGAAACATGCTCAGAAAGACGACTGGAGCATATCCTCGGTCAGTTTGGCAGATTTTGGCAATTTCCCTTTCATCCACAGTTTTACTTCTCGATAAGGTTGTTTCAACTGACTTCATGAACCTGTAGAGATTTTGGTGAAAGCGCTCATTCAAATTAAGGGCATTCAAGGAGGCCTGAAGTTCTGATAGAGGGGAACGATGGTCCATCGTCGTAATTCGGAAACATCTTTCATACATTGCTTCCAGTTTTCTTTTCGATGTGCGGCTAGCAAAAATCAACAACGGTGAAGCATAATCGAAATGCGGAGAATGTAGGTTTCGATTAATCTCCAGCGCGTCTTTCTACCCACAAACTTTCGCAATCGATTTATACCACAAAGTTTCCATGCAATAGTGCGGATAGTCTTCCTTATGTGGAAGTCGTATAAAAAGCTTCTGTCAATCGTCACTCCTAGAAGTTTGATGCTGTCCTGGCTAGGAAGACTTTCTCCGTTGACATGGAATTGAAGCTGTTCGGAATGATTTCCTAGGCCCATGCATTGAGTCTTGGCTTGATTAATGCATAGTTTATTTTGCCTGAGCCAATCAATAGCCAAAGACAGAACAGTCGATAGTTTATCTTGAACATTAGACACAGTCTCTCCATCAATCCAAATAGTTATGTCGTCTGCGTAAGCGACAATGTGAGCATCACATGAACTTATGAGCAGAAGTAGGTCATTGAGGAACACATTCCATATCAATGGACCCCATTGTGACCCTTGCGGAATACCTTTTTGCATAGTATACAATTGATCGTATGATTTACCATGTAGTCGAACGCAGTTCTTTCTTTCATTCAGGTAATTCTTCATTAACTCAATTGATGATTCTCCCATACCGTAGACCGAAAGTTTCATTAGCAAAAGCTCATGGCAAACGTTGTCGAACGCACCGGAGAGGTCAATTGAGACGATTCCAACAACTGTCTTTGCGTCTAAAGCATGCTTCCACGATTCAGTCATAAATATCAATGCACTTTCTGTACTATGATTTCTTTTGTACGCAAATTGATAAGGTGAAAGCATATGCAAAATGTAATTTGAAAATTGCAGCGTAATGATGGCTTCAAAGACTTTAGCGCACTGTGAAATAACTGTTATTGGCCTATATCTGGTAACATCAGTTCTGTTACCGCTTTTGAAGACTGGAGTCCACGAACCATTTTTAATTGCTGACGGAAACTTTTTCATCGAGAGGAATGCGTTGAACAAGGCAGCCATTACCAAGCTGATGACAGACGCTGATTCCTTCAGTGCACGAGCAGGGATTCCATCAACACCAGTTGCCTTTGAACATTTCAATCTATGATTAATTACAGACTCTACTTCAAGTGGTGTTGTTTTTGAAAAATCAAACTTGCCACCATCAGCACCGCGCTTCTGAGTTATCACTCTTAAGCTGATATGGTCTTCGGTCACAGCATTCTGGACAGGTTGACAAATCTCGCCTTCCACTCTATAAGTTGCTTCAAAATGCTTTCCAAATTGGCTGGCAACTGAAGTCTCATCGATGTGAAGGGTGTCATTGTTACGGTCAGCGAGTACGATTTTTGTTGTATCCTTTGCCTTTTTACTTCTAAAGTATTTTCCAAAGGTACGATAGAAGTCTTTGGGACTCTGAGTTTCTGATTTTTCATGGAAATATCTTGAAGCCGCTTTTCGATTCAGTTGGATCTCAACCTTCTGCCAGTAGCACTTTTGCTTCCAAGCATAGCTGTCCTTGTCTCTCTTTCGTTCTATGATTGGTGTTCGGTTGAGCCATTTGTGCTTTTCTCGCCTGGCATTTCATATCTCATTATTGAACCAAGGGTGGCTATTCGATTTGATAGTGACATTTCTCCATGGGGCATGACGATCTAGTATCTCGGTATAAATTGAATGGAATACTGAATACGTATCATCAATGTTATCAAAAATGGTGCATACGCTGAATACTGGGAGAGCTTCAGACAGTTCATTAAGAAACAACTCAGAATCAAAAGACTTAAATGAACGACAGCTAAAGGATTGCTTTGAAACAGGTGGTCTATTGCACATTAAAACAGTTATCACCATACAATGATCTGATAAATCAGGATCATGAACACCAATTTCTGCAACAATATCTTCAGCCGCGAGGACGATGTCGAGGCATGATCCACTTGCTGGTCGCGTTACTTTGTGGACATGACATTCAATATCATATTGGTCACAAATCTCAACCAGTAAATCCGAGTGACTTTTATGATGGGTTCCTAAGGAACAGAGATTGAGATCACCAACTATGACAATTTCCGATTCTATAGAGCTTGATACAGACAAGGCATGTTGCAGTTCTTGTCGGGCTTGAACAAAAGCTTTTGATGGTCTTCGATAGATGCATGCTAACACAAATTTTACATCTTCGGAAACGATATGAAGAGAAATGCATTCAATAGCCCGGAACGATTCATTGCGTAGTCTGATTGGGATCTGCGTAACCGGAAGAGTGTCCTTGACGTATATTAGTGTGCCTCCATGTTTCTTTGAACCAGTTTTAAATGTCCTGTATCCTTTCGAGGAAAGCTCAATTTCAGAAGTGCTGTCATCTAGCTTGGCCTCCTGAATGCACAAGATGTCCAAGCTCAGTCGATCAAGGTATTCATGCTTTAGTGTTCTGAGAGGGCGGTCATCTTCCTTTCTCAGAGAATTCACGTTGATCTGACCGATACACAACTTATCTTTGTGACTCTTTCTCAGTTGTAAAGTATCCTCAAAATCCATCAGCAATTCACCAGAACATAGAATATAGAGAATCAGCAGGCATGATTTGCAATAAAAAGTCAGAAAAGGAAACCAAACTCCAATGAATGAAAATTGAGATTTGAACGAGCTACCTCGGACATCTGAAGTTCCAACGCTACCCATAGACTGTCACAACACGATCACGGGAGACTGGTTTGCTTGCACTTGCTCTGAGAATTCGGAATTACTGTGCATGTATCGCCTGATCCGATGATGTCTCAAGGTCACGACAGCCGTCCACACACAAGACAAGAGGAAGGTGAGAAGAGATCGCTCGACGATAATCCTCAATTTACGAATAGACGACGACTGGACGACGACGGATGATAGCACAATAACCCAGAGCACAGCATGAGAATTATAATGATCCAAAACTCGATGACGATGGATGCCTTGATATCAACCAACAACCAAAATTTCCAGATTTGATCGGAGCACCGCAGAGACACGTCCTTCACGTCCTAGAGATGTGACAGACATGATATGAAGATATGACATATCTTCCATATTTCAGAGAAATTCGTTCAAGTTTGGCGGAGTTAGACAAAGTTGAAGTTAAGGCGATGTTTAAGGGTGATCCATTTTTTTATGAAACAATCTGTAGCTCTGTCGATCTATCTCTCTCTCTCTCTCTTATCTCTGCGTGCAGTTAACACAACAGCCGAATACTGTGATTTCAATTTTTGTACAAATAGATTTATCACAGGTCTATCGAAAAAGTGGAATTGAGGTTTATCAAGGTCAATTCCAATTCCAATTCCAATTCCAGTAGATTTAAATATCGTCAATTCCAATTCCAATTCCGACGAAAAATGGAATTAATTCCGGGTCGGAATTAATTCCAATTCCGACTTTTCCAACTCTGATTGCAAGGATAAATCGAGCGGCGCTGTTAAAACTAGAAGAGTGGTCATTATTTGCAGAATGCACATATAAAGCATTGTTCATGTTATGATTACGAATATCATTCCTATGTTCTTTAATCTGAACATTCAAAGAGCGACCGGATTCACCTATATACGAGTAAAATTTATTACAATTACTACACAATTACTACAATTACAATCACGAGAGTTCATTCGATGTGAATCAGAGTCAGAACGATGGTTTGGCTTATAAAACGAAGATTTAGCCTTGGACAAGGACTTATTAAGTACAGATTGAGGGTTGGCAGAAAGGCAGGGGGTTGGCAGGGAGGCAGAAAGTGAAGCGAAATTGAAATCAACTTCATCAGATAAAAAATCATGACTACATGCCTTCAAAGCGCCAAGGAACAAATCATGTGCAACGCTAAGTTTGATGGACAAGGGGTGGAAAGAGAAAAGGTTAAGATAAAAATTCGAATGAGCAGGCTTTCGAAAGACTTTAAACTCAAGCCTGTAGGAGAGCGAGCTATCTAAGCGTCAAGAAAAGAAATAGAACAATCAGATTCCCATCAGTGGGTAAAAGATAGAGTGGGATAAAGAGAATTAAGGTATTACAAAAAGGAATTTAAATCAAAGGTGCAGTCAACAGCTACAATATCTTCAATGCAGCGAACAAAGAAGAACGGGTTCGATCCTACAAAAGAGGAAATGAATTCAGATTCCACATGTTCTAGAAACAAATTTGCAAACACAGGAGACAAGGGATTACCCATTGAAAATCCAAATGTCTGTTCAAAATATTTTCCATTTACAAAATAAATTGAGCTATGCGAGGCTGCAAGCTTAATCAAATCTAACAAACATGGAATGGAAAAGGGAAAGTAGGATTATTGTCTGGTAGACTCCTGATGATAAAATCAAGTGTAGGTGAAAGGGGAATATTAGTGGACAGAGACTCGTCGTTAAAGGTAATAAAGCGATCAGATGAGATAAAGCAAGGTTACGGAGCTTGGACAACAGATCTTTGTTGTGTTTTAAGCGAGAGGACGAAAAAGACCCGAGGAAAGGGGATAAAAGAGATGCAAGCCTTTTTTTAAAGATGATAGGTGAGAGAATTTACATAGAAGAAGATGCACGCAAGGGACAATTCAGTTTATGAATCTTGGGAAGACCATAGGCATATGTTAAAGAAGGTGAAACAGATTTGAAAGAAAGAACAACTATGCTTCGGATATTTTTCAGACAAAGATTTCAAGTTGACAGAGATCAATGATTTATATCAATTTATCAATTTTTTTCAATATTGATTCTTCGCCATGCTGCCCTGATACTTTGTTCTAAAAAAGAGTTACAGCACTCAAAAACGAGTACCATAACTGCTGAAATATTTCTAATTAGTAAATTTGATAGCGTTGTTGATTAATTTGTATCATAATCATAAGTCAAAGCTTCTAAATCACTTCGTTCACTCAATATAAAAAGGAGCTTTGAAGTGGGGCATTATGAACCGTGTTCAAAGTGCCCCACATCTCTAACTTTCCAAAACGTGTTCGTGATCAATTGAGACAGCACTCAAATGGTTTTTAACTAATCAATTACTGAAATTGATAAATAATAATAATAATTAATAAACTGAACAAAGATATAGCCAACCGATAAATGAAAAACTGTAATACATAACACAATATCCAACATAAAGAAGATCTACACTGTAAACCGTCGACCGACAATTATCCTACAAAATTACTGACTATTGTCGCCTTCAATATCCTGCGATATCCGACGATTTTGTAGGTTCTCCACCGACATCGAAACAGATGCCTTGTATACAAATTAACTAGACAAAAACTGTTGAATATTGATTGATTTTTTCGATTAGTGATTGCTTGACTTTTGGGCAATCTGTATTTTGTGGCAAAACCATGATTTATTTTGACATAATTTAATTAATTACCTACATAAAATTGAAGCTATAATTCATTGCTATTCATTCTGTCGCTTTTTGTCAGATATTGTAGGTAAACCAGTCAACGGTTTACAGTGTATATGCATACTAGGCCTACATAATTCTTTTATAAATTCTCCTAACACTGCTTCTTGTGTTTAAAGTACACAATTATGACCAAATTGATCTTACCAAGCCCATTTAAACGCATCATGATGAAATGAAACCATTTTATAAAGATAGTAAAAAAGACCCATATCATGACAGACATGGATCATCAAAGCCTTTTGGATTATACATTCTGCGTTTTGCTGATTCTACCTTAATATTCATAAAGGCAAGCAGTTGTTATACAAAAATACGCAGGTCCTAATTGTGCATGAAGACAAGAACAGTAAATGCTCTGATAACATCGTTCAATAGAGCGCACCGGCAAAATTAGTTAATTTTCTTAGGGGGAGTCCTGTGTTTTCGGGTGGGAATTTCCCCCGAAATACCCCCGTAGATTCTCTACTGTCCAACCCACACTCAGGCAGTTGCTCCGCGGTGAGTTTTATTATGGGGTGGAGGAAGAGAGTGAAACTAGTGATATAGACAGACTGAAAGGAAATACACCAAAGATGTTTTAGACTTATTAAGAATTTGGAGATGATGAATGATTATGACAAAGGTGATCTCATAACATGTTTCATGGAAGCCCATTTACGTGATGAAGATATCAAACTGCAAATAAATAATTAAATAGGCTCTCATACAACAGCAACTACTGGCAACCGCAATAAAAGAATTGCAACATATGAAAATCGCTCAATTTGCAAATCAGACATGTGAGTATGAGAATGAATCAGGCAAGGAGAGAGAGGGAGCATTTTCTGAGCTATCGGTGAACTAGGAAAAAGTCAGTGATATCGTGAAGTAATCACAAACAAAATCATGACTCCTTCGGCTGAAAATGCTATGTTCTCACTTTTTCAACAAAGCTGTTCATGTTCGGTATCTTCAGAATCCTTGCCAAGTAAAAAATGCGAATATGTAAATTATATTCAAGTAAGTTCAATAGATCTTTTTCAAACGTCTTCAACATTTTTCCTCATTTCCGCTAAAGTACGTAGAAAGTTATACAAAAGTAATCAAAACTCCCCTTTTCAGTTTTCAGTCTTCAACGGTCGATGTTTGGATGGCACAGATGCAGCCTTTGTGAAGGTTCATATAAGAGTGACTGACTATCCCGCGAAAGTAAACAGATACAATGTGAGGTGAACGAAGATTCAAAACAAATCAATTAGCAATGGCATGTCCTTGTTCTCTCACAGTGACTTCCGATTGTTTACCGTCATTGCTTATGTACTTTTGCGGAAATGAGAAAAAACGTTGAACAAGTTTGAAAAAGATGAACTTGCATGAAAATAACTCACGTATTCGCACTCTTTGCTTCGCAAGGATTCTGCGAGGACCAAATATGAACATCTTTGATGAAAAGTGAGAACATAGCATTTTCAGCCAAAGGAGTCATGATTTTGTGACAACTTCACGATATCACTGACTTTTTCCTAGTTCACCGATTTTGATAACCAGCATATCAAAAGAGAGCTCAGAAAATGCTCACTCTCCCCTTGCCTGATTCATTCTCATACTCACGTGTCTTCAAACTGAAAAATTGCGATCTGTAAATTGAACGATTTTCCGCTGACTATTCAGCTCTTGAACATTTAAGCCATCAACATCATCCTCTCTTCTGTGATCATCCTATGTGCTAATTTATTTGATTTTTTAACGAAATGAAAGGACCATGCTTTTGCTAGCCGCAAGTCGGCAATCAAAAGCTTTTGACTTTTGACTTTTGAAAATAGTTGAGCCCAGAATACTGTACCTTTAAATTGAGTTCATATCTATATCTATCCATTGCACGTGTGCTACAACATCATGTTGACATGCGACAAAGTGAACAGTGACATGATGCAACTGAAATACAATTTGAAAAGTCGTGCGATTTAAAGCCCTGTATTGTATAGGCTGTCTTTAAGCCTATTTTGAAACATGATACCCAATTTCAGATCGAGTGAATGAAGAAATTGGACTATCGTCCATCTGAACTGTAGTCGGTACTCAAACAAACTGTTTGACACCATCGCATTGTTACTTGGATTGCTGCTACTGTTTGCTTATTCTTGAAGTAGTAAGTTTTTACATGGATAATAATACACGTGAGTCAATTCTAAATTCAAACGCGATTGATAAATTACTTAATTCTTTCTTCACAAGTTTGTTAGCTAACAGGAGGGCGTACATACATTGGATTGATTCATCGAGTAGGCCTGATGATCATTCATAGCTGTGGGCCTGAGAAAAAAGCTGAGGAATCACCTAACACAAAGAGAACAAGCATCAAAAATTCAATTTTGTAATGTTGAGGCACTATCACCCGTAGTTAATTGAATAAAGTAAAAACCACACTAATAGAAAAGAATGTTTTTCGAGCTTTCGATCATACTCATGAAACGAATGAAAACAGTTGCACCTACGCGTGCACTATAAGATAAAAATGAAGAAGTTAACATGTAAGAAATGAACAGATAGTGCCGACACAGGAGGGGCAGACATCTAAAATGAAACATTTTCAACACCGTGAACAACGAGATTAGCAATATAAGTATTTATAGTAAAGAGGCTGGAATTAAGATTGACAACATTGATGGAATGCAATCTTATTACAGAGGATTCCAACACTTTTCTAGTATGGAGGTCATTGCAAGCAGAGCTGGAAAAATTCCACTGAAATTTTTTAATTCCAATTCCAATTCCAGAGCAGAAATTTCAATTCCAATTCCAATTCCAGTCGAAACAGTTCAATTCAATTCCAATTCCAATTCCATAATGAGATTCAATTCCGATAATTGCATGACGCGTATATGTTAATGTATCTAAAGTTTCCTCGCTTCAATTTAACCCATGTGCCCGTATCCTATCCTCGTTATTCCTGTGTGCCGTTCCCTGCGTCGTTCCTATGTGCGTTCTCATGTTCATAGTTCATATTTCTTGTGTACATGTACATGTATATATGCAGCCGGTCAGCATATGCCATTTTCGTTTCGTAAACGAGATATTCAACATCTTGTGAAAAAGAGAAAGGAAAATTAACGGTCAGCAAAGAATCAAACGCTGAGAGAGAGAGAGCATATAGAAAGTCCTAGAATGGAAATTGCATGAAAATTATGGCACACGCCGGAGGAACTAAGTTGGGCCAAAACGCAAATTGTGCGAGCTGGTGTCCATGTTTTCTTATTTGTATTTATATTTATCAAGCCAAATTGTGATCTGGATTGCTGCCCCTTGTCCAAAGATCATACACAAAAGCAATAGTGAATTTACAAAATACTGCGGCGACAGGATGACAAAGAAATAAATCCTTTAAAACGTTCTGTACGTTCATCATTTTGAAATATCGCTCCTATAATCTATCAAGAGTATTATCAGTCAATTATGCAACTTGCAATGTCGATTTACAGAACATACATTGCTCCAGCTTGAAATCAGAGGTCAAGAAATCTCAGAGTATTCATTTTACTTGAAAGGGCTCCCCTGTTCACTATATTTGAACAATTTTCAAAATCTTTACATGCTTTCGAATATCAGCTTCCAAAATATCATCACACTATATCACATGTGTCATTTAATGATTAATTGAAAAGTTCCAGCGACTATTCACTTATCTGAGGAATTGTTGTCGGTGAAGAAGCTTTCAATGAGTTTATTCGACAAATGCGCTAGGTTTCTTAACCGTATGAAGGAGAAATCATCCTATAATTAGAATTTTTTTCTATTGAATTCTTGAGATATTCTTACAACCAGTGCACCGCCCACTTTCAATTATGACTTTGTGGACCAATTTTTAATTCGAATTTTGAAAAATAGTTGTTAATGACTGCTGCAAATCGACACAATATACCAACCCAGGGAATAGTAGGCCATAGCACATGAAACAATGCCACCATCTCACTCAATATTATCTTAAGTTTTAATAATGAAAGCAACACAATTGACTTCATGGGTTTAATACCCGAGCGCTTTCGTGGCTGAGAAACATTCAATGATAACTGCCGCCAGTGACAGCAACCAATCAGTGCCAAGGTAGAGACAATGAATAAAGGAACTCTTTGGGCCGGTTTCATGAAGCGGCATTAGCTTACTCTCGGTCGTAACTTGAAGAAAATCGATGAATTTAGTCTCGTGTGGATTTCACGAAGTAGTATTACCAACTACCGGGACTACTACCGTGGATCAATAAATTTACGCCGGCAGTAACACTAAAAAATCAATAGATTTACTTCTCCGATTTACTCTCTAACGAGGGTAGGTATAACTGTGAAGTTGAACGCAGTCATTTTCTATAGTTTTGGCTTCTGGAAATGGCAGGTTACATATTAATGATGCGTGCATTTAGAAGAGAGCGTGTATTCCGAGATCGACATAACCCATTCGATTGTTACGACGAGGAAAATTTCCGTCTGCGCTATAGATTGACGAAATCATGCGCGAACTCATTGATTTCTCAAATCAGGGCAGACATCGCATCTCCTACCCTTCGAAGCTTCGCAGTATCTCCAGAACTGCAAACTTTCATTTTCCTTCGCTTCTTGGCCACCGATCAGTTTTACCATGAGGTTGGTGATATTCATGGATTTTCTCCATCCACTGTGTGCAGAATTATTGTGAGGATATCGAATGCGATTGCAGCGTTAAGCTCAACATACATAAAAATGCCAGAATCTCAAGAAGAAGTTGATTCAACAAAGTTGGATTTTTACCGAATTGCAAACTTTCCAGGTGTTCTGGGAGCAATAGATTGTACACATGTTCGTCTACTATTCAACGTTCCTCCAGAAAACGCTGCAATGTATATTAATCGGCATCATTGGTATTCCTTGAATGTTCAGGTTGTATGTGACGCTCGATACAGAATTACAAATATAGTAGCCAGATGGCAAGGATCCATACATGATTCAAGAATCTGAAACAATTGTCGACTACTTATGGGTTTTGAGAGCAATCAGTATCAAGGATACCTTCTCGGTGATAGTGGATATCCTTGTTCTCCATATCTCCTGACCCCATTACTTCGAGTAAACAACGATAGAGAACGGCGTTATAACCATGCTCATATTCGAACACGCATTACTATTGAAAGGATGTTTAGACAGTGGAAACGTCGATTTCCTATTCTTAAATATGGGTTGCGAATGAAACTTTCGAAAGTACCACATATTATCATTGCAGCTGCTGTACTGCACAACATGGCGATTGGAGATGGCGATTTAAATTTCGTTGATGATAATGAACAGATTTTAAATGCTTATATAAGTAATGATCATATCTATAGAGAGGATGAAGCACGCGGAAATCTGTTTCGTCGAAGACTCATTGAACAAGTGTTTGTTTGACAAAGCCATTGGTAGCGCTACATTCAGTTTCAATATTGTTTGCAAACAGTAATCACGCTAAATCAACCGTAGAAATTTTTTTGACCTACACTATAAATTAAATATAGAGACATAATTGCAAACGCAGTCTTTTGAATTACTGTATCATTGTTTGTCAAATATTTTATATTATGGTAAAACATATACGATCGTACGTATATGGGCATTTCCACGAAAATGTCAACCTGAGCATGGTTCATAAAAGGTGCAGTATGTTACTGCAAAGCAGTTCTACTTGGGGTAAAATGCACTGAAATTAACAAATATTAACTTTATTTTTCAAAATTTATCGGTCTTCACATAGAAAATCAAAAATAACATGACATGTACATGTTTTCAACTGAAATGAAAAATGTGAATTAGCTGAAAAATGTGATCGATTATTGAAATTACTGTGAAATATACAAAATTGACTCGGATAAGTTATTTGCGAGAAATACTCTATATCAAATTGTGTATGCGTTTCAACAGCTAAAACCTCCGAATAGTAAAAGAGAATTACATTTAATTATGTTACATTGAAAATGTCAGATCGTTATCTTCTTTGTCAGATAATTAATTAATTAACTTTCTAATTATCAGAGCTAATTTTGGCGCAATTTCATTCAGTACTTTCAGAGAGCAAGACATCTAAGTTCAAACACTACCAATGTCCGTCAGATCGTTACCGTGGAAATGCCCATATGAAGCTATAAAATTGTAAGGCATGCATGGAACAGCTAGAAGGGATAGTCACTTTTGCTTCAAATTTTTATCGTAATTCTACAACTCAATTTTGGAAATTATGTATTATGATCGTAGCAGGCTTACGAGCGTAAATATACATATAATTTCAGCCACGCTGTGGAAGTTGGATAAAAATTATTGAATGCAACAAGAATAATATGTATATTTCGTAGCAATACACACCACAACTGTTCACTATTTAGATTTTCAAAACGAAGTCGTTGATTCATCAGAAAACAACTGCTGTATAAAGCCACTCGTATTGCCTCGTCTGTGTTCTGTTGGCTGTACGGCAGCAGTGGTTTTATGTGCTTCTGAGTTCGTTAATTTTTCTAGAGCCTGAAAATAAAATATAATTAAATGATAATTACATACTTTAAGAAAGCGCTGCGTTAAACATCATGACTCACCTCAGCTATTCGTTCCTGGGCAATAGCCTTTCTCCTTTCCACATCGAGCCTCTCTCTTGAAATTGTGAAAAAATCAAGTGTTGTGGGTCGTTTTGCTGAGTTACTTGTACATTTTTGCGACTCTTCCATCAAGGCATTACATTTACAGGTAGGCTTTCTCGCGGCATCGCTTACTGTCCGGTTCTCAATTTCTGAATCATTGTCGCTATCGATATCAACTTTTGATGTACTGGGATGGGTTTGAACAGCATCACCATCGTAACTGCATTCAAGTGGTTCCATTTCTGCGGCTATTATCTCAGATATTTGTCCATGAGTGATGGACAAATTTGGGGCCAAATTGACTCCACCTCCAGTCGCATTTGTCTCTCTCTTCATAAGCGCAATATTCTTTTTCCTCTTGGATTTTAAACCTTTCCAAAGAACCTTCATCTGATTGACTGACTTTGCTGAATTATATTTACTGTTGAAAGTAGCTGTTAGGTCACTCCATGCCTTCTACTTTTTCGCTAAAGTCTTCAAAGTGACACCCTTACTTTCAATAATCCGATTCGATCTTATAAAATCTATTACGAATTCCCTGTGGGCTGTGGTAAAGTTTTCACTTCTTCTTCTCGACATATTTTGGCAGCTTAACTGTTGTAAACTTTGTTGTAAATGATGCGATTCTTAACGATTTATTCGACGTTAGTGATATTTCATTGGTTAATTATATTAACCAACGAGGATGGTAGATGATTTGCGCCAGGGCATAGTAACTCTAATGACTTGATAATACCGCTTCGTGAAATCGATTTTACTCCGAAGTAGTAGCTACTCCTGGTATTTGTGCTACTACTGGTAGCAGTTAATACTGCTTCATGAAATCGGCCCTTTATGTACACATAAAACAGGTCGCCTCGCAGCTATGTACAGTGCTTCCAATACAGGCAAAGAAAAACGATATTTACAAGATGATAAAATAGAAAAATATGTACAAAGTGGACGATACTGAAAAGAGTCACATTCAAGTATGTGTCGAGCGATAGAACTTAGAGGTGCTGTTCTAGATCGCGGTCTTGTCTTTCTATCCTCAAGCCACCTAGGAACATGTTCTCTCATTCGGACCCGCAAAGTCCTCTCGGTACGTCCGATGTAACTGTGTCCACAGTCACATTGAAAATCCCCTCAAATAAAAAAATTCTATTATAATAGTCACAATTAGCACCCTTTATTCAACAATAGAATAAAACTACAGTCCGTTTCATAAAAAGTGGATCATCCTAAAATTTGACTAAATAAAACATAAGTATGATACAGAGAGCATTTTTCATGTTATTTCATGTCCCTAATATATTTAAATGTCCTTATATAATCTGATAAGCTATGATACAGTAACGGTTCTTAAGAAGCTAATATTTTGTGGACCTACCTTATTGTCAATGACATTACCAATTCGTCTAGGCATTGATTCGATGATATCGTTGATTTTTGACTGATCTAACTTTCTCCACTCTCTTTCTAACAGTGACGTAAGTTGTGATACGCCATCTGTAGGTAGCAGTGAACGACGAACGTCACGTTTTAGAATACTCCATACATTTTCTATGGGATTCAGATCAGGAGAACGAGCTGGCCAAGATAATGTCCTAAGCCCTAATTGAGACTTGTATAAGTTGACTCTACTACTCCTGTGACACGTAGCATTATCATTCATAAATAACTAAGTCGATGGATCACCAAGTTGACCTGTCATTTGGCAACCCGATCCCATTGATTTCGCCAGTGACAATGACTCATTGCCCATCTGAGACGTCTTTTTGTATGCTGATCTGATAATTCGATCTGAGAGGGCCTCTTACAGCTCTTGAAATTCGACTCAATAAGTTTTCTACGAATAGTGGACTTAGAAATAGACGAGTCTAGTGCAGCCATCTCAGTTAACGAGAGACTTGGATCAACTTTAACAAATCTCAAAATTAGGCGGTCTCTACGTTTGGATGTTTTGCGTGGACGGCCAGAGCCCTCTTTACGACAGAGTCGAAAATCATCATTATGCCATCGATGCACATTTGTGTAAGGGACATTTAGTCGCTTGCTTGTAGCTCGCAAAGATAACCCTAGTTCTAGCAAGGCTGACACTTTGCCTTTTGTGAATGCGATCTCGTTATTGTTCATTTGTGCTTTGTATTGTTTTCAACCGGTAAGAGATAGATTTCTAGCTGAAAGCAATCAGGAGTGCTGCCAACGCCACCGCAACGAAGTCAGGAAGCTATGGAACATGAAGTCCAGTTAATCACATGTAGCAGTTACATTATTGTTGATGAATAATGGTGCTATACTGGCTCTGATTGACCGATTTTCTTTATTTTTGTTTTGCTTGATAGCTTTTGGCTTGTAGAACAACATATTACATAACAAAGGAAACAAATGTAATTTTATAAGAGTGAGGTATGATGTTGTGTAACATTGTTAAATGAAGATCAAATTATCTACTACTTTTTTTATCTATAACAGCAAAACAACTCAATATTCATGCTTGAAATTTCCAACAATGATATTAGTAAGCACAACTGACATAGAAAGAAAGAAAGAAAGAAAGGATTTATTCACGGCATGATGCATGCATGTGACTACGTACAAATACTATTGTGTAACTACATGTAACAGATATAAAAGTCAGATGAGATGAATAATTAGGCATGTAAAAGTCAACTTTGCAGTCTCAGGAATCCTTTTATTGCTTGTATTGCTGCAGAAGATTTATGCGAACAACTTCGAGTTTCCACAGGCAGCTTGTTCCAAAAACTGGGCCCAAAGTATCTCAATGTATAAAGACCGCTTCTCCTTGTTCGACATCTAGGTTGGATGAACACGCTTCGATGCGATTCCGATGGTGATGGTGGAAACATGCTCAGAAAGACGACTGGAGCATATCCTCGGTCAGTTTGGCAGATTTTGGCAATTTCCCTTTCATCCACAGTTTTACTTCTCGATAAGGTTGTTTCAACTGACTTCATGAACCTGTAGAGATTTTGGTGAAAGCGCTCATTCAAATTAAGGGCATTCAAGGAGGCCTGAAGTTCTGATAGAGGGGAACGATGGTCCATCGTCGTAATTCGGAAACATCTTTCATACATTGCTTCCAGTTTTCTTTTCGATGTGCGGCTAGCAAAAATCAACAACGGTGAAGCATAATCGAAATGCGGAAGAATGTAGGTTTCGATTAATCTCCAGCGCGTCTTTCTACCCACAAACTTTCGCAATCGATTTATACCACAAAGTTTCCATGCAATAGTGCGGATAGTCTTCCTTATGTGGAAGTCGTATAAAAAGCTTCTGTCAATCGTCACTCCTAGAAGTTTGATGCTGTCCTGGCTAGGAAGACTTTCTCCGTTGACATGGAATTGAAGCTGTTCGGAATGATTTCCTAGGCCCATGCACTGAGTCTTGGCTTGATTAATGCATAGTTTATTTTGCCTGAGCCAATCAATAGCCAAAGACAGAACAGTCGATAGCTTATCTTGAACATGAGACACAGTCTCTCCATCAATCCAAATAGTTATGTCGTCTGCGTAAGCGACAATGTGAGCATCACATGAACTTATGAGCAGAAGTAGGTCATTGAGGAACACATTCCATATCAATGGACCCCATTGTGACCCTTGCGGAATACCTTTTTGCATAGTATACAATTGATCGTATGATTTACCGTGTAGTCGAACGCAGTTCTTTCTTTCATTCAGGTAATTCTTCATTAACTCAATTGATGATTCTCCCATACCGTAGACCGAAAGTTTCATTAGCAAAAGCTCATGGCAAACGTTGTCGAACGCACCGGAGAGGTCAATTGAGACGATTCCAACAACTGTCTTTGCGTCTAAAGCATGCTTCCACGATTCAGTCATAAATATCAATGCACTTTCTGTACTATGATTTCTTTTGTACGCAAATTGATAAGGTGAAAGCATATGCAAAATGTAATTTGAAAATTGCAGCGTAATGATGGCTTCAAAGACTTTAGCGCACTGTGAAATAACTGTTATTGGCCTATATCTGGTAACATCAGTTCTGTTACCGCTTTTGAAGACTGGAGTCCACGAACCATTTTTAATTGCTGACGGAAACTTTTTCATCGAGAGGAATGCGTTGAACAAGGCAGCCATTACCAAGCTGATGACAGACGCTGATTCCTTCAGTGCACGAGCAGGGATTCCATCAACACCAGTTGCCTTTGAACATTTCAATCTATGATTAATTACAGACTCTACTTCAAGTGGTGTTGTTTTTGAAAAATCAAACTTGCCACCATCAGCACCGCGCTTCTGAGTTATCACTCTTAAGCTGATATGGTCTTCGGTCACAGCATTCTGGACAGGTTGACAAATCTCGCCTTCCACTCTATAAGTTGCTTCAAAATGCTTTCCAAATTGGCTGGCAACTGAAGTCTCATCGATGTGAAGGGTGTCATTGTTACGGTCAGCGAGTACGATTTTTGTTGTATCCTTTGCCTTTTTACTTCTAAAGTATTTTCCAAAGGTACGATAGAAGTCTTTGGGACTCTGAGTTTCTGATTTTTCATGGAAATATCTTGAAGCCGCTTTTCGATTCAGTTGGATCTCAACCTTCTGCCAGTAGCACTTTTGCTTCCAAGCATAGCTGTCCTTGTCTCTCTTTCGTTCTATGATTGGTGTTCGGTTGAGCCATTTGTGCTTTTCTCGCCTGGCATTTAATATCTCATTATTGAACCAAGGGTGGCTATTCGATTTGATAGTGACATTTCTCCATGGGGCATGACGATCTAGTATCTCGGTATAAATTGAATGGAATACTGAATACGTATCATCAATGTTATCAAAAATGGTGCATACGCTGAATACTGGGAGAGCTTCAGACAGTTCATTAAGAAACAACTCAGAATCAAAAGACTTAAATGAACGACAGCTAAAGGATTGCTTTGAAACAGGTGGTCTATTGCACATTAAAACAGTTATCACCATACAATGATCTGATAAATCAGGATCATGAGCACCAATTTCTGCAACAATATCTTCAGCCGCGAGGACGATGTCGAGGCATGATCCACTTGCTGGTCGCGTTACTTTGTGGACATGACATTCAATATCATATTGGTCACAAATCTCAACCAGTAAATCCGAGTGACTTTTATGATGGGTTCCTAAGGAACAGAGATTGAGATCACCAACTATGACAATTTCCGATTCTATAGAGCTTGATACAGACAAGGCATGTTGCAGTTCTTGTCGGGCTTGAACAAAAGCTTTTGATGGTCTTCGATAGATGCATGCTAACACAAATTTTACATCTTCGGAAACGATATGAAGAGAAATGCATTCAATAGCCCGGAACGATTCATTGCGTAGTCTGATTGGGATCTGCGTAACCGGAAGAGTGTCCTTGACGTATATTAGTGTGCCTCCATGTTTCTTTGAACCAGTTTTAAATGTCCTGTATCCTTTCGAGGAAAGCTCAATTTCAGAAGTGCTGTCATCTAGCTTGGCCTCCTGAATGCACAAGATGTCCAAGCTCAGTCGATCAAGGTATTCATGCTTTAGTGTTCTGAGAGGGCGGTCATCTTCCTTTCTCAGAGAATTCACGTTGATCTGACCGATACACAACTTATCTTTGTGACGCTTTCTCAGTTGTAAAGTATCCTCAAAATCCATCAGCAATTCACCAGAACATAGAATATAGAGAATCAACAGGCATGATTTGCAATAAAAAGTCAGAAAAGGAAACCAAACTCCAATGAATGAAAATTGAGATTTGAACAAGCTACTTTGGACATCTGAAGTTCCAACGCTACCCATAGACTGTCACAACACGATCACTGGAGACTGGTTTGCTTGCACTTGCTCTGAGAATTCGGAATTACTGTGCATGTATCGCCTGATCCGATGATGTCTCAAGGTCACGACAGCCGTCCACACACAAGACAAGAGGAAGGTGAGAAGAGATCGCTCGACGATAATCCTCAATTTACGAATAGACGACGACTGGACGACGACGGATGATAGCACAATAACCCAGAGCACAGCATGAGAATTATAATGATCCAAAACTCGATGACGATGGATGCCTTGATATCAACCAACAACCAAAATTTCCAGATTTGATCGGAGCACCGCAGAGACACGTCCTTCACGTCCTAGAGATGTGACAGACATGATATGAAGATATGACATATCTTCCATATTTCAGAGAAATTCGTTCAAGTTTGGCGGAGTTAGACAAAGTTGAAGTTAAGGCGATGTTTAAGGGTGATCCATTTTTTATGAAACAATCTGTAGCTCTGTCGATCTATCTCTCTCTCTCTCTTATCTCTGCGTGCAGTTAACACAACAGCCGAATACTGTGATTTCAATTTTTGTACAAATAGATTTATCACAGGTCTATCGAAAAAGTGGAATTGAGGTTTATCAAGGTCAATTCCAATTCCAATTCCAATTCCAGTAGATTTAAATATCGTCAATTCCAATTCCAATTCCGACGAAAAATGGAATTAATTCCGGGTCGGAATTAATTCCAATTCCGACTTTTCCAACTCTGATTGCAAGGATAAATCGAGCGGCGCTGTTAAAACTAGAACAGTGGTCATTATTTGCAGAATGCACATATAAAGCATTGTTCATGTTATGATTACGAATATCATTCCTATGTTCTTTAATCTGAACATTCAAAGAGCGACCGGATTCACCTATATACGAGTAAAATTTATTACAATTACTACTCAATTACTACAATTACAATCACGAGAGTTCATTCGATGTGAATCAGAGTCAGAACGATGGTTTGGCTTATAAAACGAAGATTTAGCCTTGGACAAGGACTTATTAAGTACAGATTGAGGGTTGGCAGAAAGGCAGGGGGTTGGCAGGGAGGCAGAAAGTGAAGCGAAATTGAAATCAACTTCATCAGATAAAAAATCATGACTACATGCCTTCAAAGCGCCAAGGAACAAATCATGTGCAACGCTGAGTTTGATGGACAAGGGGTGGAAAGAGAAAAGGTTAAGATAAAAATTCGAATGAGCAGGCTTTCGAAAGACTTTAAACTCAAGCCTGTAGGAGAGCGAGCTATCTAAGCGTCAAGAAAAGAAATAGAACAATCAGATTCCCATCAGTGGGTAAAAGATAGAGTGGGATAAAGAGAATTAAGGTATTACAAAAAGGAATTTAAATCAAAGGTGCAGTCAACAGCTACAATATCTTCAATGCAGCGAACAAAGAAGAACGGGTTCGATCCTACAAAAGAGGAAATGAATTCAGATTCCACATGTTCTAGAAACAAATTTGCAAACACAGGAGACAAGGGATTACCCATTGAAAATCCAAATGTCTGTTCAAAATATTTTCCATTTACAAAATAAATTGAGCTATGCGAGGCTGCAAGCTTAATCAAATCTAACAAACATGGAATGGAAAAGGGAAAGTAGGATTATTGTCTGGTAGACTCCTGATGATAAAATCAAGTGTAGGTGAAAGGGGAATATTAGTGGACAGAGACTCGTCGTTAAAGGTAATAAAGCGATCAGATGAGATAAAGCAAGGTTACGGAGCTTGGACAACAGATCTTTGTTGTGTTTTAAGCGAGAGGACGAAAAAGACCCGAGGAAAGGGGATAAAAGAGATGCAAGCCTTTTTTTAAAGATGATAGGTGAGAGAATTTACATAGAAGAAGATGCACGCAAGGGACAATTCAGTTTATGAATCTTGGGAAGACCATAGGCAAATGTTAAAGAAGGTGAAACAGATTTGAAAGAAAGAACAACTATGCTTCGGATATTTTTCAGACAAAGATTTCAAGTTGACAGAGATCAATGATTTATATCAATTTATCAATTTTTTTCAATATTGATTCTTCGCCATGCTGCCCTGATACTTTGTTCTAAAAAAGAGTTACAGCACTCAAAAACGAGTACCATAACTGCTGAAATATTTCTAATTAGTAAATTTGATAGCGTTGTTGATTAATTTGTATCATAATCATAAGTCAAAGCTTCTAAATCACTTCGTTCACTCAATATAAAAAGGAGCTTTGAAGTGGGGCATTATGAACCGTGTTCAAAGTGCCCCACATCTCTAACTTTCCAAAACGTGTTCGTGATCAATTGAGACAGCACTCAAATGGTTTTTAACTAATCAATTACTGAAATTGATAAATAATACTTGCAAAAAATGCTGTCTTATGAAAATATACGCAAGTTATTGGTTGTATTAAAACAAAAGTTCTGATTTTCTGAAGATTTACTTTATCATTGAATTTTTGGGAAATCCTGGGCAAATAATGACGGAGAGCGTAAGCAATAGACATTTTCAAAGGAATCATGCTTATTTGTTATAATAAGCAATGTCTTAAACCATAAAGTTTCCACTATTTATAGTTTCGAAGAAAAGGCTGGTGGTTCAATGTGTCCTACCCTCCCACTTGAACTGCTAAAATGACTGCCTACCTAAGTAAGTAAGTAAGTAAGTAAGTGTATATTTTATCATTGAAAATCATAATTTCACATTGGAGATTACACACTTCACATTTAGAAAAGAAACATCATGGAAGAGAAAGAAAAATAAAGTAACAACACATAAAACCAGCAAAGACAGAGATCCTCTAGTCGGGAACTATTTAATTCACAATACAACAAATCCATGGAAAAAATGAATGCAGCCTACGTGAAGTTTTAGACGGTGGCAGACACAGATGTCCTGAGCGCGACATTCGAGGGGGAACAAGATCACGTAGCGGATGGTCAGAGTAAGACTCACTTTTGTAAAAGAATCGCACATGCTGTGTGAACCGTGAACAGTAATCAGCACTAAAATTAATTGTTGAAATTAGTCTCACTGTTTTTTTAGAGTGTGAACAAAAGTATCCGTGAGACGCTGTTTACCTGATATGAATGTATTTAACTGTGAATCTTTCGTATATATTTTTCCGGATATTTTGGCTGCCTTTTAGCGGTGTACATGACAGGAAATTATCAAACTTTTGAGCGAAACGTCAGTGCGAATGAAATTTACGTGGCATCCACGGACACTCTGATTTGCTTTCTCAATTTCTAGCTATTGATTAAACATTTCTGATATGCAATTTTGGAAAATATGGTAGCGAGGTTATTACTTTATTTATATCGCAATTTATTTTTTACTTTGTCAGCAATAAATTTCCACCATATGTTGATGATCCGTTTGTTTTTTTGCGTTTGAACAGGCAGTGCGCCGAACAATTTCTGAGAATCCTATACAATGCGCATTTTTAATTGACAAAATTGTATTTAATTTCTCATTTCTCGGAGTTTTAGAATTTGTGTTTGACAATTTATGAGGTATACGCATTAGCTATTAACGATGTTGATTGAAGTAGTTAGATCTTTTTGCACTATGTGCAATTTTTCAGCGCAAGAGGACCAAGCGAGATATTGCATAGAAAAGAATTGGTAGCTGACTTTCAAGAAAAAATGAATGATAAACGGATTACACGAAATATCGGATATCATAGGATGAATGGTTGAAATTCAATGTATTCTCACGGTGTAATGTGGCTTCTGTTAAAGGATTCTCTCAGTCTCAAATAGAGGTCTTGATATCTATCTAAAATAATTGCATCAACTTTACTTTTACAATGCTCTAAATGCTTGAACATTGAAGAACTGAAAGTTTTCGTGTGAGATGTTCGTTGTTATGTGTATTGTATTTGGCGCAATTGATCTTGAAACAAATTTCTGTCAAGAATAAATTGTACCAATGGCAAGCCCCAAATTTCTAATAATGATCAGCATTTCAAATATTGATGAAAAAGATCTAGAGACAAAATGAGCGGGTGATTTATTTGTATTTCTGTCTGAACACAAGAAACATCAATTAAAGACATTAAAAAAATTCAAATGTCAAATGCTATTTCATGATAGTCAAATTTCATGCAGAAATTTATGAAGCCGCTTCTTTGAAGAGTGTACATTAAGGTAATAAATTTCATTTTATAGATAGATGAAAAGATGCATTAATTTTAATGTAGAAATAAAGCGTGAAATGACCCAAAATGTAGTAATTAACCCGTTGTTATTTTTCGTAATTCTTTTTGCTAAACTTTTCGAGATATTATGATTTAATTCATACATCCACAATCTGAACCTGCATATTGATTTTGACCAATGCTCTTCAGTTTTCTTGAAATTTCATTTTCTACGGTGCTCTAATGGGTGCTCTGGGGTCTAGACCCTGCATCCTTAGCGAATTCTAAATTATGTGCTCACATTTCCTATATCTTGAGTAGTCAATATGCTTTTAATTTTATTGTTCTACATTTAAGACTAGCATTTTAATAACTTCCCTCTTGTATACAAAGAAGAATACTTCTCTAGCATAGAAATAGATACAGAAATATACCAAAAAATATTTGATGCATCCTCCGTATGTGATTGGTATTGAGCGATTTACAGTGTAGTCAAAGTGATAAATGTTTTTATCAATTTTCTGATGAAAGCGTGTTTAGAATATTTGGATAAAAATTCCATAGTAGCTTATGACGCTGTTGCTCTACTATCACAGCATTATGCTCAACGGGCGATAACAGTTACATATTTGCAGTTTACAGTCACCATCTCACATTCGAATGCATTTTATCAATGACTTCATCGGTGTTTGAAGTAAAAAGAAATACAATAACACAGTGGAGTTTTAAGGCTGACGCATGTTTCAAACAATGATTCATAAGAAGACAAAAGGGATGAAGCAGCATAGCTTGCGACAAATCCCGCAAAAAACGATTAAGCGGCTTATGTCGGGTTGGCATTTATTAAATTATTACTTGAAGGCAATGACGGTATTCAACCCGCTCACATCGATGCACAAATATAGTAATTTGACATTAAAAAACGTGATGAAGCAGCTATGCAAAGATTGGCAATATTCAAGAAATATTCAGGCCTTCGTCAGAAGATGATAAACCATTGAATGACAGCTGACAAGAGAATAATGGAACTTGAAACCGCGACAGAATCAGAATGGCAGATAGCATTCCCGGCTTTCACTTCCGACAAACTCTTTCCTTTAAATGTAGAATTCCTCCAAGCAAAGTTAGCAGAACGGAGAGCCGTCAATCCTGCGAGTGAGTAGTCATTGAACTTCAGCTCACCGACAGGATCATTGATGAATAGTACTTCAAGATGTTTCAATCCGTTGAAGAAGCAGTTCGGAACCTCACCCAGCGGATTGGCTGATAGATACAATATAGTCAATCCTGGCATCTTCTGCAATGTATTCATTTTCAAACCATCGCCGATTTTCAGCTTGTTGTTATTTATAGCTAATATCTTCAAGTTCTTGATATGAATAAAAGCATCCACGGAAATCCATCGAATATTGCTGTGAGTGGCCAGTAATTTTTCTATTCCTGTCCAAGTTGTGAATGAATTGTTGCTGAATTCCTCGATATTATTGTGGGAAATATCCAACATGGTCAGTGTCTCA
Organism: Prostheceraeus crozeri; assembly: GCA_907163375.1. Classification (NCBI taxonomy): domain Eukaryota; kingdom Metazoa; phylum Platyhelminthes; order Polycladida; family Euryleptidae; genus Prostheceraeus; species Prostheceraeus crozeri. The sequence continues at coordinate 197,992 of CAJQUW010015509.1, read as the reverse complement.
TTACTCGACTTCTCAGGAACAGTCTTTAAAAATTTCCTATCACATAATGCCGTTCCGTCTCTGTAGTCACAAGTCCTGGTTCCAATGACTTGAAAATCAGCAATCATTGACTGAAGAAAGACTAGAATAAAAACATTGCTGAGATGCATTCTTTGTGATATCATAGTCCACGATGATCTGCAACAGATGAATAGATATTAATTAAACTTGTCTTGACAATTTTGTCATGCATAATTGATAATGGCGCATGCACTGAAAGATTTTCAGAATGATTATGGTCTTTCTTTTTCATGCAGTCTAAATTCTGTTGTCATATTGCACTAATACTTTTCGAGTGGCTCAATGATCATCTTGGCAATCGTCACCAAAGAGTAGTTTACGATAGACGAAATGCACACGTCACCCACAGCAGTGACACGTTGAGTGCCGCAGGGGTCACTGTTGGGACCGTTTCTCATCTCCCTTTTCTTGTCTGCTTATCATCATTCTCAGAACATTAATGTTCATGCTATCAACTGCGGTGATAGCGTCACTCTCATAGTTCCTGTCTGCTGTCCGAATCCATATGACTTGGAATCTGTATTCAGGAGCCAGCCATTTAAAATCATGGTGCATAGCAAATCTAATGGCCATCAATGATCAAAAAATTAAATTATGGCATTTTATTTCTCCCGGGGTCATGTTGTATCAGTTCGTGAACATGAAAACATAACACAGATATAGTCCGGCAGCCAGAACGAGTTTCTGCAGGGAAAGAGGCCAAAAGTAAGACTTTCACTGAATGATGTACACCCATGCCTACTGCGAATCTGAGCGTCTGCTGAGTTCTAATGAGTTCATCTTCTTGTCAGACATGATCAAAGAAAGACACATGTTAATCCAATGGGACGCAGATTGCAATTTTTGGCAAAAATGAAATTTTCTATGTTTTCTCTTATCAACGAGAAGTAGTGAGTCTACCCGGTGGAGCCATGATTTTCGACAAAATGTGTCTTTAGGTCATATCCTATCATGTATATGTAATATCATCATGCTTCTGATCGTCAATGTACATGTATGCGAGAATGTGGTTCAAAATGGATTGGCATTTTCTCTTATCAACTGAAAAGTAGGGGAGGATGGGGTACATTGAACTAGGGATGCAGAGTCGAAGTCGGAGTCCTATCAAATGATAGGACTCCGGACAATAGATAGACCCTAAATAAAATACAAGTAAATTATTTATTCTCGTGCGTAGCTGTCACTTGTCTTGATGTCAATTTTCTCCGTCAAGAAAAAAGTACAGAGACAGCAGTGCATGCAAAGCTTGAAGTAGTTGAGGGAATGACCCGTGATAGTGGAAAAAGGATTGTCTTTTCACTCGGTGATTTTTAGTAGAGAAGACAAGCCTTCCTCCTAGCCTCGATCACACCTAAGGATCACACCTACGCACCAAAGGTCAGAGACAAAAATGAAATACTAGTTTGCTTGAGAACATTACATCTTACCCTCACGCTAATCATGATCGTGTGTGATGACTTCCCTAAAGCGCATATTAAAATCGAAAGTGTACTCATATTTTTTGGAGAAGAATGGGAGATTTTCCTGCCTGGTAGAAACTGGAGAGAAACCGTGTGAGGCACACATCAACAAGATGGGAGGAGCCGAGTCGCATGCATCCAACTTAAAGCGACATTTGATCAACTTTCATCGAAAATGATTGCTAATTGATACAGCAATGATCACTAAAAATAGGTTCAGGTAAGCCTATAATGATCTATGATATAGGTTACCGGTTTGTTTTCAAAAACTAGGCTTTTTATATGCTTGCCACCCGGAATCGGAGTCCTATCAAAATGATAGGACTCCACATCCTTGCATTGAACCACCAGCCTTTTCTTCGAAACTATGAATAATGGAAACTTTATGCTTTAAGACATTGTTTATTGTAGAATGTGGTTCAAAAAGGATTGAGTGGGCCAGCATGTTGGTGTTTGCCAACAGTAGGAGTCTTGCCAAATCTGAATGTGTACAGCTGCATGGATACATGAACACGATAAGAAATGACTTGGAGATATTTGAAATAAAATGTCTCCCATTTCTCAATGTATGATTTTTTGGGTAGTAGTGGGTTTTTGGTAGTATATTAGTAAGAAGTATATTACACTAGACCCTGTGAAGCAAAGACATTTCATGCCAAAAATTAGGCCTCTAGACCTAGTAGGGGCCGTAGAGGGTGGAGCACATTGAACATGTTTTTGAACTTTTCTCGGTCGTTTCAATATACTAAATCAAATGAACCAAAATCAAACTCGGATGAAAAGTTGGGGGCATGCTAGGTAATCTCTGAGTTGTTGGACGTTTCTCTGACGTCTCTCCTCACAATTTGAATTTTAAAAATTGTGAATTCAATGTGCAATTTCAAATTTCACGGTTCAATGTGCCCAATGCGTGGGGCTCATTGAACCACCTTTAATTATTACTCTCTTGTTCAACTTTATTAGACTTTGTGCATCATTTCTGTAGCTTCAGTTCATGAATTATCAAAATCAGACAACAAAATTCATAGTTTCAGATTTTTATTGGCAAAAATGATGCTGAGAGCATAATGCTAAATGCATTGATGCACCACAATATTACATTTATCATTGCGATTATCAATTATAAAGCATATCGGCATTGCGCAGAACATGTTGAGATATAAAACACGAGGAGGCTGGAGAAAAAAGCTGAGAAATCAACAAATACCAAAACAAGAATCATTAACAGTTCAACTTGTTTGACGACAAGGGAGGGTCTAGTGTATCATTTACATCATTTCGATTGAGATCACTGATTTATATCAATTTATCAATTTTTTCTGTATTAATTCTACGCAATGGTGTCCTGGTATTTTGTTCTCGAAATGAGTTGCAGCGCACAAAAACGAATGCCATAACTATTGAATTATTTCTAATAGTCATTTTGATAGCATTGTAAACCAATTTGTAGCATAATCACATCAAAACAAGTCACCTCGTTACAAGTCACCTCGTTACAAGTCGCCTCGTTCACTCAATAAAAGAAAATATAAGCATCGAAGTGGGGCAACATGAAATTATGAACCATGGTCAAAGTGCACCATTTTGGATGGTTCAATGTGCACCACATCGCTAACTTTTCAAAAACGTGCTCGTGTGCAAATGAGGATGCACTCAAATAGCTTTTAACCACAGCATTTATGAAATTGATAAAGAATATTTGAAAAAAATGTTATCTGATAAGAAATATATTCAGAATTTTTTTATAGGTCTTAAAAATATACTAATTACTTTTTCATTGAATTTTTGGGAAATCCTGTGAAAATAATTATGGAGAGCATAAACAATTGAAGTTGCTACTCGTACAATAAACAATGTCTTAAAGCATAAAAATTCCCTTATTTATACTTTCGGAGAACAGGCTGGTGGTTAAAGGTGACCCACGGTTCAATGTACTCCATCCTCCCCTACTTTTCAGTTGATAAGAGAAAATGCCAATCCATTTTGAACCACATTCTCGCATACATGTACATACATTGCCGATCAGAAGCATGATGATATTACATATACATGATAGGATATGACCTAAAGACACATTTTGTCGAAAATCATGGCTCCACCGGGTAGACTCAATACTTCTCAGTTGATAAGAGGAAACATAGAAAATTTCATTTTTGCCAAAAACTGCAATCTTCGTCCCATTGGATTAACATGTGTCTTTCTTTGATCATGTCTGACAAGAAGATGAACTCATTAGAACTCAGCAGACGCTCAGATTCGCAGTAGGCATGGGTGTACATCATTCAGTGAAAGTCTTACTTTTGGCCTCTTTCCCTGCAGAAACTCGTTCTGGCTGCCGGACTATATCTGTGTTATGTTTTCATGTTCACGAACTGATACAACATGACCCCGGGAGAAATAAAATGCCATAATTTAATTTTTTGATCATTGATGGCCATTAGATTTGCTATGCACCATGATTTTAAATGGCTGGCTCCTGAATACAGATTCCAAGTCATATGGATTCGGACAGCAGACAGGAACTATGAGAGTGACGCTATCACCGCAGTTGATAGCATGAACATCAATGCCTCAATGAAAAGCTTTCCTTAGATCCTTAGATTAATAATTATGAAAAGTTGGATATTACCTTTATCAGCATTTTTAGACACTTGTTTACTGGTGTGAAACTGGCCCTCTTCCGGCGTCCTATCTGGAGGCTGCTGGCTGCCGAACCGGACCTGTCCGAAAATCTCGTCCGCTTTCCATCTATGTTCTATGGTATTGATGACAAACCTGCACAAGCGATAATTTCTCCCCTCAGGCGGGCTCTCAATTAGTGCTGTCTGCTGGTCAACTAAAAACACATGGCTGGGATAATATTTTCCTACGACGAATATGAATGAATAAAGAGAGGCACCCGAAGGCCCTCTTTGACTAAGTTTTTTACTTTTTTACTTTTTATCCTTTTTATGTCATCGTGGAGACGAAAACCTAGCAAATGCAATAAAATTACTTGAAGAATTAAAATAAACTTACTCAAAATGAGACTTTAAGTTATTGTCATGAGATCGAAGGCACAGACGTTCGAGTAGACGAAGTGAGGAGGGAAACTAAGCAATGGAAATCCGACGGCGTAGCTTGATCGATAGTTGACGTATCAATATTCCCAAGCTAATTTCATATCAATCGCAGTACTGTAATTGCTCGATATCAGCGCTTTTATGTGTGGAATGTCCGATAACGCATGCAGTTTACTAGATACAATAACACACTGCTGTACAAATATAATGCGTTGATTGAAGGAATGAGCGTGTCCAGTGTCATGTCCTTTGCTACATCATGCACGAAAACCAACAGACGTACTGCGGGCCGAACTAAATCTAGGAGAGGTTTAGCAGTGAGGATCAACATATCCAAACATACAGTTGGCTGGGATACATGGACCCTTGCGTAAGGAGTAGGTGGCTATAAGGTACTGTCCTGAGGTTTTCCTGTCGGGTTAAGTGGGCAACGATCAGAAGCTCCGCCTAGATTTTAGATGAGGATCAATTTATTTACAAATGTATATCAATTTTAGATACCGGAAAAGATCGGCTGGAAATGCTGAATTAACCAACGCATGAACCAATGCATGACATTCATGCGACCCCGTGGCCACCTCGGAAATATGCGAACGCCCCCGGTGCTTTCTCAGCAGCGGAGTTTGTTACAAACAAGAGACGATGTTGCCTGAGCCCAGAGGACCTGGATATAGACGATCATTGATTTTAATTGGCCACAAGTCTGCAGTCTTCGGCCAGTAGCAGGGATGTCTATGAATAATATGATGTGGAACTCGGGATACACAACTCTCAAAGCGTGGAGAAATGACTGTGGGCCGAAGTTTTACAAATCGCAGCATATATGTGCAAAGTTTGATCCATCTTTTGACTTCAATTAGAACTTCACGACTTCATGGAAATATATCTAGTTAAGTACTGTCAGCATCAATGTCATGTATAAGATGTACTTACGCATTGCACAGAAAATGAGTATAATTAGTATCATGCCATTTAGTCATATACATCTCTGACAGTAGTCACTGGCATTTTTAATCTAAAATCGCGGCTAATCTAAAAATATATTGTGATGATGACTCTCCTTATCACAGGTCTCCATAGTGCATAGATTTTATTTTGCATCTGTGAATGTGATTTTTGTATGAGAAGTGGTAACAGTCTTTAAATCAATAGGATTTCAAATTACTTGCTAGGATGCAGTTGTAAGTTATATCCAAAAATAATTAAAATAATAGAAATTATGTAGATAGAACTTGCTGTGACGCAGACAAGGAATTAAACAAAACGAGACGATTGAGGCTAAACATGAATTCAGTGATGACTAAGCAATAACTGATTCACCTAAAGATAGTTAGCGTCGGTTTTCATACATTCATACACCCTGAAATACATGCGAATATTTTCGTGGCGCTCCAACATGCATGGATGATGGCCAAATGACAGAATAAAATGTAGAAAAAGAGATCGTGAATCACAACGAGACAAGACAGTCGAAACAACTCACGTCTAAATAATCCAGGGTAAACAGTCATTCTGGGCGTAAAGGGAAATGCCATTGTCAAATAAAGAGTTATTACAAAATGCGCAACGACATGGAATTGATTGGAAATAATAAAACGGAAGAGTAAGATGAATGCAAACGTCCTTTAAAGTGGTCATAGTCAAACCGCTAAAATCAGTATTTGAGTAAACAGACTGACATTTTCACAGACGGTCAAAAATTTCGCGTCCAGGTGGATTTGAACCACCGACCTATGGTTTTCCAGGTCAACGCTCTACCAACTGAGCTAAGTACGGGCGACAGAGACCGTAGTCCTTCATCGAAGAATCGTTTGATAACTAATATAGACTAACCGTCACCACACTGATCGGATAACAGCTCTCCGACTTTCACAATTATTCCCGAGTTCAGGCGAGAACAAATCTGTGATTCACCGGTTTCGGCTCCAAGGTTGTCGTCACCAGTCGTCACCAGTCGTCACCGCATTCTTGTGCGGCTCCTCAATGATCAGCTGCCTCTATACTCTGTATCCAACATGGTCCATAAATTTGAATGCAAATGTGTGCGTTTGAGGAGATTTCAAGGACGTGGGAACCAGCACTTGCAGATGCAGGCCATAGAATGAAGTGTAATCAGGTCTGCAAATGGACCTGAATATAATCGTCTTGACCAAGTTCGGCTTAGGCTCGTTTTTCCTCTCCTTAATTAAAGGATAATCGAGGTGATTCCGCCTTTATGTCATTTTCGCTGTGATTTTCTTAAAGTGAAGCATTGTAATCATAGTTCCGAATACCGATTATCCGATTCGAATTTGGAAAAAGCACCGTCCCACCGTCTTTCCCTGTTGGTGTCATCAATTTGAATAGTTATTTTGGAATCTTTCTATGGAAGATTGCGTCTGAACATCAAAAAACTGTTTTTTGGAGTAACACTGTTTAAATGGAATAATTAAATATTGAGTTGCGTCCTCAGTTGAAAAATGGAAACAGACCTGAATAGCTGCTATTTCATCTAATATCAGGAGTCCTCAGCAGGCCTAGTTTACATCTCTAAGCATTGAAACAACTCCTTATTTAAAGTTGCTTTAAAGGCATGCCCGGGTCAATTAATTATTTCATTGACATTGTGTCTGCAAAAAGCAGCATTTATTAATTATTGCAGGCGCACTAACATTGGCGATTTGCCAGTAGTGTGTCTGAGGTGATATTCAATGAATGCCCGTCGAAATTTCACTAACTTGCTAATTGCAAATCTTAACACTGCTTACTTTAAATAGAAAATAAGTCGGGATAAACACACCTCTCAGTTTTGAAATTTGAAATGATCGATAACTTCGAATATTTTTAAGGGTATTGAATCGATGTTTACCTAACACTTTTCCGACAATTAATCGCCCGATGCAGTTGAAGAACATGCAGCACATGTATTCGAATTTAAAGATATTGATTCAATTTACTTGAAAATGAAGAGTAGAGGTTAACGTTGAAGGAGAGATAGAAGCACACTTGTCCTGTTGTGATTTAAACAGTTTAGAACTTTAGATGTATAAAGATTCTATTCATGTGTCCAAGGGTATTCAGAAATGAGTTCTGTGTAGAAAATAAAACATTGAATACTTTCTCTATTGACATCAAGTATGATGATAAGCAGTCATCATATTCATTGATGAATTTATGCTAGACCTAATGATACGAGTAATTAATTATCCTGATTTGTGGCATCAATCAGTTCACCATTTTTTCGTAAGGCAAGGAAAATTGAGACATATTAGTTCAGAAATTCAACAATTTGGAGATTGCCTCGATCCACAAAACATTGATTGAAAATGCGTGCTTTCCATACTTGACTATCTACTTCCTTCACCTTTTATCTACATGTACATGTAATGCATGCGGCATCAGGGATGCGGAGTCAGAGTCCTATCATTTTTGCTGGAGTAGGAGACGAAGTCCTATCAAATGATAGGACGCCGACCGGACTCGGCCTATAGCAACACCCGAAATATAATACAAACAAATTATTTATTTTCGTACATATAGCTGTCATTGTCTTGATATCAACTTTCTCCGTCAAACAAAAGTACAGAGACAGCAGTGCATGCAAAGCTGATAATAGTTGAGGGAATGACCCGTGATAGTGAAAAAAGGATTGTCTTTTCACTCGGTGATTTAGTAGAGAAGACAAGCCTCCCTAGCCTCGATCACACCTGCGCGCCAAAGTCACATCAGAGACAAAAATGAAATACTAGTTTGTTTGAGAACATTACCTCTTACCCTTACGTTCATCGTGTGTGATGGCTCCTCCAAAGCGCATATTGAAATCGAAAGTGTCCTCATATTTTTTGGAGAAGGATAGGAGATTTTCATGCCTGATAGAGACTGGAGAGAAACCGTGTGAAGCACACATCAACAAGATGGGAGGAGCCCAGTCGTATGCATCCAACTTAAAGCGACATTTGATAAACTTTCATCGAAAATGATTGCTAATTGATACAGCAATGATCACTAAAAAGAGGTTCAGGTAAGCCGATAATGATCTGTAATGTAGGCTACCAGCTAATTTTTCAAAAGACTAATTTTATATACTTGCCGCCTGGAGTCGGAGTCCTATCAAAGGACTCCGCATCCCTGATGCAGCGTCAAGATATGACGGACTATGACTCAATGCAATGGTTCCATGAAATGAAAATAGAATTATAAGAAGATTAAAATGTTTGCGTAAAGTCCTTCTATGTTATGAAATGCAGATAGCGTTATGAAATGGTACATTATTGTACTGTTGTATAAGCGTATTGCACTATTGCATAAATGCGTGTATATTATGCAAAGTGGAGTACTGACGCGTTCACACAGCAGTCTGAGAATTCATTCATCTGTTCATTTCGGCTATTATTTAAACCATCACCATCGAGATTTCACATAAGTTATTCAGAAATGGCTTTTATTGCCTCAGTATTCCTTTCCTGTTTGCTCTTTCAAGTCACCTTCTCTCAGGTGGTAAAACCTGGTCGCTGTCCAAGCGTCTCACTCAAGCCAACTCTTGATTTGCAGCGATATTTAGGTAAATGGTATGAAAATCGAAGATTTTTTGCTCTTTTTCAAATTGACAATAAATGTGTAACAGCACATTATTCCCTGAAGTCCAATGGTCGAGTGAAGGTATTGAACAGCGCAATCAAATCCAGGACTGGGCAAGCCGTTTCCGCTGAGGGAGAAGGCTATGTTCCCAATCCTGATAGCGAGCCATCCAAATTGTTGGTGAAATTCTCAAATTTAGCACCTTGGAGCAATTACTGGGTTTTGGATACGGACTATGATAACTATGCCCTCGTATTTGCGTGCAGTGATGTCGGACCGATCTTCAATCTACAATTTGCATGGATTCTTACTCGCAAACCATCCACTGATCAAGTTATCATTGATAGAGGCATTCAGACCTTCCAATCTTATGGCATTGATACCAGCAAATTCATGGTAACTGATCAAACTGGTTGTAATTATTGAAGTATAATATCAAATCGCCTAATCAAGAGATGTTCGAATTCCACCTATGCAATCAGTCAAAACTGATAGTGAACCTCGTTTACATGTTGCGATTCAGTTCACGATGACTAACTACAAGACTGCTGAAGATGAAGTGATTTTATTCAACTAATTTTCATAGTGAAAAGCATTTCATGTGATGAAGTGTCTTAATAAGTCTTGTGATGATATTGTTTAAAGCGCATTCGAGTGATATTCTTAAAGCTTCTCTCAAGCCATTATTCCAAAGTCTTTATTTAAGCTTTTCATTGATCAAATCTCTACAAATGAAGCCACTTAGTCGGTAGATATTTCTTGAAATTGGGGCTAATTGCGGGTAACATCGACGTTGGAGTTAGCCTCAAACGACAAGGCCAGCGAACTATATATAAAGTGCAGGAATTAAATTCATATGACACTGCGCAATTGCATGAAGGACACTTTGTTCGCAATGATGCAGTTCATGCAGGTAACTCAGGAAATCTATGCCTTGGCTAATTCACGCTCTCAATCTAAAAGGAAGTGGTTGGCGTTGTACCGGATTGACAAAAATTAGTTGATTAAAATGTTACAATTGATTTCTTTTCTTATTCTTGCAATCAAGTATTTCCAATCCCTAGTTGGATTGTAGGGCTATGTCCTTTATCTTCTACTCAAATGACTAAATTCATCGATCGATGCACTCCAGCAAGGCCGGCAAAGCCTTGTTCCGGCAAAATCCAACAGAATTAGCGGCACTGCTTCTTCATATAGTACTTGCATTTTATTTGATAAATGGTAGAGATTACAAAATAAGCAGACAATTTTATGGTATTATAAAAACGATGAATGCGTCATTTAAACAAACCGCTTGGTTAAAATCAAAATTGAGCATTAATTATACTCGTATTTAGGAAAAAGGCTTCAACTGAAAATCGATAGGTTTTCAAAGTAGTGACTCGGATTTCCCTTTGCACGTCCGGGGTTGCTATTGAGAACTTGCAAGCATTATAATTCTTAGCACCTATCACTCGAATGCACCCTTGTGTCAAATAGTTTTATAAACATTATTGAAGAATAAAAATAATAAAATAATTATCATCATCTTGTTTTTACTCATTTATCTTTGTTTTTTGTGAACACTGATCTGAATGAGCTTGCATGTTTGCATCTACTATGGGTATAGAAGGTTTTACCGATCTGAGACTAGCATCTGATTGAGAGAATACTTGTGAAACGTCCATACAGCATTTTTGTAATGGATCTATAGGATAGCGGCTGACAGAAGGTAACTCGTCACTTCAAAACACTGTCGTACTCTCTGTGTGTATTGCTATGCCAGTAGAATATATGTTAAAACTATAGCTCTTCCTCAGGGGGTGAAAACAGAAGTCCACTGATCTACATTTACTATCATTGAATGCTTTTCCCTTAAACATTTCATTGTCGCCGTCATCTTTGGCATTTGCCATCATTCTGTGATGCTTAGAGAATGAGAGATAGAGAGATGTCTATTGGAGCACTAAATACTTATTTTCAGAAAGTACTGTTATTCAAGAACTTATGAGTGCTTCCTTAATTACACAACAGTAATTTACTTTCTCATGTGAAAACTAATATGCTTATTGAGAACTCTCCCATGTTTCGCATCACTCGTCGAGAGAATTTAATAATCTTTAACGTTGATAGATTGCATTGATTTTGCAGATCAGTTATGTCGAACAAAGTCGTTGCGAATTTATAATAAATAGAATTGGCAATATTCCTTGCCTAGCAATCATATTTTTAGAGGTTGGAAAAGGGTAATTAAATTAATGAAATTTACATGTAAAATATAAACACTTACTTAACGTATTTTTCAGACTGTAAGTCGCACCTGATTATAAGACGCAGTATCACCGAACGGATCTATTTCCACATATAAGACGCACTAAGGCGCATAAAGCGCAACAAAATGCCGGTAGCCGGATAGATCAGACTTTACTCAAATCATTACCAGTAGGCCTACTCACTTTTTCAATCATTCCTCTTCTACGAATCCATCAAAGTCCTCTTCTTCGATGTCGGAATTTAACAGTTCGGCGATTGCGTCATCAAGCAAGGCCAGATCCCCCTCGTCATTTCTGATGCAGTCTCATTGTTGTCGCTTGGCTGTTCGTTGATGATTCCAGCCTTAGTGAAAGCTCGGATGATAGTTGAGGCCGATACCTTAGCCCAGGCATCGACGGTCCATTGGCAGATCGTGGCGAGCCTAGCCCGGCGTTGCCTACCTGTCTTTGTAAATGTGTGCTCACCTTCTGTCATCCATTGCTTCTATATGGATCGCAATTTAGCCTTGAACGCCCTGTTGACACCAATATCTAGTGGATGTTCTTTGGTTCTTGATATTCAGTGTAATGTGGCAGACCTTTTTTGTCAGTCATTTTCATCCAGTTTTACTTAAGGCTGAACGGTCAAGGTAGCAAAGATTCTAAACCATCTACATGCAATATGATTGTACAGGAAGAAGCAAATAACAAATTTATTTTACAATTGGTCAAGTCACATTGAAGAATTGCAAGTGACTTAGAGGTTTTTGTTATTTTATATTGAAAACATGAAATGCCCGCGAGATCTATTGATATATGTTAAAGTAAAGCAAAGTTTCCCAATCAATGATCAAAGAAACATTTGAAAAATTAACGGAAACTGATCTGATTCAGGGATGCAGAGTCGGAGTCCCATCAAATGATAGGACTCCTGCCTATAACTAGACCCGAAATATAATATGCACAGATTATTTATTCTCGTGAATAGCTGTCACTGTCTTTATGGCAACTTTCTCCGTAAAACAAAAGTACAGAGATACTGTTGCATGCAAAGCTTGCAATAGTTGAGGAAATGTGAATAGCGGGAAAGGAATTGTCTTTTCACTCGATGATTTAGTAGAGAAGACAACAAGCCTTCCTACCCTCGATCACACCGACACAAAAATGAAATACTAGTTTATTTGAGAACATTACATCTTACCCTCACGTTAATCATGTGTGATGTCTCCTCCAAAGCGCATATTAAAATCGAAAGTACAGTCATATTTTTTGAAGAAGGATGGGGATTTTCCTGCCTGGTAGACTGCAGAAAAACCGTGTGAGGCACACATCAACAAGATGGGAGGAGCCGAGTCGCATGCATCCAACTTAAAGCGACATTTGATAAACTTTCATCGAAGATGATTGCTAATTGATACAGCAATGATCACTAAAGATAGGCTCCGGTAAGCCTATAATGACTTATGATGTAGGTTACCAGATAATTCTTCAAATAACCAGGCTACATATGCTTGCCACCCGGAGCCGGAGTCCTATCAGAAATGATAGGACTCCGCATCCCTGATCTGATTCCTCAGGGAAGTTTCAGCCACAACACACCGGTAAGAATACGTTTTAAGTGAACACTTAAATGTACTGACGGAAGGCCGTCCCAATGATCAAATTCAAGTAGAGTTCTTGGATTCAAATTCAAGTGGAGTCTGATGGACACGCTTCATCTGCCATCTTTGGCTCTTCAGATCTCTTGGCATCTTTTTCTCAAATCAGTTGACATCAAATATTCAAATATCAAGTATTCAAATATTGATACATTTCACATTCTTTAACCCTAGAAAGACGATATGGGTCAATTGACCCATTGTCGATATTTTATTACAATTTTTTCCTTTAATTTTGCGTCTGAGATGGTGACGCTCATTGACTTTTATTATTTTGTCATTTTCTCTAAAACTTCATGTGGAACGTGTTTCATGACCAGTAGTTTCTGTTTCACAGTATGTTATACCTAGAACTACTGAATGGGTCAATTGACCCATGCACAGAGAAGTTCATGAAAATCATTATTTGCTATGAAAGCATGTTTGTTTTGCATCACCTATGCAAATACTATCTACCGTCTGAATTTAATACTTTTTAAAGAAGTTCTCAACTGGGATCGATTGTGTAAGTAGCGCGACAAAAGCATTTCATTAGTAATATGCGTAATTATTCAAGTCTCCAATAAAAGATCTAAAAAATGAGTACTGCTGTGTTTAATGTTTTAAGAAATTATAGGATTTTCTAAAGGAATGGAAGCTTTAACTTAGAAATGCTGTCAGTTTTCAGAAATATTGGAATACCGGCCTACAGACTAATATCATAATTTCGACAATGCAACTTCTATTATAATACAGTAGTTTGTTATGCGAATATCTAAAAATCTGGCATTTTTACAATCGAGCTTTTTGGCAGCTTTTTGAGGGGATTCTTGTAATGTTGTAATGCCAAAGACTTCTAAGTATGAGGCAGAAATGCGTCTCTCAGTAAGGATTGGGCTTCAAGCAGAAACATTTTCTTACACTATATTGGCGCACTTGTTTACAAATACTTTCTCCAATTATAATTAGAACATTTCAATTATCCCTCCATACCAGCTGAGTTGAATGTCGTGACATTTGAGATAACTGGCCAAACAATAAATACTCCATGCATTTCGTACGCACAGCTACATGTACAGTCCACCTTAGAATTCCTCTTTTAGTAGTAAATCACATAAGCCTTAGATCTTCCGTTTCCATTTCCCTTCTTTGACTTGTGTGTGGGACTTAGTTCTGATAATCAAGACCGATTTAGTTTGAACGAGCATACATAAAAATATGGAAGCAACTTTGCTTTACTTGGACTAGTATCCGAAAAGCTTTACTTGGCCTTTGAAAGCGGAAACTCATCGCATGCAGCTACTATTTCTCAAAAGATTTGATAATTTGCGGAATTTCATGACGATTGGCACGAAGTGTACCGACTACAAGTAATTGGTCACTTGTTTTCATGGAAGCGAAGAAGTGTTTAGTTATCAAATCAGATCTGTAATAAGGCTCAATTAGAGCTTATGTCAAGTAGCAGATAACAGACTCTGGTAATCAATTCTCTTCACGAGTTTCATTTTTTGCAATATATGAAGCGAGCTTCAAAAACTAACTTGCAGGAAATTTCCAAGATGTATTTCTAAATAGAAGAATGTAGCTGGACCTATCCATCAAAGTTTTCAACCAGCACAAATCCCAGATGTAGACCGCTAGGTGGTGGTATAGCAAGAAGTAGTGAGGAAACTATATCGGCAGTGGATGATGGTCGTAATTGCCATCAAACAGCAGAAAACAGGATTAGTGTGCAATAGCGATGCGTAGGCCTACTACAGTGATAAACAGCCGTGATGTTTTATGAAAATTATGATGATTACCGCTATAATTGTAAAACTTCGTATCAAGCATATACGCAAATAACATGAGGGTATTTGTCTGAATGTTCATGTTGGAATTCAAATCAAAATTGCTTTCTTCAATCTAGAAAACATGTTTATGGGTCAATTGACCCATTCCGTCGTTCTGGGTATAACGATTTTTCAGTAGTTCTAGGATTAAATCATCCTGCATGAGGAGTGTCCTAGTTTCAAATGCGATTCAAAAATACTTGCTTCTATTAAGTATTATTATTATCTAATTAAGTCATGCAATGAATTTTATATAGAAATTACTACATCTGATGCTCATTGTAGATTGAAGTTGGAGAAGGTCTTGGAGTCACTACAACAGCCGTCTTAACTCGCATGGACAACATAATTGGAACTTGTATCGGAAATTTGACTGAAGTCGTTGAATCTTTGTGGATTATGAATGGACACATCACTGAGGATATTCAAGAATTGATCAGTGCATGATTCCGTAAAATTGAATTGAAGGTTTTGTGGAAGCAGAGATCACCAGCATGTTTTGCGGAGAGCCAGATCAGAGCGACCTCAGTGAGATATGTTTCGAAGTATTACCGTGCACGTCATCGGTAGTAGCAGCAGTGCTGTATGCTGTTAGTTGAACGCTTGCACAAGTGCCTGCATGACGTTCACTTCACGTCATTGGGTCTCAAAAGGTTTTTAATTGAAAATCACGTGTCGGCCGAAAGGTGAATACTGACTGGACTGTAATTGTGCCCGGTCGAAAAAATCCGCCCTATCTCCATCATACAGAGAAGAAGACTTTTGCATCCGACTAACCTACAAAAATTGATAAGCTTGTTCTTTATCTTCAGATCGAACGCGTCTTTTCAGTGAATTAGTTTTGTTTCCTTTTATTCAATTGATAGTTTCATCAATCAGATAGCTTTTGCAGTTGGTGCTGTGTTGAATGCTTCTTCTTTAAGGTAATTGAATTCATTTCATATACCGGATGTCCCAAAAGTCACGCAAAACTTTAAAATGCTGTCATTTGTTTCAATTCAATCATATTCACAAGCGATTTTTTGAATTGTACCTCAGATCGGGGAATTTGATGCACCACTGTTTGATTTCTTTGTTACATTCTATTTTGACGTTTATATCACTTAGAAAGAAACACTATACAGTAATTTCATGATTCGTAAGTCAACAATTGAGTCGATATCATTGCATTGTTAAGTTGGCGAAATTTATTGATCTTGCACCAAGCTATTGTTGTGTGCACAAAGTACTTCGATCGGTCAATTATCGTTTGAATTTGAATATATTCACACGACGAGTTATGTAGAGACCTTGCACACTCAATGAATCATTGCACTAGGCATGGAT
Source organism: Prostheceraeus crozeri (assembly GCA_907163375.1). Taxonomy (NCBI): domain Eukaryota; kingdom Metazoa; phylum Platyhelminthes; order Polycladida; family Euryleptidae; genus Prostheceraeus; species Prostheceraeus crozeri. The sequence goes on along the minus strand of CAJQUW010015509.1, from coordinate 181,827 downwards.
CTCGAAGCATCCGTTGAATTTGTTGAGTTTTTCTTCACCACCTCTTCAGCGGCACTGCGCGATTACAAGATAGCTAGCTGATGGTTATCATCGCGACTCTTTTTGCGTTTCTGCCATCTCACGTTTGATTCCGCGACTCAGAGAGACATGGATCAGTAGCAGATGAGCCTCGATCGGACAGACCCAGTCTCGAGGATGAAAGCGAAGAATGTCTAAAGGATGAACTGGAAACGCAACAGTCAATTCACAATTTGGAGCTGTCAGTTGTCGTTCGGTTTCTCGGAGAACAGGTGTTCTTAAAACCAGTGCTCATCGGATCCTACGACACAGATTGTACCTCTACCCATACAGACTGCAGACAAACCAGATACTCACAGATGATGCTATGGAAATGTGTTTTGCTCTCGCACGGTTCCTCCTGTCCGGTGCCCTTGATCTCGAGTCGATTATGTGGATTGATGAATCTTATTTCTCAATGGTGGGACATGTGAATCTCCACAATTGCATCGTTTGGAGATCGGAGAAGTCGCGGGAAGTCATTGATAAATACATCAATGCTCCAAAAGTGTGTGTGGTTCAAATAATGGTTCAAAGTACCGTCTAACTCGTTTCTTCTTTCCTGGAACCGTTACAGGAGAAAATTATGCCAATATGCTTCGCGATCACGCCATCCGACTACTTAGAAGGAGACAGCGTATGAATTCCACAATCTTCCAACAAGATAGAGCGCCTCCACATTTTTCGAATGTTGCAAGATCTTTCCAGTCTCAAATATTCCCTGATGATCGGATTATCGCCAGTGGATATTATATCTATATTAACATTATATCGCCAGATTATATCCAAACCGGTGGCCAGCTCTCTCGCCAGATCAACAACCGCTGGACTACTATTTCTGGAGCACTGTGAAAGACCCTGTATAACTGTACTGTGTGTTCTGAGTCTGCAATCGAGGTTGGACGCGGTGATCGAGTGTGGAGGAGAAGCAATTGACTATTGTCTTTTGTTGATTTCCTGTTTCGTTATTGGCTAAATGAAATCGTAATTTGCAATCAGAATTTTTTTCTTTAGGATATGCATGGTTTTAGCCTCAAAGTCTCAGAGCCAAAAAATGGCAATTAAGTTTTCATTTTATAAAAACAGATTATTATGCTACATCAAATTCCGCAATCTGAGGTGCATTTTAAAAAAATCGCTTGTGAATATGACTGAATTGCAGCATGACAGCCTTGTAAAGTTTTGCGCTACTTTTGGGACAACCCATGCGTCATTGGAACCACTGATAACCACAGGCGCCTCCTCAATGATAAATTAATTAACTCATCGACACCTATGGCCTCAGCTGTGTAATTTCAGCTTGAAGGGAGCCCTTTCATTTTGATGTATGTGCGATAAAATGAGTTTTCAACTTTGATTGCTTTAAAAAATATGACTGACAGTGCTCGCTCTTGGAGAGCTCTGCAGTACGGATGTAATGCTGGTTCATCACACACCTAAAACACGTACAACTACGTAAATCAGAAGAACATACACTAAGCAACAATAAATTATTGATAACATAAGTAGACAGTCAACATTTTTAATTCAAACATATGTCAGACCTCATTTCCGCACTTGCATGCAGCGAATGGAAATTATTCATACAAACGTGGTTCTTTGTGTATTTATATATCATTTTGTGCGGGCAAAAAGATATATTTTATTTTTAATTATTTCAAGGTTTTTTTATTTTTTCACCAAATCTTTTTGCAGGATTTCGGAAACTTTCAAAGAATTTTGTGCTAACCACACTCAATCATCATTTAAAGAGTAGTCAATTCGTGTGTTTGATTTTATGTGTGTTCTTAAGCACACAAAAATCAGTATCTCCAATTTACCTGGCTAAAATATTGTCATTTATGAAAATATCTTGCAATCGCACAATTTTATATCAAAAGTCCTGATTACAGTGTCATGAATCATTCTTGTAGGAAAGATTCAGAGATTGTAATCCTGAGGAAGAGATTTCAGAATCCATTTTGACTCTGAAAATATTCAGTTTCTACATTATCTGCAGTCAAACTACAATTGCAAAATTCCTTGATATATTGTTATGTACAGTCAGTTTCATAAAAAGTGGATCATCCTAAAATTTGACCAAATAAAACATAAGTATGATACAGAAAGCATTTTTCATATTATTTCATGTCCCTAATATATTTAAATGTCCTTATATAATCTGATAAGCTATGATACAGTAACAGTTTTAAGAAGCTAATATTTTGTGGCCCTACCCTTATTGTCAATGACATTACCAATTCGTCTAGGCATTGATTCGATGATATCGTTGATTTTTGACTGATCTAACTTTCTCCACTCTCTTTTTAACAGTGACGTAAGTTGTGATACGCCATCTGTAGGTAGCAGTGAATGACGAACGTTACGTTTTAGAATACTCCATACATATTCTATGGGATTCAGATCAGGAGAACGAGCTGGCCAAGATAATGTCCTGAGCCCTAATTGAGACTTGCATAAGTTGACTCTACTACTCCTGTGACACGTAGCATTATCATCCATAAATAACCAAGTCGATGGATCACCAAGTTGATCTGTCATTTGGCCAATGTTCATTCGTAAAACATTCACATAGCGTTCAGAATTCATGGTTCCTTGCTGTATGTGAAGTTCAGAGCGGCCATTGGTCCAAATGCCAGCCCAAATCAGTAGAGTCGCACCACCTTGTACCCGGGGACGATGTAAATGTCTCGGAATTTCCTGATCAGATTTTAATCTCAATCATCAATCCTTCAGACGGACTGATGCTCCTCATCAGACCAGACAACCCGATCCCATTGATTTCGCCAGTGACAATGACTCATTGCCCATCTGAGACGTCTTTTTGTATGCTGATCTGATAATTCGATCTGAGAGGGCCTCTTACAGCTCTTGAAATTCGACTCAATAAGTCTTCTACGAATAGTGGACTTAGAAATAGACGAGACTAGTGCAGCCATCTCAGTAAACGAGAGACTTGGATCAACTTTAACAAATCTCAAAATTAGGCGGTCTCTACGTTTGGATGTTTTGCGTGGACGGCCAGAACCCTCTTTACGACAGAGTCGAAAATCATCATTATGCCATCGATGCACATTTGTGTAAGGGACATTAAGTCGCTTGCTTGTAGCTCGCAAAGAAAAGCCTAGTTCTAGCAAGGCTGACACTTTGCCTTTTGTGAATGCGATCTCGTTATTGTTCATTTGTGCTTTGCATTGTTTTCAACCGGTAAGAGATAGATTTCTAGCTGAAAGCAATCAGGATTGCTGCCAACACCACCGCAACGAAGTCAGGAAGCTATGAAACATGAAGTCCAGTTAATCACATGTAGCAGTTACATTATTGTTGATGAATAATGGTGCTATACTGGCTCTGATTGACCGATTTTCTTTATTTTTGTTTTGCTTGATAGCTTTTGGTTTGTAGAACAACATATTACATAACAAAGGAAACAAATGTAATTTTATAAGAGTGAGGTATGATTTTGTGTAACATTGTTAAATGAAGATCAAATTATCTACTACAGATTGTTTCATAAAAAATGGATCACCCTTAAACATCGCCTTAACTTCAACTTTGTCTAACTCCGCCAAACTTGAACGAATTTCTCTGAAATTGGGAAGATATGTCAGTTGTGCTTACTAATATCATTGTTGGAAATTTCAAGCATGAATATTGAGTTGTTTTCCTGTTATAGATAAAAAAAGTAGTAGATAATTTGATCTTCATTTAGCAATGTTACACAAAATCATACCCCACTCTTATAAAATTACATTTGTTTCCTTTGTTATGTAATATGTTGTTCTACAAGCCAAAAGCTATCAAGCAAAACAAAAATAAAGAAAATCGGTCAATCAGAGCCAGTATAGCACCATTATTCATCAACAATGTAACTGCTACATGTGATTAACTGGACTTCATGTTCCATAGCTTCCTGACTTCGTTGCGGTGGTGTTGGCAGCACTCCTGATTGCTTTCAGCTAGAAATCTATCTCTTACCGGTTGAAAGCAATGCAAAGCACAAATGAACAATAACGAGATCGCATTCACAAAAGGCAAAGTGTCAGCCTTGCTAGAACTAGGCTTTTCTTTGCGAGCTACAAGCAAGCGACTTAATGTCCCTTACACAAATGTGCATCGATGGCATAATGATGATTTTCGACTCTGTCGTAAGGAGGGCTCTGGCCGTCCACGCAAAACATCCAAACGTAGAGACCGCCTAATTTTGAGATTTGTTAAAGTTGATCCAAGTCTCTCGTTAACTGAGATGGCTGCACTAGTCTCGTCTATTTCTAAGTCCACTATTCGTAGAAGACTTATTGAGTCGAATTTCAAGAGCTGTAAGAGGCCCTCTCAGATCGAATTATCAGATCAGCATATAAAAAGACGTCTCAGATGGGCAATGAGTCATTGTCACTGGCGAAATCAATGGGATCAGGTTGTCTGGTCTGATGAGGCATCAGTCCGTCTGAAGGATAGTGATGGTCGATTGAGATTATGGATAAAATCTGATCAGGAAATTCCGAGACATTTACATCGTCCCCGAGTACAAGGTGGTGCGACTCTACTGATTTGGGCTGGCATTTGGACCAATGGCCGCTCTGAACTTCACATACAGCAAGGAACCATGAATTCTGAACGCTATGTGAATGTTTTACGAATGAACATTGGCCAAATGACATATGAACTTGGTGATCCATCGACTTGGTTATTTATGGATGATAATGCTACGTGTCATAGGAGTAGTAGAGTCAACTTATGCAAGTCTCAATTAGGGCTCAGGACATTATCTTGGCCAGCTCGTTCTCCTGATCTGAATCCCATAGAAAATGTATGGAGTATTCTAAAGCGTAACGTTCGTCGTTCACTGCTACCTACAGATGGCGTATCACAACTTACGTCACTGGTAATGTCATTGACAATAAGGGTAGGGCCACAAAATATTAGCTTCTTAAGAACCGTTACTGTATCATAGCTTATTAGATTATATAAGGACATTTAAATATATTAGGGACATGAAATAACATGAAAAATGCTTTCTGTATCATACTTATGTTTTATTTAGTCAAATTTTAGGATGATCCACTTTTTATGAAACGGACTGTACTTTATTATCTATAACAGGAAAACAACTCAATATTCATGCTTGAAATTTCCAACAATGATATTAGTAAGCACAACTGACATATCTTCCCAATTTCAGAGAAATTCGTTCAAGTTTGGCGGAGTTAGACAAAGTTGAAGTTAAGGCGATGTTTAAGGGTGATCCATTTTTTATGAAACAATCTGTATTTCGGGAATTTACTCATGAAATTCAAGGAAGTTTGCAATTGCCTTTGAATATCTACTAATATTGTCAATAAAATATAGGTCAACCTATTTGCATACGCATTCGCAAGTCCAACTGTACCTTTCAAATGGTGCAAAGAAGCACAATCACCAAGTTTCAACTTAAATTTTGTACAAACACGCTGTGAATGTTAGTCATTATTGATTAAAAAGTTTGGGAAAGTCAAATAAAGCCATGGCCGCTTGTCCACCATTGTTGATTTGCAGGAGAATTCAAGTAATGTCCTAATGAACATACTAAATACATCCGCCAATTTAAAACAACATATCATTTTGTAGTTCAAAATGAAGTGAAAAACTTTTCTTTCACTGTTCAAGAAAATTCGAGACCACCATTAAGTGAATACAAAAGACGGCAAAGTGCTGAAATTCCTGATGAAAAGTCGGATCCAGAACTTCATACATTAGTCGAATATGATACCCCTAATGCTTGATTATGGGGCAAGGCATCAAGCGATTTTATAAAGAACTGAGTCAATATATAGAAAAAAGAGTCGATAGTTACCCAGTATCGTAGTCGATCATCTGTCGACGGAAATAATATTCACGCTCAAATGAGCGACTATTTACTCGTAAGTTGAGATTGACAAATCTTGGATTGTCTCTTATAACCGGTCATCAATGCCTCCTCAGACAAATGAATTCACATGTCATTGTAGATATTTCTAGCTGCATCAAGGCTATCAAATTTCCTTTGAAGCGCTTTCGTAAAGTAATAATCATCATTAGTGCATAGACATCTCATTCCACATAGCACGATCAGTAATTATATACCTTTTCCCGTTTCTGTTGGCAGTAACTGCAAAACGGTTGTGACGATGTAGCAATGCGAGACAGCGCGTGCAAATCATCATGACGTCATCAAACTCGCGTTGCTTCTGCAAAATCGTTGGCAGTAACTGCATAACTCTTGACAGATTATTGAAATGCTTTATTTTCTTATGCTATCATAACTTCTTTGGTGTACGTGTGTATAACCAAAATAACATTAAATGAAAACAATATAATGAACGAGACTATGAATATTCAGTCAGAAATATCCAACTTGCTTAAACAGCGCTGTGCATACGACAAGGAACGATTGTGCCACCTGAAGCACTTCGCAGGTGTTATTGAAGGCATTGCCTCCTCAACTTCCCGTCGAAGAATGCCTAGTCGGTATGTTTGCAAGTTCATGTGTGCGGCATGCGCGGCATCATGATCACTGAACTGTACCTGTATGCTGGGATCACTCAATCTCCACTTGGCATCACTCTTCAAGCAGGAAATTGCTCTCTCCGTCATGTTGAGAAAGAGACATAGCGAGGCAATGGCTTGAGATCATGACGGTCACTGATTGGAGTGGGAGGATTTCTGTGTGATGGGGCGTTGTCGCACACTATGAAGAGAATCTCCTCAAACACAAGTGCTTGGACTTCACTCAAGAAGTCTGAAAAGGAAGAGCTCGTCATCCCACCTTCAACGAACAAGAAGTGAACCAAGCCGAATTGTGGAGACACTGCCAAGCAGACAGTTAGGTTTCGTCCTCGGTTCCCCTCGACAATTCTTACGGCTCTAGCACCACGCACTGAGCGTCCTTGTGTCCTGGCGGTCCAGACATTGAAGCCACATTCATCAATAAACACAAGGTCGCGGCTCGTGCCTTCCTCCAATAGCCAGGACACAAAGGCCGCCCTTTCTTCCTTCACATCAGCCTTGTTCCATTGTGTTGGTACTGATCTGAGGAGTTTCAGTGTTACCATCTCCCCGTCCAGAGCTCGAGAGATGGTTGTGAGACTCAATCCAGCTGGGAGCAACGGAAAGGATTCCAACAGCTTCCCTCTCATCTCCAGCAGAGTAGCAGTGGGCTTTTCTTGGACGAAGTGCACTAGATGCTCGATCATCTCCTCTGTCAGTACTCGCCTCCGACCACCATTGTTTGGTAGGGCTTCAGCTCGATTCTCCTCGAGGTAAGTGCGAACGAACCGATGTGCAGAACGCGTACTGACTCCCAATTGCTGGGCTAGATCAAGATGATCTCTCCCATCTCTGTAGGCATTGATGATGTGTATTCTATCGGAACTTGACACAGGACGTGGCATTGTCGCTATGAAGTGATGACACACATTTGAAAGGATCATCGTGTGTCTTAAATACCTGTAGTCTACATGTAGATTTGTAATCATCTTAGAACAAATCGATTTTCTTGATTTCATCAACAGAATATGGTTGTGCCAAGTGTTATGCAGTTCCTGCCAACGATTTTGCAGAAGCAACGCGAGTTCGATGACGTCATGATGATTTGCACGCGCTGTCTCGCATTGTTACAGGCGTGACAACCGTTTTGCAGTTACTGCCAACAGAAACGGGAAAAGGTATAGTTCTGATATCATGCTGTCGATAGTGCTGATGATTTAGTGAATCGTGTATTTCCTAATCATGTAGAAAATCATTCCGATATTGAATGGTTATCAGAAAGCGCGACAATGCAGTATATCCATTAGACTTACGATAGAACAACGACGAGCTGACCGCATTGATTCCAATGCGACACAACCTGACACAACTCTGTAGACGAGTCCATTTTATGCATGCATGTATTGCATCATACTGATTTCGTAAATTCTATCGAATACGTATACTTGCTCCTCATTATAACTTAGGGAAACGACACATTTCTTGCCTTTCGTAGCCCACGCTCTCCATAACAACATCATTGAAGGTCATATAGGCAGTAGTTACTTCAAAGGTGATATAGAGTTTCATTTGAATCACCAGTGGGATTCTTTTTCGTTTGAAAGAAGCCTGTCTCCCATTAGATCACGCCCGGGAGTAGCAATTAGCAGAGCTTAAAATCAAACATAAAGCACGTAGAAATATTTCCAAGCCAAATTTCTCACATGATGTTGGGCAGAAACAGGAAGAACAGGGAGCAATGGCTTGGTCTTCATCGACACCGAAGGTGGAAAAAGTAGAAACATGATGCATGAAGAAGAATTACATGTATGAATTAATTATCCTTTTCACTGACTAAAGATAATGGAAATCATTATTTTGATTTGCATTAAATGGTACATGGACAGCACTTTATAAAGGAACTAATATTGAGATATCAATACCGCCCACTGTAGTTATTGTGATTAAATTGACAATAGTTCATCTCGTCACTGAGAAATCATTTTCTATAGAGTTGATAAGAAGAAGCGGAGAGCGGACTCCTCAACTTCGACCTGATCTCATGCCTTCTCATCATGTCGCACATAAATGTGTGTGTCATACACAAAGATATTTAATTGTTTAAAAGGGCTAGATGAGAAATAGATGCCTAAATTTGAACCGATTTTAGTACGGTCCGTATAGTAGCAAAAAAAAACATTTCGGCAATGGGGCGAAATTGCTGTTTTGTCGGTTGTGCGGTGTGCAATGCGACAAAAAGCCTTGGAAATGGCACATGATGTAAAACATGATTCACTGATATTACATGATGAGTTTCAAGAATATTCGTTCAGTAGTTTCTCTGAAAAAAATTGTTAAAGATGAGAGCGGCTATATAGCAATTTAATGCAGTACTATCAATTTGGAAGAAAAAATATTCAGATGAAGACTGATGGGGTGTTGATGAACACTCAACTCCGTCTGTAGAATTCATGACTATGAACAAATTCAGTGAGAATCCGAAGATTATACTGAGGAATTGGCTATTAATAAGGCTAAACCATGTCAACAACGCTCTTCGAGTTATTCACCAGGCTGAACTACAATATGGATCTATGTATTGCAAATATTAGGGCATTTTAGGTCCAAGTGGAATCGATAATCGCATGTCTTTCAATGTCAAAGATGTTGTCAATGTGCATTGCATAACATACGTAGTATATGTTATTTGTTTTTATTTGCTTAAGCCAATTTTATATCAAACTTTCTGATAGTTAACATTTATTTTTTCTGTTGTATAATGTAATTTCTTACCACAAAATTACATATACACGTTGGATTATTGCCAAGCTTACAAATATTTTCATATTCATGCAACATCAGCTGATTTGCAAATCAACTGGTTTCGTTGCACACAAGGTAAAAACACGTCTATTTCCTATCTAGCCCTTTATAATATTCAATATCTTTGGTCATACATACACATCATTCGAGAGCCTGTATTCTCAGCTTTCAAGATATTATGATTAATTAGTATCCGCTATTGTGATAGTTGAGCAGTGGTCGAAATATGAAAATTGTTCAATTTGAAAAAATGTATTTTTTCGTAAGAAAACATTTGAGTACTCTGGAAGAAGTAAAAGAGAATTTTCTAATTTTTTTGGATATATTATAATACAAGCAGTGGCGTGCGGTGCCACTCATCGATAGGCATGTGATGCATAGAATCGGATTTTTTAGACGCTCATGTGCGCAAAGATAATACATCATCTTTGCACAGTGTATCATTTGTCATATTTGATATCGAAAAGGGCGTTAACTTAGTTTCTAATATCTTGAAGATTCTCTTCACCCTGTTGGCTGCAGTTGAAATTATATAAAAACTATTTGTTCTAATGAATCTCTTGTTCTTCACAGCGTGAATATGTGGAATTATCTAAAAATGAAGTCCATCCTTCTTTAATTTTTTTGACGAAGTCATCGACGACAACATGTTAAGAACCTCCTTGCCTGATTTCTAGGTTGCACCTAAGGTTTTCTCAATTGATATTCAGCCTTGAGCTTCACACAGCCACGGAAAATCGTCGTATCGACGAATATTTTGCTTTCCGTCTCTCGACGCTTCACTGTTCATCTGGAGTTTAGGCATCGGCCGCCCAACAATTTTTTTTGGCAAATATTCTGACAGAGAATGCTCTTTTCATCATATCGTTAGCAATGTCAAATATAGTTCTGCATTCAAGACTCATCTTTGTTCTTTCTCCCATAACATGATGATGGATGACCAATATCGGATTGGCACATACACTGCATGCACACATGCATACAAGTCATTCTGTCAGTCTGATGGGGTCTGGTCTATCACTATAATTTTCCCTAAAGCGAGGGATGCGATAACTTCGCCGAATGAAGCCATAATTTCATTTCACAGGCTTTTGTATAGGAACTTCGCGAGAAGGCAGCGTGCACAGACCACAGAGCAAGGAGGCACCGACTGTGGCACCGACTGCGAGTCAGTCAATGCAAATAGATAGCAACAGTGAATGCGGCGATGCCTCACCTTTGTCAAAGCTCTTTTAGATGTGATTTCCCTAAATGAAATAGCTTTCCATTGGATTTTATGCGAGATTGGAGTTTTCGTGCTAAAGACATAAATAGTTCAAATCTGAGGGCATCTTTCTATTCTGCGCCCAGGCGAGCTGGCACTCTGCAGTCTCCATGATCAACAAACCTGCGAGTGCAGTTTACCAGGTTATGTTCATAGTATGCATGCTAAATGCAAATCAGCCATTAATACGCATTGTTATCAAAGCATTTGTATAATTTCAATGATATGATAGGGACCTACTATGCTTGACTGCCTTGGCAACATGTATGATTCGTATAAATCGTGTACATGGCCTAAACGAGCGTGTTTAACGCTATAATATAAATTAATGCATTCCTGCGGTATGGAATGGAAGCCCATGGGTAAGGGGAACTCCCATGAAGATTTCACACGGCAACTCTGTCTAGCTCTGTATACATGTACATGATCTCAGGAACGAGCACCCGCACATTACAAAAATCTCAAACGATGAAAGAGTAAATAGAAACATTTTTTTACTTCATCAACCAAATTTCATTGAGAAGTCATTACCAAAAACATCGCACGATTCCTTGTCACTCAAGAATCGTGCGATTGATTCCCTCGCACAATTAATCGTGCGGATCGATTAACTGCTCCCGCCACTGACACCAGGTCACTATTCTAGCTGTGGAATAATGTTTCAGAATCATTGAACGACCTGTTTCCAACAAACACAAAATTCTTCCAAATCATTCTGGTGAGTGATCCGCTCACAATACAGTAAACTGTGCCTCCACAGGAAAATATAGTTGCCCACACCTCCTTCATCACTGTTGATGCTTGCCCACGAAGCAATGCAACAAAAGTTAACAAGACCAACTATGCAAGAGTTAGAGGCCTTACCCTCCTCAGCAGTCGGTTTAGTAATAAAATAGAACTTTTCGACGTTTCGGCGTCCAAATATTTACAGTGAACACGAAGTGGAATTTAGGAAATCGCTTCTAAGCATGTTTGTGATCATACTGTACTTCAAAAATATTTATTTGTCCATGCGCAGCTCTTTCATTAAGTAACTTATTAATGCTATTACGGTCAGCCAAATTGTAATGTTCATGAAATTTGCAAATGACACATTTTTGCAGCATTTATTTGCATTACAGTATCAATTTTACATGTTTGCGTAATTTTAGATATTTGTCATACTATGATAAAATTATTATCGGAATTGTGTCGTTGACAACTCGGTTTTTAAATTGACCTGATAATGGATCATGGAATTTTGCTTATTTTGATTAGTAACTTATTTAGTAAATATAGAATATCCCAAGTCAACAATTTGCGGTGTTCTTTATTTACAAAACCATGAAAGTGGTTTATCTGTTGAAGCTCAATAAGCACTAATCAGGTGTTGATGCTCTGTCTGATGGCCAGTATTTCATTGCGTCCATGAGACTGAATTGAGAATAACATGAACTGTTGTTGTCATTATAAATTCTCCATGAAAATTCCATGACTTCTTCAACATTATCAAAAATTGATGGCATGTACCAATAAGCCTTCAAGTGTAGATTTATATGTGCATAGAAGACCAAAGAAATGGATGAACGACTGAACCAGTCATAGCTGTGCTTGTGATTTAAACAGAAATAATTGTAGAAATTGGAGAGGGAGGGAGGGAGGGAGGAGGGTAGAGAGAGTGAAAGTGAGAGGGGGTGAGAGAGAGCAGATTAGAATTCCATTAGTTTACTCAATGTATTTCGAGAAAATTTTGAAACGAATCTTTTGAATCTTTTGTAGACAGTTTCTCCACGTGATAAAAGCTTAAATCTAATTTGACTGCAATAGAGCAGAAAAATTTGCGCATTAATCTCGATCATCAACATGTTTCTGAATCAGAATTGACTAACGTGTTCTTTAATTCATAGATTAGCTTACTACTCAATTTTGATGATTTAGTAGTAACCTACTAACATATGAAAATGCGACGAAGTTCAATGATGAAATATTCTAATCGGGACAAACTCAGAGGAAATTAAACAAGGATGACCGCACAGAAACAGTGTTAGATGATGAGTTGTCAGTGACAAGGTAATTTCAGTGGTTGAATCTTACGGTTAGAGATTTGTTAGCCTACACAAGTGTGCTTCTAAAAAAGCAGCATTTGTTAATTATTTCAGGCGCACTAACTTAGGGATTTGCCGGTAGTGTGTTTAAAGCAGATTTGCCGCCTAAAACTGGCGGTAATAACCCGGTAAAACCCAGCAAAAACCGGTTAATTACGGAACACCCCAAACATCTGTGGTTAAGGACATTCTATTCTTCTACCCGCGTACATACGCGCTGCACTAAGAGTCAGAAATCACTTGATCTGATGCTGTTAAAGCATGGGAAATGTTTATGAATACACGAGGGCGAGCGTTTATAGCTTGCGCGTCGTCTACGGTTGTCTGCGTTGCCGCTTGAACCACGGATGAACCCCTAAGCATGTTCTGTCTTCCCTGAGCATGAAAGGTCCTATCACATTGTTTAGCCTCTGATACATGCGGACACATGAGACGCAAAGTCTATATAACAGGACTGCCAACTATACTAACTTATATAACAGATGTTGCAGCAATGTCCCGCATAGCCACGGATGTTTGGGTCATGTGTAATTACGCGTATTTTACGCGTGAATTACGCATAATTGAATGTGGCATGTCACCTAGTGCAGTCTATCTCTTCACTAAATGATAGGCAACGAGTTGAGGTTTATTAAGCATCACGATGCATGGGGGTTGTAGATTGCAACTCTTATCTTGCAGACCATCACATAATGTATGTTGCAAAGCTCAGTGATTCTCTGACAGAACCATGTGATATCAGTTTATATGACGTTACATCACAAACGACAGGCGATGCTGCCTTTGTTTATCATTGCTTTGCCCTTTTATTGTTCCCTTTAGAACAAATGTAGACTTCAGTACCGCGTTGGTCCATTCAATAGAAACTGCTGGTTGCTTCCGAAATAATCATCAAATTAATGCTCTTTTAGGTGAGAAAATGTGATTTCGTTAAATCTAAAAAAAATAAAAAGGAATATATGAATAAAACTGGTTTATACATAGAGCCAAATTAATCAAACCACTTTCTTCATGTGGACGAGCTTCAATAATCCCACTGTCATTCTTCTGTTGCAGGGTGCATTTTAAAAGTCTTAGGTTTGATCAGATACAGACTTGAACGCTGGTCTCATGAACGCAGACAGAACACTCAATCAAAAAGCCTCTGCACCGGAAAATCTCAGCTCCCAAATAAAGCAATTTGTAACAGTCACTTAGAATGCATTTCTACTTTTTTATAAATATACTGATGCTTGTGACAGGAGCAGAAACTCATGATTTGGAAGAACAAATGATAATAATTATAATAAAGTAACATAGTTTGCAGCAGCAATCTTGATAAAGTGTGGTATGCAAAGTACGTGTATGTCTGTACAGCTTCAGTTATAATCTCTATGAAGGAACATTTCCAGTAAGCTGCAAAATTCGTCGTTGTTAATAGAATCTGAGAGCGACAAACAATTGGGACATTTGTATACATTTATTGTGATATTCAAAATTGTTTAAAGTTCTTCGAATTTTCATATTTTGAGCTCAAATTAAAACTTTTGGTATTGAATTCATTAAACACCATTATCTTCTAGATATGTGAAAGTAAATTGTCATGACCTGAAAAATGTTGCAGGACAATATTTTGAATCTTGCTCTTCTGGGAGTGCAGCATAAATTTCATAGAAATATTCATATAAATACAATGGGTACGGGACATTTGTCATAGATTTACAAGACAAGCTATTCTATGAAGCCAGCGGGTAAGATAGTTGCACAAATCTGAGGCCGGATTTCTACATTTTCTTGCCTTTCTAGCTTCATGGAATACCTGTTTTCCGGCAAAAACAATGTCTTTTATCTAAAACCAAGTGATTTCCTACTAGCATGGACGTCTGTTGCATCCCTAACCCTCTGTTTCTTCGGAAGAAGCAGGAGGTCTGCGTCACGTCACACAATGATATAATACTTCACAAACTTGACAGATATGTCCATTCTCTGACCTTAATCATTGGTTATGTGTCTGCCTCAACTTCTAGCAATTTATACTGGAAATCAGGGATGCGGAGTCCTATCAAAATGATAGGACTCCGACTCTGACTCCGGGGGTTGATAAGACTCCGGCTTTTGATAGGACTCCGACTCCGGGTGGCAAGCATATAAAGCCTAGTTTTTGAAAAGCTGTCAACCTACATCATAGGCCATTATAGGCTTGACTGAACCTACTTTCAGGGATCATTGCTGTATCAATTATCAATCATTTTCGATGAAAGTTTATCAAATGTCGCTTTAAGTTGGATGCATACGACTCGGCTCCTCCAATCTTGTTGATGTGTGCTTCACACGGTTTTTCTCCAGTCTCTACTAGGCAGGAAAATCCCCATCCTTCTCAAAAATAAAATGAGTACACTTTCTATTTTAATTTCCGCTTTATAGGACCCAGCACACAAGATTAACGTAAGGGTAAGAGCAAAATGTTCTCAAACAAACTAGTATTTCATTTTTGTCTTTGATGTGACCTTTGGCGCGCAGTTGTGATCGAGGCTAGGAAGGCTTGTCTTCTCTACTAAATCACCGGGTGAAAAGACAATCCCTTTTTCACTATCACGGGTCATTCCCCGAACTATTTCAAGCTTTGCATGCGCTGCTGTCTCTGTACTTTTGTTTGACGGAGAAAGTTGATATCAAGACAATGACAGCTATATGTACGAAAATAAATAATTTCATATCGGAGTAGGCAAAAACCAGTTCTGTCTTCTTCTAAAATTTTATGGCCAAGAGATGACGTTAAAAGCTATTTACAGGCCCGACGTTTCACGTCTTCGCGCTTCCTCAGGCGCAACACAAGCTAAAACCACACGTAAGACCGACAGCGTAAGGAGAGCATGATGACAAAGCTCTGCAACCTTATATAGTGGTGTGTGGGATGTGAGAATCAGACTAAAAATCAATCAGTTCATGTTTGCGGTTAATGTTGGGCTTCATGCTCTTGATACAGCGAGCTTCACTCAAACGAGTGTCGACAGGATTCTTACATTTGTCCAAGATATCTAAAGTGAAGTTGTCAATAGACACAACATGCTTGTATTGAGATCTGTGGTCTGTCAGTGCACTGCTGGTCTTATTGTTAAAAGAACGCGCGTGTTCCATGAAACGTTAGATTGGATACATTGGATACGGATTGATTGGATTGATTGGATGAGATTAATAGGATCAGACCAAATATTGACGAGTGCATCGCGAGGTTGTAATGCTGTCTCTAAAGGTGCGTTTACACGTGCAACGTTATTGCTGACACTTTTCGATCCATCATGAGTCAGAAAGGAGTGGACAAAAAATGGAAGCAAAGAAATGCCTTCAATAATAGTGCTTCGTGCGTCAGCAGTTAGTATCCTGACATTAGTGACATAATGAACGGTGGTAAAGAGAAATGCATTGATCTTATCAGTTCATTGTCGTGTAAGTAACATGGCGTAACTTCAGCTGACACTTTTTACTGACTCTCACACGATAATAAGCTGATAAATCATGATCAACGGATTTTTCTTTACCACCATTCAATCCCATGGCTGCGGTGTTTTTTCCTTACCTACCGAATTTCACTGAGCCCGAGTTAACTCGCATTTTCAGACGGCAAGACAGTATCACTGAACCACTTTAGATAATTCTCTGCGTCTCTGAAAGGTTTACGTCACTTCATACTAGAAACGAGTTAACTCGTTATTCGTGAAATTGGAAAACTCCAGCAGCCTTGCTCGGGATTCGTGAACGGTGGAAGGGAAAAAATTATCTGTCAGTGATAATTGCCTGCCCCACCAATACGAGTTAACTCGGACTCAGTTTCTGAAGGACGGCGTCAGTGATATTTCCACGTCTGCCGATACGAGTTAAGTTGGACTCAGCCGTTAAAGAGTTAAGATTCTGGTGACGCACGAAGCACGATTATTGAAGCCGTGCCTTTGTTTCCATTGCTTGTCCACTCCTGTCTGACTTATCATGGATCAAAGAGACTCAGCAATAAAGTTGCACGTGTGAACGAACCTTCAAGGAGCATTCGGAAGCTATTAGAATCTATATATTCACCGTTGTAGCTACAGTTTGTTGAAGAAAAGTTTGCCCAATAATCATTCACATACTTTTAAGTCACTGACAGTCATATTGCAACATCACAATACACTAAAAAGCATCAAAATCTGAGCAAATTTTTTCAAGGAGCAAGTTGCGGAAGGACTGATCCGCGGTTTGCGTTCCATAAGTGCTCTCCGGAATCATTATCATCATTTTGATTTGATGTACAGTACGCATTATTTCAGAAATGCAATACAACAGTATATTTCATAAATTCACATTCAGAAAATACTACATCAAACACCAAAGTCAAAACGCATTTCTTGACATTGCACTTTCGTGGATCATTGGTAAAAAACATATTTCAAACGTAGAATGGGCTCGTGTGGACGATTTCTTTGCGTGGAATAAAGGGAGTTGCATCTCCTGTCCAAGGTCTGAAAATTGAGGGAAATTTAATCTTTAAAAAATGTCCTCATAACCGTACATCGATAATGACGGAATTGAAATTATTTCTGAGAATTGCTCAAGCTATAGAGCTGATGATTTTCTGTTCAAGAAAAGTTTTTATTTGATATTCCAATGATAGATCAGCGAATGGTTAGAGAAAATTCTTCGAATGCACTAAGACTAGTAATGGGCAAAAGACCGTTCCAGGACACCTAAAATTCAAAAAAATAGTATCTTTAAAAACGACATAAATTCATGAATTTGAACCCTTTTTCAGGTTATGAAGACCTAAATTCACAAATTTGGGCGTTTTTAAAAATACCCAATTTTCAAATTTTTCAAAATCTTAAATTTGAGAATTACAATTTTCTCGCTTAAATCATGACCGTTCCAGGACACCGAAAAAATCAGAAAAGTTAAGAATCTCAAATTTGAGAATTACAATTTTCACCCCCGCCAAAATCATGACCGTTCCAGGACACCGAAAATCATAAAAGTTGCGAATCTCAAATTTGAGAATTACAATTTTTACTCCCAAAATCATGACCGTTCCTGGACACCGAAAATCATAAAAGTTGAGAATTTCAAATTCATGAATTTTATCCATCTTTCAGGTTTTTAAAATATATCATGTGACTAAAAATATTTCTTTAAAAATGGAAGAAACAAAAATGGAAGAAACCGCAAGAATATATCCTTCGCTATCATATCAACGTAGTTCTACTTTAATGGACATTGAAAAGATTAACATTGAAAAAATGAATAAAGAAAAACACAAAGATAGAGTTAGGTATATGAAAGATAAGGAATCTCAATTATTATTAAGATTAGAGCATTATAAAAAATTAAGAAAGAGATGGACTAAAGTTAAGAATGTAACACAAGGAATTGGCATATTCTTAACAATAAGTTTAGGCGCTCTCACTATTGTTATATCTTCAGGTGTTTTAGTAATTCCAGTAGTTGCTACAGCTTTAACAGGTACGGGTGTTTTTGCATCTTCACTTGTTACAATGTTAGATAAATCTTTAATAACTAAGAAACGAAAATCATTAAAAACTAAGCATTTACATATTAAAGAAGTCTATGATAAACTACATTACTACTTTCAAAGAGTATGTGATGATAATGTTATTACGTTAGATGAGATTGAAAAATTTGATCAAATAGCTAATGAAGTAAATCAAATATCATTTCAATCACAGACAGAAAAAGTTGATGATAAAAATAAAAAGGATGGCAAAATTTCTAGTGATGCTAAAATTTCTAATGAAGAAAATGACAAATTTTTTTTAGAAGAGCTAAAAACTTTAAGCGAAAATTTAAGCAAAACTTTATTAAACAAAACTTTATTAAACAAAACTTAAAACGAGAAAACTTTAAACGAAAAGATGTCAAACAACAAAGCAATAAAAAAATAATTTGTTCAGTAAAATGTTTTTGCTGTATTCCAATGTTACCACAAAATTCAAATATTATATTTTAAAAATGGATAAAATTAGAGCTGATAATTTTAAAAGAATAAAACAATTAGAAGAGTTAATAAAACAAAGAAATATTATGAAAGAAAATCATCTTCAACATAGAATGATAAAAGCTGGTATTCAATCTGATATGTTTGAAAAAATGCAGCAAACCGAACAAGTAAAAACTGATTTTGAAAAAACTACGAAACCATTTAAAACTCTTGAAAAAGAAAGTACAAATAATGATAAACAAATTGATATAACAGATCCAGAGCACAAAACTATATTAGATGACTATGGTTTACTAGAATCAAACATTAATAAGAAATTACCAAAATCTATGCAATTTGAACATTCTATTTCATTTATAGATGGAAAAATAATACCTAGATTTTATCTCGGTCAAAAAGAAATATTTCCACAACCTTTTCGAGGTATAATTTTTTCACCAGATAAATCTCCTTTTAATTTAGATAGAAATTTTGTTAATCTTTTAAGAGGAGCAGATTTAAATAATTATGCTGTAGAAGATCTTATAAAATATAAAGCTATGTTAGATAGAGTTGGTGCAGTAAAATCTCTAAGACGTTATAAACAATTAGAAAATTTATTATCAACGGGGGTTAAAGTAGGAAAAGGTTTATCTGAAAAACAGAAAACTGAAACAACTGTATTTTTACTAGATGATCCACAAGAATTACTAAATAGATTAAATATTTTAATATCTGCAATAAAAGAAGGACATAATTCTAGTTTCAATGAAATTCATGCTATATTGAAAAGACTGTTAGAAAAGAAGATTCTAAATGAAGAGGATTATAAAAGTGTAGCTGAAATATGTTGTTGTTTTTAATTTTTTATAAAAAAAATATTTCATAAAAGAATATTTATTTAAAATTTTAACTAAAAAATGTGTTCAGCAGATTTAGACAAAATTAATAATCATTTAGAAAATTTGACAGAGATTTTGGGTTCATCAAAATTTAGTACGACGTTAAAAATTATAACAACTACTTCATCACACACTTGTAATTTAGAACCCATTCTACATTTGGAACAAAATAAAAATTATCAAATTGCATTGACTAGTTTCTCTACATTTAACACTATTCAAAACGTTATCAAAGATGTGAATGATCAATTTAGATATTCTACTGATAAAGGCAAAACATGGAAAATACTAACTTTTCTTCCTGGTTCTTACGAAGTTGAATCAATATCAAATGAAATTAAGAGACATTTAGGTATATCATTTAAAGATAAGAAACAATTACATTTTGCAGTTGAACCGGCAGTTAATAAATTTTCTCTTACTTTAGACGAAAATCATCAAGTTGATTAAATCATGATAGATCATTGTCAAAGCTATTAGGATTTAATAAACAAACCTATAGTCAAGGTTATCATTTAGGTGAGAAGATTCCAAAAATAAATGAAATAAATTCAATTGTTGTACATTGTGACATTATTGAATGAGGATATATAAATGGTAAATTATCAAATTTAATATTCAGTTTTCCAGCTTTTACTGTACCCATTGGTTATAGATTAAATGTATTTCCACAAACATTAATATATTTCCCTATTACAAGAAAAACTATTAACAACATTGGCATTAGAATCACTGATGAGAAAGGACAAGAAATAAATTTTGGAGGTGAAGAGATCATGATAGATCTTTTGGTTCGGGAGGTATAAACTCCCGTTCGGGAGGTATAAACTCCCGTTCGAGAGGTATAAACTCCCGTTCGGGAGGTATAAACTCCCGAACGGGAGGTATAAACTCCCACGCGAAGCTAGAGAAGTTTAATTTTCTTCTTCTTTAAAAATAAAAATAAAATAAAAATAATTTTTTTTTTGAAAAATGAGTGAACTACCTCCATTAAATAAAAAAAACTTAAATTTAATCATCATCCAAATTTATCTAATAAAGTTTTGTCAGTTATTTGCGGAAGATCAGGTTGTGGAAAAACGTATCTATTATTTAAAATTTTAACGACTCCAAATTTTTTGGATTATAACAATCTTATAATTTATACAACAACGGCAGAACAACCCGTCTATCAATTTTTAAAATATGGATTTGAAAATAATCTTAAAAAAACAGCAATTGCTTCATTATTCAAAGAATATGAAAAATCTGAAGATGAAGAAGAAATAAGTTCGTGGTGTGAAGAAGCAGCAAAAAATAAACAATTAGTTGAATCCAATAAAAATAAGCATATAAAAATACAATTAATAGATGATAGTGGTAATATGCAAGATCCTAGTAAACTAGATAAAACAATGAAACATTGTGTAATTTTTGATGATTGTGTTAATGATAGAAATCAGTCAGTTCAGAGAAATTATTTCACAAGAGGTAGACATAATAACTGTAGTGTTTTTTATTTAACACAAATTATGTATTCATTAGACGGAAGTGTTATTAGAAAGAATGCAAACATATTTATACTATTTGAAATAAATGCAAGAAACTTAAGTGATTTGTTAAGAGATTTATGCGTAAGAAATAAAGATGAATTTAAACAATCGTGTAACAATGCTTGGTCAAAAGATTATGGCTTCATTACAATTAATATTGATAAAAAAATTCATGAAAGAGTTATAGAAAATATTTTCGCGGAGTGATAAAAATATACAAATATAGTGTTATAATATTTTTTTATTTTATGTATATATCAAATTTGTCTATCTTAGAAATTAGAAAATTAAAAAGGTTCAGTAGTTATTCCATCAGGTAAAATTTTTCTTTTATCATCAAATGGATCTAATGCTAATTTATGTTCTTCTTTTAAATACATGTTATGTTTTTTTGAATTAAGTCTATAATTACATGCTGTTTTTATTTCATTATTAAATAATACATTTTTATAATCTTGAAATGTTATTTGATTAGCCACTGATGCCTTTGAAATTCCTTTTAATGTTTTATGTATTTTAATATTATTAGTTGTATCATAACAGTAACATTTAGATTTTAAAAATATAGCTTCTGTTATGAAATCTTCATTTCCTTCTAATTCATCTTTTACTTTACATAAATCAGTAGGATGAATGATATCTTTTATTTTATCTATTTCTTCATCAAGTGTAGAATTATACGGTATTGTTAATTCTAAGAAAACAGAATCGGTATCTGTAAAGTGTAATTTATAGTTTTTGCCATAAGCAGGTGCTAAATAATCATATATAAATTTATACATAAATAGTTTAGCTAATTCTAATATAGTGAATCCAATGAAATTAAACTTATCATGTTTTACGCTAATTCGACGTAAATGTACAGCACATAGTTCATCACTAAATCTAGTAGTTCTTTTATATGTAGGGTTCCTTGTTAAATTTTGAAACCTATCTTTATCATAAACTATTTCAATGTTTTGTCTGTTACGCACATTTTCTAAAGTCTTACCATAAAATGCATTATTCATTAATTTGAAGAACACGTTTCCAAAATCATCTTTATTTCTTTAAGCTATTTTACGTTTTTCAATATTGAACTCTATATAATTTTTTAACCACCTAGATTTTTGATAAAATAGTTTTCGATGTATTTTGGTGAGAATCATTCCATGATCTAAATACCAATCTAGCATTCTTCCTTCAACAACATACTTTCCTTTATTGCTTTGTGTTAACATAAGTTTTTTTGTTGGTCTGTATTTCTTAGGAATTAAAGATTTTTGATAATCTGAAAAATTTTCTATATTAGGAATTTTGTTTTCGGGACAGAAAGGAAAATATTTTGTTTTATCTTTTATTTCATCAGGGTATACTAAATCAACTTCATATATATAACCATGATTATAATTTCCATCATATGTTTTTTGATAATCTAGAATATTACACCATGACATTTCACCTGTTGGTAATTCTTGTATCATGCAAGAAGAATATAAGCTATTAAAATCATAATATAACAAATAGTTTTCTCTCATGAATTCAACAATTGCATTTTCACGTTCTACTCCTT
The DNA here is from genome assembly GCA_907163375.1 of Prostheceraeus crozeri. Taxonomy (NCBI): domain Eukaryota; kingdom Metazoa; phylum Platyhelminthes; order Polycladida; family Euryleptidae; genus Prostheceraeus; species Prostheceraeus crozeri. Next base: position 159,189 of record CAJQUW010015509.1, on the reverse strand, counting down.
CTCGTTTCGTTCGAAAAATTTCTAATATTTTTTCTTTTTCTTCTGGAGATAAAGGTTTCATTATTCCATAATCATCAGGATTTACTTTCTTATTATAACATTTAACATATCTATTACCTAAAACTGATGAAACTCCACCTCTAATTCCAGATTTAAAAAATAATAATTTATCATATGTATTTCCTTTATAATGTTTAAGTTTAACATTTGTATGTTTTAATCCTGCTAACCATGTTAAACCTGGTGTAGAATAACAATAACATGGATCTATTCCGTAATATTCTAAACACATGTCACGAAAGTTTTCGAAAAGATCAGCTAGTATTAATACATCTATCTGTAGATATTTCATTGTATAATCATACATTGTTTTACAATTTAACTCTCTCCAATTTTTTTCAGCTTTTGCATAGTCTTCGTCAGATAATTTTGATTGTTTTAATGTTGATTTAAATTTATTTATTGGAGGAAGTTGTTTTTCTTCCATAATTTTATTCACAGAATTAAAATCAGTCTTCGACTGTGAACCACAGGTTTTATCTCCAGTTATATCAGTCTTCGACTGTGAGCCGGAGGCTATATACTCATACGGAAATATTCCTTTTAAAGGTTTTAAATTATATTTATTTAATATTTTACATTGTTCAGATTTCAAAGTTTTTCCCATAACATCTAATGAATAAGGAGTAAAAAATCTAAATGCATCTAAAATTCTAATGCAACCTAATTGCATTGAAAAATATTCTTCTTCTGTTTTACATAGTACATTTATTTGTTGTTGTTGTAATTTTTCAGATGAAAATAAATCTTTCATTACTAGATGGAAATCATATTTAGAACCATTATAGAAATATAAAGGAACAAAGTTATATTTAAATTTATTAGCATTAAGATTACAAGAATTATGTGCTGCACCTCTATATAATCCATTTAGATGATCATGATCTTTTACCTTATCAAGATATCTACCTTTGCCATTTTTATAATTTTTTGTAAATTCTCTTCCACAGTAATAACATTTTGTTTCATTAATAAAATTTAATTTTTCTTTTTCTGTTAATGGCATCATTGGAATATTTGTTTCAAGCAATTGTGAAAAACGTCCTTGTAATTCTTCTACTTTCTTTGTAAACATTTCTGAACTATCTTCACCATAGTATTGAAAATATTCTGATTTAAATAATTCAGGATAATTTGAATGAATGTACATCCCCCAACATAATGGTTTTTGTTCAAATAAATATTTTTCTTTACTTTGTTCAGCTGCACTTTTTTCATAATTACAAACCGAAGGTTCTAGGGCTTGGCCCGTACCATTTTCAGAATTATCATTTTTAGAATCGGGTGAAGCCCTGGAACTTTCCGTTCGATTTTGTATCATATTAACATTATAAGCTTCAAAATCACAATAAATAGTAAAGGGTACTTTATTTTTAAAATACCATTTATTATATTCTAAATAATCATCTTTTGGAAATGTGTTTCTGGCTGCTTCATTTTGTTGGCAATTCTCCAAATGTCTATTCATTTCTTCTAAAGTTCTAAAACTTGTCATACATTGAAGACAAGGAAAATTTGTATTATCTGAAGTTTTTGTAAATATAGAAATATCTTTACACAATATAAAATGACCCTGATAATATAATATATTCGCTTGTGCTGGTTGTTTTGACTGTTCTAGTTTTTCAAATTTATCTTGATATATTTCATGTGTTTCATCAATTTCTTTTGCAAGATTAAATGTATTTCGATGAAAATTTTGATTTAATATTTGTAGCTGATAACTATATTCTTTATCATATTGTTCTTTATATTGTTTTAGACATTTTTTTAAAGATTCATTTATTTTTTGATTGGTTTCATTTTCTTCATTATTTTCTTCATTTAATTTTTGAATTGTTTCTATCTTATTTTGATATTTATGGCCATATTCTTGTACTAATATTTTTGTTTGTTGTTGATAATCTGTTTTACATTTTTGTAAACTTTTATTTAAATTTTCTAATTTTTGTTGATATTCTGAAGATAAAGATGAATATTTGTAATTATAATCATCATTACGTCCTTTATAATTATTATGATTAATCATTATTGGTGATAGTGTTTTAACAAGTTCAAATTTTTCAGTACATATTATATTTCCTTGGTAAAAAATATTATGATGCATGTAATTTCCCCTATCATTATATACTATTTCTGATTGACATAAATTTTTATTATTCAAATAAAATTTTTTTGAATCTGAGTAAAGTGGAGTAATTTTACCAATAGAAACATAATTCACATTTAATTCAAAAACATTTACTTCTATTAAATTTTTATTCTTTTTATGAAACTTTTTTAACCTATTATAATCATATGGAAATTCATCTAAGCCATCAGAGAGATCAAATTCATTTATGTATTCTTCTTTATTATAATGACTTAGTCTTTCTTTATGATATTCTGCAGGATGTAAATGTGCTATAATACTCCACAGAAAACAATAATCATCTTCATTTTTTATGTTGATTATTTGTGGTGAACTGAAAGGTAAAGGAACATAACTACCACCAGTATTATTTTTATATTTATCAATTACTATTTTCTTAGATAGTATTTTAACAAATCTCCAACCAGATTCACGTAACTGGGCTTCAATTATACAATTTTCTAATTTAAGTATCATCGATTCAAATATGGGTTGTATATCATTTACATTATGAATTTCTTGTGAATTTGTAAAATGTCCTTGTATTATTTCTTCAGGAACTCCATCAGGTCCATTTTTTGTATAAAGTACTTCTACATTCATATAACATTTGAAAGATTTCTTAAATATTTTGAAAAAGTTTTTTAATACATTATAAAAAGTTTCATCGGTTTCATTATGTTCAACGGGCGAAGCCCTGGAACCTTCGGTTCGAACAGACTGATTAAATAAATATTTTATATCTGTTACGGCTTCATCAAATTCATCTATTTCGTTAAATTCATCAGTATCTCTAAATAAATATCTTCCATCTGGTAGGGTCTCATCTTCACTATTAAAAACTTTTTTATATTCCGAATGTGAATAATCATCAAACATTTTTTTAACTTTTATATCAGTAGGCAATGTTTCTAGATAGTTTTTACAACTATTTAATTTTAATATATTTCCTTCATCAACTCGTTCTACATTTTGTAAATGCAATTTACTATTTAAATGAGATTGATAACTTCTTTTTGTTTGCAACTTTTTTTACATAAGACACAATAAAACTTGGTATTTTCCATTTTTTTTTATTTTTTTAGAGAAAATTTAAGAAAAAATTTGTGTTTTAATTTTAGATATAAACATTCTAATATCAAGGACTTGAGTGTTATTTTATATTATTATATATTTCACGTTCTTTGGTTATTTTTTTTCTTTATCACATTAAGTTTTATCATATTAAGTTTTATCATATTAAGTTTCATCATATAATGTTTTATCAAAAGATAATTTAAATTTTTTTCACTAACTATTGATTCTTCATCATCATCATCAATTGATTCTTCATCATCATAAATTACACTTTTTGGTATAGGATGCCATTCCCTGATAGGATACCATTCTCTTATTGGAATATCTAACTCTAAATTACATCTTTTATCTGATAATAATATAATAGAGAAAAATATTGGTCTTTGTTCTCTTTTGGAAAATTTAATAACACCACCATAATCTGAATCACTTTTAGTTTTTATTAAAGATGATAAAATTTTAAATTGATTAGATGTAAATCCTAATTTAAATTTTGTAGACCCGACACATAGTTGTCTAACAGTATCTTCAACTATACCATCATTATTATTTTCAATTGTAAGAAAATGAAATTTAGATAAATTTTTATAATTACTAATATTTTTATAATCTTTTTTACCATTTACAACTTTTTCAGATGTTACAGAATCATCATTATTATCATAAGATTCTTTAAGATCGGGCAAAGCCCTAGAACCTTCAGTTCGTTTATTATGATTATGATTATGGTCATTGTTAATAGTATAAGGTGTAGTCCACATATAAATTTTCTCTTGTTGAGCTAAACCATTTATATAAGATTTTATTAAATTAATATTTAAGTTGGAATATAATCCTATATACGTATCATCATCATATCTTTGCGGCATTTCTAATGTTTCTTGTTTATAAATTGTATCTCTATAATAAACTTGACATAATAATTCTTCATTATGTTTTTTACTCTCTATGTGAATGTTATATTGATTTTGTTCATCAACAAATAATCTTATTTTTTCTTTGGAAAAAGATTTTAATTTTTTAACTAATTCTTTAATATTGATATAATTAATAATTTTATTTTCTATCCAATCAGTATTACTAATTGGTAACACTGCTCTAATAAATCCATAAACATTATTATGACCTATCATAACCATATTTTCTTTATTTAATTCCACATAAGCTACATCATTATATTTACTAACAATATCCATAAATTTAATAAATGGATCCCCCGGAAATAAACAATAATTAGTTTCTATAGAAGGTAAACCATTAGTCTGTTCTCTAAATATTTCGGCTTGTAATTGAAATAAAATATTAACATCTATACATGGATTATTATTATTATCAAAACATTTATTTTCAAATCCCGTTGATCTCGTCGAATAAGAAGAACAGGATGATGCGGGCGAATATAATTTTTTTAAATTTGCTTTATCCATTTTTTTAATTTTATTAGAAAAAATTTTATTTTTATTAGAAAAAATTTTATTTTTTTTATTTTTATTAGAAAAAATTTTACTTTTTTATTGTTTTAAAAATGATGTTACCAAATGTTGGTGGAGGTGCATATATCCCGAATAATCGTGAATTAGAAATAGAGATAGAAAATTATATTATGAAAACTGGATACGTTTTATCTGGTCCATTGCATCTTTCTATTCTTCCGAAACAAAATACAGAGTTAACAAATAAACAATATGTTGATACACAAATCAATGATTTAAAGGAAAAATATATAAACGATGTTTTGGTTCCACTGATGAATGAATTAAAGTTGCTAAAACTTAATGACAAATCATTAAACGAAAAATTATTAAAACTTGATAAAAAGGATAGAGAGCTAGAAGCAGATATAGCAAAACTTTTTAAAAAGATTTCAGAACAATCAAAAATTTTAATATTACTTTCTATAAAGTTAAAATCTGCAGTCATTAAAAATAAACATCAGATAAAAATGTTAAAAGAACAATTAGAAGATGAAATAGAAAAACTACCTGAAAGAATTAAAAAAATTTAAAGCAGTTACAAACTACATTCCAAAAAAGTGTTGATGAATTAAGTTCTAAAATTACTCAACAAATGAAAAAGATGAATAGAATAATAAATGAAGTAAACTCACTTAATCAAAAAGTTGATAAAATGAAAACTCTTAAAATCAATTTAGAAAATGAATTAAAGAAAAATTTAAAAGAAAACTCTAAAGAAAATAAAGAACAGTTAGATGCTGTTAAAAGACAATTAGATGTTCTTAAAATTAAGTTAAATGCACTTAAAACGGCGTTGAAGATGAATCAGGAGAAAATGCAAGTTAATAGAAAAGAAATTAAAGTACATCACACGCTGCTTGACGCAATAGATAAAGTGCAACAGTCAATTAATAAAGTTATCTCGAAGTTGTTGTCCATTCACAAACGTAAATCTTAGCGTAAATATTAAACGGACCAAAGGTCCTCTGGTTACTAACCAATCGGAGCGAAGCTCCTCGAGGCTTTAGCCGATCGTAAATATTTTTTCCCAAAAGTCAAATTTAATCCTAAAAAATGCCTATAATTTATAAACACAATCTTAAACAATTTGCTTCAAATCAAAGAATTGCTCATGAACCACGTATGAATCCTGTTTATCATTATGATAATAGAGAAACAGTTCACACGGAAGGGGCTGGTATCTTCTCTGGTATTGGAAGTATCGTTAACTTAATTAAAAATAATAAAGATTTGATTACATCTGCTGCAAAAGGAGCAGCTGCTATTGGTAGTACAGCTAGTGCAATATCAAATGCTGTCAAGTCTCAAAACGAATTAAAACAACTAGAAGCTATTCGTAAACTTAGGAATGATTCCGAAGAACTAAAAAATTTAAAAAACTTTCAGAGGAAACAAAAAACAAAATTGCTAACATAGCTGTTGGGGAAACCTTGAGGAGCGGAGCTCCGTCTGATAGTAAAAAGGGGAAGAAAACAGGCGTAGCCATAAAACGTTCAATTGAAGAAATAAGAGGTAATGGCGTGAGCAGCAACCTTCGGTCTAACCAGCAAAGCTGTAGCGGAGATGGTCTAGCAAAATTCTAAAATATAATTTTAGTAAAATTTTTTAGTAATTTTTTTCTGTGTATGAGAAAAACAAAAAAGTCAAATTATTTTTTATAAAAATGTCTTCGCTTATCGAAAATAAATTTAGATTAGACGATCCTCCGTTCGTCAGTAATAATCAAAAAAAGAATGACTATATAAGAATTGCTATGAATCCCGGATCTTCCAGTAGAGTAAATACTGGAGGTGATTTAATTTTTGAAGTTGATAATCAGCAGAGTTATATATATTTACCTGATTCATTTTTACACTGTGAATATTCTTTGTATAGTGATGCCAATTTTACAACACCATTACCAGATACCGATAATATTGCATTAGAGAATAATTTCTTTCCAAAATTATTTACACAAATGCGTTTAGATGTTGCAACTCAAAATATAGAAACAATAAGTGATTCTCCAGGTGTAATTGATTCAATGCTTAGATTTGTAACAATTGGTGAAAATAATAAAAAGCATGAAATCGAAGGTTGGTTTCCTGATACTAATGATGGTATAATTATTGATGATTTAACTCACGGTGGAACAGATGCAGCAGGAATTGCGAAAGATGTAGAAAATATTGCAAAACATTTAAATAAAACAAATAATGATGCATATAAAGAAAGACGTGAATTTAACAAAAAAAGTAAACAGACAGTAAATTGGTCATTGTCTCCATTATTCGGATATTTAGATTATGACAAAATATCATATCAATTAAAATTTAAGTTAATAATTCATCCTACAGCAAATAATGAATTAATCTTTTTTGGTAAGACTGGACAAAAAGCATATTTAAAAATTGATAGACTTGAATGGTGGATTAAGCATATTACTCCTAGTTTAGAAGTTGAAACAGCTATTGCAAAAAGATTAAATACTAACAAACCAATTCCAGTAAATTTTCTAAAGCGTACTGCTAGTTCAGTAACTTTTTCCGAACAAAGATTTAACTGGCATTTTACTAGAACTGCGAATACACCAAGATATTTATTGCTAACTTTTCAAAGAAATAATTCTCCAAGTTTTGATAAGAACAATAATCTCTTCCATATTAACCCTTACTTTACCATGGGGTGTCTACACACCCCAAGACGTCGCATTTTTTGAGTTTCATTAAATCAAACCCGTTATCCAATTGATCCATTAAGATTTGACGATAGCAATAATCAATTTATGGAAGGATATGATTCTTATCGAAATCTTTGTATAGAATTTGGAGTTGAACCACAATTAACTCCTGGAGATTGGAGACATTTATATCCTGTTTTCTCGAAGATATTATCAAGACTGGTTGTGATGTAACAATTAATATTGAAAAAAAAGATTCCACAACTTCATTGATGGCTTATGGTTTATTGCTAGAAGATGTAAAATATTCTATTGAAGAAGTCATAATGGGAAGATGGCTAGAATAAATTAATTTAATTTTTTTTCATAACTAGAATAGATTAAAAAATTCTTAACTTAAAAATTTTTCGTAACTAGAATAGATTAGAATTTTTGATAACTTAAAATTTTTTTTTAAAAAATGTCGCAAGCGAAAAGTAATATCAATAATAAAACTGTTGAATTAAAATTACGAAATATTGTTGACAAAAATACCCCTAAAACTATTACGATTAACAAAAAAAGTATTACATAAGTAAACCAATGATAGAGAATATTCAATTACAAGAAAAAAAGAATGGCGGGATTCTCCCATTAAATTCCCCTAATATAGAAGGTGGCATAGCAGCGGCAGGAAGTGTTGCAGGTGGGACAGCTGGTATTGTCCAAGCAGTAAATAAAAATAAATCAGAGAAGGCAGCATTAGAAGAACAAAAACGACATAATAGAGAGTTAGAGAAAGTTGCTAGGGGTGAAGGAGTAGTAGATAATTTTATTAGTAAATTTAAATTAGTTGATGAAGGAAAACGAGTTCTTAAAAATATTCTCCACAATGTTGATGATTTAATTGAAATTAAAGAAACTAAAGATGGTTCTGGAATATATCTAAGTCCTAGTATGATTCGGTAATAACCTCAGGACCTTTGGTCCGATCGGCTAAAGCCTCTGAACAAAGTTCTATCGGCTAAAGCCTCTGAACAAAGTTCGATTAGGTAAAACATTTATTTTTACTTTTAAACTTTTTTTATCTTTTAAATTTTTTTTATCTTTTAAAATGAATTCTACAAATTCCGAAAATTTAATTAAATTGAAAATTGCTAATTTAGATTTATTAAATTATCTATTAAACAAAAATAAAAACTCAAATTGTAAAATTTATGAAGGTAACGACGACAAACAAAGTTTGGCTACTACCTACGGTGGTGACATACAAAAAACATTAGAAAACTTTCCTGGATTTATTTGGAGTAAATATTCGAAAGAAAAACATCTTCCTGGTCATTCATATACCGGTCAAGGAACTCGATTAGATATAAGACTAGATGAGAATAATAATCCGAAACCAGGTGAAGAACCAATAAATAGAGTAGATGCCGCAGCTTACTGGCATGATTTAGCTTATCGAAATCATGATCTAAGTTCTCGACATGCAGCTGATAAGAAGATGATTCAAGAATTAGATAGTATTCAGAATCCTACATTTAGAGAAAAAATTGAAAGAATGTTTGTTAAGAAAGCTTTACAAGCTAAAATATTATTCGGTCAGGGTTTAAATGAAACTAATAACTCTGAGAGCAACGCTCGAACCTACGCGTCCGAAATGTCGAATGACCCAAGCCGCTACGCGTCTGAAATCCACAAGGAATATAGAAGGCCTAAATATTTATTGAAAGTAAAAGTATTTAATAAAGATGATATTTCGTGTGCTGATCTTATTCATATGCCGAATGAAAAAGATTATAAATACGCATTGACCGTTATAGATTTATATACACGATACGCTTGGGTAAAACCTTTAAAAAATAAAAGTGGTCTATCAGTTAAATATGCGTTTGAAGAAATCTTTAAAGAAAGTAAGAGAAAGCCAAAAAAATTGTTCGTTGATAAAGGGTCGGAATTTTATAACCGAAACGTTCAGCCACTATTTAAAACTGTTTATTCAACTGAAAATGCAGGGAAGGCCGTAGTGATAGAAAGATTCAATCGGACGTTAAAAAATAAATTATTCAAGAAATTTACTGAGCAAAGAAATCAGAAATGGTTGAAGATATTACCAGGAATTGTGGAAGAGTACAATAATAAAGTTCATTCTGGTATTGAAGAAACTCCAAAGAATGCTTCTGACGACCCTGATTTGATAAGAAAAAAAAATATTCGAGAATAATAATTTGAATGAGAGTAATCCGAATTTGCGGAAACTTAAGCCGAAATTTAAAATTGGAGATAGAGTTAGAATATTTAAATATAAGAATAAATTTGAAAAAGGCTTCGTCGGATACTGGACGAAAGAGATATTTGAAATTTCTAAAATAAATCAAAGTTATCCGATTACTTATGAAATTAAAGATTTAGATAATGAGGATATCAGAGGCCGTTTTTATCAAAATAAATTACAACGAACTGATTTTTAATTATCATTATTATTATTATTGGAACTAACGTTTCGGGAATGAAATTCCCTTATTAGGCGTAGCCATAGAACCTACGGTTCGTTCAATTCTAACATAATATCTAGAAATGGTACTCCTTCCTGTAATTTAAATAAAACATAAAGACATAATTTACCACAATAAGTAGTTCCCGGTTTTTGAATTTGAAACGTATTATAAATTCCATTGCCAAGTATTTCTCTTACTTCATTCGTAAGTGGAAGCCCGTATGAGTCGAACCAATAGTTCTCAGCCTCCGGGCGGTCAAAATAATAATTAGAACAGTTTATATTTCTTTGTCCTGCTGACCAATGTACACCTTTTTCATCTGACGTATGAAGATTTGTTATGAAATTTATAGTTATTGATGGAACTTTGTTCCGGGAACTGAAGGTTCCTGTTGGCTTATTTTTTAGGAATTGTAATTCGACTCTCATTAGAACATGAAAATTCTTTATTCCTAATCGATTAGCGATTTTCTTTAGGTCGAAATTCGTTGTCGTTTGTGTTCCATATAATTTCAAAAACTCATTTATGTTGCTCATTTTATAATAAAAAAATTTCTTAAGGGACCCCTAGAAGTCAGAAGGGGGGTATTGATTTAAAACTGTTCTCTAATGATGTCTTTCCTTACTACTTAGTCAGAAGGGGGTATTGATTAAAACATTTTTATAATGATGACTTTCCTTGCTACTTGGGGGGTTATAGATTTAAAACTGTTCTCTAATGATGTCTTTCCTTACTACTTATTCGATTTTGAAATGATTTAATTTAATCTAAATTTAAACGTTATATTGTTGCATTGTATTAGTAGAGTTAGTGTTTCGCACATCTTTTATCAATAGTAATTCATTACTCATCAATATGTGAAAATTCTTTATTCCCAATTGCTTAGCAATCTCATTTAAATCGAAATTTGACGTGGTTTTGTTTGCCGTATATTTTTTGGAAGTCTCTGATGTTTCTCATTTTTATAGAAGATAAAATGTTTCTATTATATTCCCGTAAATGAGAAATTAAAAACAACACATGGATATTTCAATATGGTTACATCCACTTTGCATACATTCAATTTGCATACATTGAAATACATGTAAATTTGTCCACGTGTGGACAAGGTTTCATTGGTTGAAACACTCTATTGTATTTACATGTGCAATATGAAATAACATTGCATATAAAACAGGAAATAACATTGCATATAAAACAGGAAATAGCATTGCATATAAAACCGACAGATACAAGTTTTCTAAACAATAGGATTTCTGTCCACGAGTGGACAAGGTTTCATTGGTTGAAACACTCTATTGTATATACATTGCATATAAAACAGAGGGGTTTCAAGAATGATAAATTTTCTTCACAGCGCGTCTAATGTTAACGCGTTGATTTTTGATTAGTTGAATGGCGCAGTATTTTAGCTGAATGGCGACGAAAATAAAGTGTCGTGCGGCCGTATCGCAATAACAATAGCGGAGTTTAACATCCAAATTCCATTGAATATGTCAGCGCGGTATTATCGCTAAATGACGCACCATTGTTTGGGAGAAGAATGGAATCATTTGGAATGTCACATAATTGCTTTACACAATGAAGTCAATCTTCCGATAACATTAGGTCGTGACTTTTAAAGTACAAGAGAAACAGACACCCAACAAAGCGTAGGAAATTTGTCTGCTAATTTACCTAATTTCATAACAAATGAAACTTCGGTAATTGATCACTATAAAAATAAGACTTGTCATTATCACAAACAGAGAGCAGATAGTGCTTACCGATAAAAATTTTACACATAACACTGAGTGAATTGTTTCTGTTTTCATGCAACAAGAATTTGTGTAAGTTTACAATTGTATTATTCTCTCCGCCATTTGGCTCTATGAAATCACTCAAAGAATCTGTAAATTCATGCCTCTCAAAATATATTCCTCTTGAATTCCTCCCGTAATTTTTTCATCCTTCCTGGCAACGATTGTTTTCCTCTATCTTCAAATTGATCTTGTCTCATTTTGAGAAATATATGACGAGAGCGTTTTGACACAACCTTTACTGACAAGAAACACTGTTAAATTAAATAAGTCTTCAGCACAATTGTTTGAAATAGCCATATCGATTATTGTTGTTGTGTATTATTTCACGGCATTGCAGCCGGAGTAGGATTTGCTGGTTATATATTCCACGTCTTACAAATGTCTAAGTGGGTGTAGCAGCTGTTTGTTCTTTCATACATTGTTTCCTTTCAAATGTTTGAGTTGGAGGACACAGCTCCTTACACTGAAATGCATTTTATTCATAAATGCGAGAAGCAGATGTTCTCTACAATTGAATGACAATTGTAAAAGTACCTAAACTTATTGTTAAGAATATGTCAATTACTTCAAATATTTTTAGTCACATGATATATTTTAAAAACCTGAAAAATGGATTTAAAAGACGTTTTTAAAAATACTAATTTTCGGTGTCCTGTAACGGTCATGATTTTGGCGGGGGTGAAAATTGTAATTCTCAAATTTTGAGATTCTTAACTTTTATGATTTTTTCGGTGTCCTGCAACGGTCATGATTTAAGCGGGGGTGAAAATTGTAATTCTCAAATTTTGAGATTCTTAACTTTTATGATTTTCGGTGTCCTGGAACGGTCATGATTTAAGCGAGAAATTGTAATTCTCAAATTTGAGATTCTCAACTTTTATGATTTTTTCGGTGTCCTGGAACGGTCATGATTTTAAGGGCGGGTGAAAATTGTAATTCTCAAATTTGAGATTTTGAAAAATTTGAAAATTGGGTATTTTTAAAAATGCCCAAATTTGTAAATTTAGGTCTTCATAACCTGAAAAAGGGTTCAAATTCATGAATTTATGTCGTTTTTAAAAAGTACCATTTTTGAAAAAATGGTACTTTTTGAATGGACTAAATTCATGTATTTAGGTCTTAAAAACCTGAAAAAGGGTTCAAATTCATGAATTTATGTCGTTTTTAAAGATACTATTTTTTTGAATTTTATGGTGTCCTGGAACGGTCTTTTGCCCATTACTAAGACTAGTTATAATTCACGGGATCACCATTTTCAGTATTAAAAACTGACACCGCTTATTAATATGAGACAGCTGGGCATGGACAGCTAGTATTCTAGATGTCCATGATTAATGTTACAAGCTACATCGGTTGATTGTATTCTAAAAGCTCTAAATCACTTACTCTATGACCTTGTTATATGAGCTGTTAATGTTCGGAGCTGAATCACTCACCTGTTATAGTTCCTTCTTACATACATATTTTTCTTTGAATTGCTTCGACTCTGAAATACATGATGAGATGCTGATGAGTGCAACTGAGCTTATAGTGAAATTTATTGATTTACTATAATTGAGCGACTTATTTAAATAATGTCGCAATTTCTATATAATAATGTTTAACAGATTATGCAAGTGCTACACTTGGCATTCTGAATAGCACATGTTCTTTGGAACCATGTTGGCTCTCTAATTGTTTAATGCTGTGAGTAGTACCATTCCCTCAGATGTACCTCAAGGATGTATGCTCTGACCGATGCCTTGCCGACGTTGATTAATCGATCATTATTAAGTCTTCATCTATCATGAAACAGCGAGACGAAAATATCATTTCAATCCCAAGTTCTGTCCAGCATAAGCATAGCCATATAGTTTGGTAAAAAGCCAGGTGGTTGCGATCTTCTCGGTAACTTTATCAAAATGAAAGCATGCTCAATTTTTGTGCCGTTATTTTGGATAGGATGAAGCTACAATTCCATTCTGAAGGTTGTACATCCATCAAATTATGCTACGAGTATTGTAAGTCTGAGCGAAAACTACCACATGTTTCAAATACCTGATGCTTCTAAACATGCCTTGACTTAAGTCGTAAAACAGAGGAAAGCTCCTCCACGGCTTTTGCTTTCTATTCTACTCCAGTTGAATTACTGAAAATCAGGTTTTTGCATTTCAAAACTTCCTACTGTACCATTGTTCAAACCAACTTCAACATTCTTCAAAAGCCAAGTTCTACATCGCTCACACCAAGTTCTACATTGTTCAATAAAATTGCTATGAATATTTCAGGATTCTGTTGCTCTGTAATTATATATGACATTAGTAGACATGCCATTAAAACGAGACCTCTTACCGTGTGTAAAAATTATATAGGCTAAAAATCATGTTTTTTCACATTTTCATTATTTTTTTACGACCTCTACAAACATTTACATGGGATAAATCTTTACTTATGTAAGCTAATAAATATTCACTTTGAAGACATACACCCAGCATTCATGTGTCCTTCGTCTTGTGCTTACTAGAATTTAAATCCTGCTTTGTGGGGCTTCATTCATCTTACCTTAATCCATGCTTAACCTCAATTAAAGATAAATGACCAAAATTGAATCGGATCGGAAACCAAGCAATATCGAAAAATAGCTTTTCAGTGGGGATTCTTTCCTTTTTCATCGCTTCTACGTCTTTTTAGAGTCAGTGCGTTTTCACTGAGAAGAAAATTAACCTCCAGAACAACCCATGTATATTGAAAAACAATTTAATTAATTTAGGCAGATGAATGAAAGCGTCTCAGATGTCATTTGAAATAAAATTAATTAAACATACTTAATTAAACATTAAACAAAAACAATTAATTAAACATTAATTAAACGTGCACTTAATACTATGCAGCTAGGAATATTTATGAAAATGATTGGAGTATGAGCATAATTATCAACACTGTTCATCAACTGAATACATCGCAAGTAATGAGACTCAAAATTGGTACAAATAATGAATCATCTGACAGTATTGTATAATAAGAGAAATATTGCGTGACAGCATAAAGTGTCATCTTTTGATGTTTTGCAGTGGATCGAGATCGAAATAAAAAATTTTGGGGATATTGCAAAGAATTTTCCTTCAGATGCATGAAACAAAGCAACGAAGCTGAAAGATGCATTCAAATCTACTTTGAGGAGATTGAAATTAATTTAGTTCATTATTTTTTTCATTAGGCCTGTAGGCATAGAGTAAATATATTAGGTAGAGAACTCCGCATTTATTAAATCCCCAATGTGTATACACTTTCGAATTTATTAAATGAACTCAAAGGAGATACAGTCGGATTTGTTTCCAAATGTGAGATATGCATATTTATGCAGTTTTGAAGGAATTACAACGCAATTGACTGATCATGATAGCATTAAGCAGACAAATAATTCGTGTCTGACAGCCTTGGTGAGGTAATGTTTGTTAAATTGGCAACTCGATGACCTGCGCTATTGCTTTCCTGCTGAACCTCAAGAGAATCTTCTTAAGCGTGATGAGGCAACAGCTGCCACTGCATGGCAAAATCACAGCAAAAGACAATGATTTCAATTAACTTTGAAAGACTTGTTGAATTAACTTTGAACTTGTTCCACATCACTATTCAGATTCAAGAAAAGAAACATGAATTCAGTGAATCATAAAGTCAAGACGGTGAAAATTGAATTAAAAAATTGACATTTCAGCCAAGAAAGCACGAATAATATCGCGACTTTTTCATGAATACTTTCATTACAATACGGAGCATGAAATTCTCTTGATTTCCTCTTAGTTGGGATGATTATCAGCAAATATTCATTCTTTCTGATATCTAACTTGCTTCGTACTGCTTACAACGGGGAGTCATCTCGGTAGTATTTAAATTGGCAAAATTATGACATTTTAGAAACTGATCAAATAATTTTTTGGACCACGGGAACGTTATCTCCGCAAAAAACTGAATCTTTTCATATAAAAATTTTCACTGTATACATATACTTTTTTGAGTCGACACTCTACCCATATATCCCTACTCTATGTCCATAGGTATCCCGATAACCAACTTCTGGTAGTTCAAACTTTTTTCTATTAATTGTTAGTGAACATGCAATTATACATGTATATATGCTATGGTAAAAGATAGTTTTAATCAACATAATTGATCTATTATTATTTGAGATATGACTTGAACTGTGAAAGAATAGTAGCATGTTAAACATAGGAATTAGCAAAGCAATCTAATTATGCTATCATAGGTTAACAATAATAATGTTTTTAAATTCAAGATGAAAATTGTAAATTTCAGATATAGGATACACAAAGCAATTGAAGAATTGTCTCACAAAAAAGTATCAACAAAATACGATAGCAAAATTGTAGTTAATTTCAAATGCATAATCCGTTCTCAGGGGAAGTGCCCACCTTGAGTTGATTGGAAGCAATGGTACAAAGATAAATGAAAGACTTGGCGAGACGGCTCAATTTGATGAAGGGATCTTTGGTCAGAATGTATGCGTTTACGGAGAACCAAGGAAAAAAGAATGTGGTCTGCGATTGACATATCACGGAGCAACATTGCATGAAGTTTCTCAGATGGTCGTCATTTTCTACTATACTTGCATTCCAGGCCTGTTCACCGAGGTCGCTGGGAGTTAACCATTACACGATTGAATATTAACACACGTTTTATAGTTTTGGCAGATTTGGACAGAGATGCTACGCCTCTGCCGGTGATGGAATGCGGTTGTTTAAGATTGGCCATAATCATACGATGATCAGAATCAAAAGATTGTATATCTTCGATTGAGAACGATTTCAACGAAATACGAGTACCTTTGCTTGTAATGATGTAATCAATCCGACTTGTGGTGTTTTTCGGAGACTTCCAAGTCCACTGATTTATCTTTTTGTTGATGATTGTAAGACTGTTCTTCTTACAGAAGCTCACAAGTCTTTTGCCGTTATCAGTCTGTCCTATGACTCCACTCCCAACGCTGCCGCCAATTTGTGCGTTGAAATCTCCCAATAAGATGATGTCAGACCCCTTGCCATGATATAAACGAACTAGGCGCTCTAAAGCTGAGTAGAAATCATCCTTAATCTCGTCTTTCGATGGTTCGGTGGGTGCATACGCTTCAATAATGAGATTATCATTCAGTTTAAAGGCCTTGATGCGGCCAGGGCAGCCAGTGTTCAGCATTTCCACTTTGAGATCACGTCTTATTAAAAAACCAACGCCCCAGTATCCAAGAGATTTTGTATCTGATCCATTGGAAAGATAGAGATTATCAGATCCATAATTGGCTTCCTGTTTTGGCAAATGAGTCGAACACAGACCAAGAACATCAATGTTGCATTCATTCATTATCGCTTTCAATTTGTCGATTTTTTCTTCACCCACTACGCGTTCACTTCCCTGCGGTCGCAATGTTCTAACATTACAATGTGCCACACGAAGTTCTCTTTGTCCGTATGAGGCTGCCATTGCAGTTCACTGATAATTAAAGTGAGACCTTAACATTTAAGTATGGTATAAATGCTTCACTATCACCAACCAGAAACTTTAAGTATTCCGACTGAATAGAGATAAAAATAGGATATTCGCACAGCACAGACGATCACGCGCTCTGCATGGTTTGATAAAACATAACGTCATGTCTGTTTATAGACCTTTTGACGTCATTTTTTACAACTGATGACGACAACTTAGGTCTGTGCAAATCGTATGCACTTGCACTATAATCTTTCATAATGAAGATTTGCATCACATTGTTTCCAACTAATATAACAAACTTTGATTGATTATGTTATTAGAATATCATGCATGTGATGAAATTTTGCTGATCACCAATTGCTGTACGCATTGTTATTCATTAAAACGAATAGCCGTTACCAGATATAGTGACTGTAAAAATGATAATTAATATTTGTCTTACTCAAAATGAACAACTTGTCCTTTTAATACTCAAAGTCATTTCAAGCAAATTTGGAAGATCCATGGTCCCTTGGAGCTGTGATGCTTGCGAGGTGGACTGCAGGCCCTTCCTTCTTCCCGTCCTCACACGACAGGAGAGCGCCTCTTGTGATGTTTGCGAGGTGTCCTGCAGGTCCTTCTTTCCTCCCCGAACACACAGCAGGTGACGCCTATCGGAAGTGTAATGTCTGAAGTGGACTGCAGGTCCTTCCTTCCTCCCCGTACTCACTCGGAAGGAGAACGCCTCCTGTTATGTTTTGCGAGGTGTCCTGCAGGTCCTTCCTTCCTCCCCGAACACACAGCAGGGGACGCCTATCGGAACTATGATGTCTGAAATGGACTGCAGGTCCTTCCTTCCTCCCCGAACACACAGCGGGGGACGTCTCTTGCAGCTATACTGACTAGTTTGTCGTTGTATGGCGTACGAGTTTGACTGATTTTTCTATGCATCTTGGAAGTCATTCAGCTAGTTCCTGTCAAGCAGATCATGATAGATAGGTTTCTTGGAAGTGAATGAAGTAGAATCCTAAAATTTCAAAGAACGATTACAGCATCATTGATTATCACCTGTAGGTGCGATGCCACAAAGTATCAGATCATGATGATTAATAATCTGATCGACGGTCACTAATCATGATCAGCAGTTTGCAAACCGTAGATAGTGCTTGTTTCTGAATAGATCCGTCAGAAGATTAGTTCACACTTTTGATCTTGGGTTTGCTTTATGGACGAATCCCTTTCTGCGAATCGGAGGCATTATATAAAAGTAAAAGCACCAAAAACGTGCTTCACTCAAGGGTTTAAGATTTTTGCATAGAATGCCAGTCGGTTACATAACCTGTTGATCCCCGGTGAGGAAGTGCAGCTCATGTCTTTGTCAATTGCAACTAGAACAATTTATAACAGGTTACATTTTGATCACTGCTGTTCTTGTTTTAAAGATTTCTGGGCAAACTATCCAAATTAACTGCCGTAACAGGAAAGGGGAATGTCGGGTTCACTTCACACAGAAGAAAAAATACAGCAACCTAATTTGCAAAGACAAGTAAGGGCATCAGCTGATATCTTCATGGCGCAAAATTCCAAGTTGATGAAGATTCGTTGTTGGTTTTTATCCATTAACTTTCCCTAAATTTATGCAGATTGATCAGCAAACATCATTTTGTTGTTTCTGACTGCATTTTCATTTGCTATTTAACTTGCCACGGAAAACCGACATGTCTAAATTAATGACTTGAATTCGCGTTCATCACTCTATTAATCAGAAAACGGTTATAACTCACAATGCTGGACTGAGCTCGCTTCTTTGAAGAAGTGATATTTGTTGTTGTTACCGCATCATGAACGGAATTCCGATGAAGTACCAACTCTCGAATCGTTCTTGGTATGTGAAATGTTGGTAGAAATCTGAAAGTTACAAGAGCCAAGCATCAGCCTTATTCAGACATCCTCAGAATAAAGCCGTTATACGAACCTGTCTATGAAATCCGCCAAGGCATCTGATGGAAGACTGAAATCCGCGATGAACATAACTCCCGGGAAATCAGGCATTGTAGGAGGGACCTTCGAACCTTCCATCTACAATCACAGGAAAAATTCAACCAATCACAATAAACAATTGAATATCCTGGATGATTACAATTTGCATACATGATGAAAGTACGGAAATATACAAAAACCATATTTTGATGAGTTTTATTGCAAAAGGTCTTTCCAATTCACAACTTGCAAGAATTGATGCTTTGTGGGACTTCATTGAAGAAGGCCGGGTACTGTCACAAAACGACGCACCAGTGCCTCGAAGGTCAGTTGATGGATTACTTGTTCGGGTAATCATGGATCGTAGATTCGATACCTACCAGTCGCACAAATGTTGCATTGCAATCTGACCTATTGTTTACTTCATGCGTGCTTTGTTCTGTTAATAGCATGTATACGGGCGCATTAAACATTATTTCCTTGTAGACTAGATTTACGGTTCGTGATTTGCTTTGTCACGTTATGATGTCACTTCTATAGCAAGACTTCCTATCTTAGGAGATGGACCATAATTCATTGCTATAGCAAATCACATGTAACAGGCCTCAGAGTTCCTGAAGAACGACATTACGAAAAGTCCGCCTTATGGCCTTTGTGAGATTCAAGACAGACCATTAACAGAGCCTTAAGTCAGTAACTTGCACACCAGACTTAGCGGCAAAAAATTGACTGAGTCCTCAGCCATGAATTTGTGACCATTTTTAGTGGAATCAGGTTGTAGCCAAAACGACGGAGACGACAAGTGCTATACAAGGCGGTGGACCTGCAAATATCCACACTGTCACAGAATGTCGCAGAATGCGAAAGATACAATTTGAGCAGTTGATATAATAACTGCAAGATGTTTTTACCTGCAATGACATGTACTATTTAAGCACATTATTCCCATCTGTGTGGTTGTTGTGTTGGTTTGATGCCGTACGTACGGCATTCTGCGCAACTGAAATGTAGGCAGCACGATGAGCAAGTAATGGTAGTAGTTGGTCAAGATCCAGACACAGCGCACTCCATCAGTGTAAATGAAAGTCGGCCCATAGTGCCACAGACAAGCGACTCGAGAAACGAGGAATTAGCTTTAGCACGCTTCCATAGTTGCTGCTAGTCGTCAGCGGTAACTGTACACCACTTTTACCGAGTCATTTTACTTTACTTTGCATCTCAGAATTGAGAAATTGCGGTTTCTTCTTCCTTGATCTGAAGATTTTCAGCAGCATCCGACATTGGTAATTCTATCAATAAATAAGCAGCAATATGCCGAAGCAACGTAACCTTTTAGTACGAAAAGGCAACGTACGAGACCTACTCACAATGCAGACGGTCATTTGGTTCAAGCGAATCACTTGGTAAAACTACACTTTGACATCCCGTACTCAACTTACCCGACGTTTCACACACTCGAGTTGAAAAGCAGCAGCTCTGTGTTGTGGCTGAAGAGTCAGTGCTGTTTGAAGATCTTCTATTGCCTAAAGATGTAAGAAATTTGAAATGTATTTCAAACATTCTATAATGTTCGCACTCACTTTTTGATTTTCATGTCGTGCACTGCGAATGAGAGCTCTTCCACAGTATGCATCCTGAAATAAAGGCATGCGTTGACTATTTGGAGGTCCGCTAGCATCAGGGTACATTCATGAACTCATGGAGTGTTTTGGGGAACAAGTGTTTTTCAATGAAACATGTTTTTCACCCACCCTGTTCTAAACCTGTGTTATCTAGCGAGTGAAATCTGGCGAGTGAGCTGGCCACCGGTTTAGATATCCTCTGGCAATAATCCGATCATCAGGGAATATTTGAGACTGGAAAGATCTTGTAACATTCGAAAATTGTAGAGGCGCTCCATCTTGTTGGAAGATTGTGGAATTCACACTCCGTCTCCTTCTAAGTAGTCGGATGGCATGATCGCGAAGCATATTGGCATAATTTTCTTCTGTAACGGTTCCAGGAAAGAAGAAACGAGTTAGACGGTACTTTGAACCATTATTTGAACCACACACACTTTTGGAGCATTGATGCATTTATCAATGACTTCCCTCGGCTTCTCTGATCCCCAAACGATACAATTGTGGAGATTCACATGGCCCAACATTGAGAAATAAGATTCATCAGTCCACATAATCGACTCGAGATCAAGGGCACCGGACAGGAGGAACCGTGCGAAAGCAATGCGCTTTTCCTTAGCATCACCTGTGAGTGTCTGGTTAGTCTGCAGTCTGTATGGGTGCACAATCTGTGTCGTAGAATCCGATGAACACTGGTTTTAAGAACACTTGTTCTCCGAGAAACCGAACGACAACTGACAGCTCCAAATTGTGGATTTGACTGTTGCGTTTCCAGTTCATCCTTTAGACATTCTTCGCTTTCATCCTCGAGACTATAGGCCTGTCCGAACGAGGCTCATCTGCTACTGATCCAGTCTCTCTGAGTCGCTGAATCAAGCGTAAGATGGCAGAAACGACAGAAGGATCGCGATGATAACCATCAGCTATCTTGCAATCGCGCAGTGCCGCTGAAGAGGTGGTGAAGAGAAACTCAACAAATTCAACGCATGCTTCGAGATCCATGCCTAGTGCAATGATTCATTGAGTGTGCACTGTCTCTACATGACTCGTCGTGTGAATATATTCAAATCCAGACGACAATTGACTGATCGAAGTACTGTGTGCACACAACAGTAGCTCAGATCAGTGAATTTCGCCAACTTAACAGTGAAATGATCTCGAGCCAATTGTTAACTTTAGAATCATGATATTATAGCATTTCTTTCTATGTGATATAACCGTCAAAATAGAATGTAACAAAGAAATCAAACAGTGGTGCATCAAATACCCCGACCTGAGGAACATTTAAAAAATTGATTGTGAATATGATTGAATTGAAGCAAATGACAGCATTTTAAAGTTTTGCGCGACTTTTGGGACACCCGGTATTTACTTATGCAAACTATGTCTTGGTTTTAATAACATATTCATAGCTTTCAAAAGTGTCTTTTTGGTGCATAGTTGAGTTTGATGTGAGCTTGTTGAATTGAATATAAGTACCTAATGTTCACATCAGATAGAGTGAGGCGCGATCAGCGCATCTTGCATTTTGCTAAATATGATCAAATTTCTATATAAGTAGAAATTCTATCGCAATATATTATTATGAACGAAGACGTCCGTTGTTACATGCTCAAGTTTTTTCTGGGGGCATACAATTGTAAAAAAAGTTTAGAAAACATTTCCTTTGAACTGCTGTATATATATACATATTCCCATGGACTTTTAACTCTATACCGCTCTATTACGCCGACTGTTCGGTCAATTTAATGAGGGCTAAGTCGACCGTTGACGACATTCAAAAAATTGTTCATAACTTGTTCACAACAAATGTGACGCAGCAATGTCTGCAAATTTACAAAAATTCAGATTTTGAAGAATATATTGGACTTCTTTGATATATTGATGAACACGAGATGATTTGTAGACTCATTTTGATATTATAATGAAATTTCATTGAAAGTTTTCATGTTTTATTGAAGCATATCATCCAAAATGTCTGCAGAGAGTGTCAAAATTCAAACCTTCGAAAAAGAATACTTAGAAAATATCCCATAAAATTATTAGATTTTGAAACCATTAGAAGTTCCATAAAAGTAATGGAGCGGTGGGCCAAACCTACCTCTTTTGGCAAAATGATTGAATGTACGCTGAAACTGAATGCCACAGGAAGACTAGATCGGACGGTCTAATTTCAAGAGAAACATGGACAAACTGTCAGGTGGCAGAATTCTTCACGTCCGGTATCGACACAAGTGTTTTTTCGTAGACCCATTTTACATGAGCACAATCGGTTACCATTTTAATTCGCAAAAATTCAAAACGTTTTAGTGATCTAGAACTATATAAAGTATAAAATTTGAGCTGTCTAATCAAAATCACCTGTAGTGTTGACATTATCAATTCACACGCTCACATTTTGACATCGTCTGATTTCCAGGGGCAATAGTTTTCCGCAGAACGCGGAAAATTGGAGAAATACGTGTAATTTCAGCATGCATGGAAAACATTGAATTCGAGTTTTCACAGATAAAACTCATGAAGTAATGATAACAATATCGCGTAAACTCATAAAAAATGAGGCCTGCTATGAAGAAGGAATTCTGGAGAAGACACAGTCCTAAAATAAAATTTGTATTTCAACCACAGAGCTAATCACTGAATATTCTTCGATAAAGAAGTTCTTCAAACTGAATGACGTTTGTCATCCTGAATGAAACATCAATATAAATATTTCAAAAGAAGCAAGACCAAATATTGATCCACTGACATTTTCGTGTTCGATGAATGATACTGTTGATTTCCGAAGTTGTGTGAACGTGCGCTTCTTCTGTTGCAACTGCCAATAAATTCGGCAGAAGCAGAACGGCTATTTAGTAAATTGAACTTGATAATGTCGCCTTAGAGAGATTATCGCAGAATAACCTCTTTGGACTTATGAAACCTGCCTTCAACTCAATTTAAAATGCAGGCCTCTTCCAATTTTTTTGTATGTTTTTTGATCAGTTAAAAAACGTTTTCATAGTAAAAACCTTTATGTATATTGT
This sequence comes from Prostheceraeus crozeri, assembly GCA_907163375.1. NCBI lineage: Eukaryota > Metazoa > Platyhelminthes > Polycladida > Euryleptidae > Prostheceraeus > Prostheceraeus crozeri. The sequence goes on along the minus strand of CAJQUW010015509.1, from coordinate 135,423 downwards.
AGCTTATGTTTATTGATTTAAGAAAACTGTAATGATGATCTAAATTCGTAAATTAATTGACGCGGAATTACATTTTTTGCGCGGAATTTGATCTTTATGTTCACGGAATTCTCCGCTGAATTTCATGATGTTGCTCGCGGAAAACTATTGTCCCTGTTGATTACCATACTCCTACGTTGGTATCTGAAGTGAATGTACTAAATTCTCACTGAAGTAACGTTCCCTTCGACACGTGAAGATTGAATGTGTTTTGAAATGTGAGTGTTGAGTGGAATATTGCAAGCGACTCTTCAGTTTTCAAGGAATTTTGTTTCATTTGCATTTATCAAGATACAATAACATAACATATCATGATGGGAAAAATAACTGGATGCCATCTTCTAAGATTCCATTTCTACACAAAATCATGAAGCAATGATGAGGTTGGCGCCAGGCAGAACCAATTTCTCAGGGTTGATGATTCGATTCTCTTTCTGGTGACAATCAAGTATCAATTGCCACGGCGCCAATAAGACTCAAGATTTTCAGAAGAGAAAGGTGTTCTAATCTTAGTCATGCATCAGCACAACATGAAGAACGAAAGCAAACATTTCATGAAAAGTGGATGTCGTTCACCGAGATGAAATTGTGCAAAACTTCTTAAGGAAACATATTTCGAAAATTCTGCTATTGTAAATGAAATGTAATGTAGCCCCTCAGTTCTGAATGATATAAAGTTAATCTGAAAGAATTTCTTAATGCATTGAACGTGCTAGCACCAACATGTATGTAATTCCAATTGTATGAATTACATTATCCGATAGTCACTTTCGTCTAAATTAGAATACAACTTTTCCATGTATATTTCAGATATTGCCAAATAAACTTCAGATTTCACAGATTGAATTTCAGAAATCTATTTGTGGTCTTAACTTTGAAAGCATCTGACATATATTTACAAATATCTGAAATCACGGTTAAACCCTTAATAGACCTCCACTTCATACTTTTCGACAGTATTTGAGCACCAAGATATTTGATTGGGTAAGGCCTGCCCAATATGTAATGTGCTATTGACACTTAACCATGTGTCTTTGACTTCTTCATTATTGACAATGGATTCAAACTGATCAATTTACCTGCAATGTTAATCACGACTTGGGCTGTGATTTCATTATGATTTCTTTATCGGTAGTGATACAATTTAAATACAATTAAGCGTACGGAATAGATTAGCTAGACATACATGTAGTGTACCATCTTTATTGCTGTCTTGCGATCCTTTACTACTCGTACTAGTATGCTAGTGAATTAGGCTTAAATGATTATTGTCAACAATACCTACAAAAATCAAATTATTGAATATCGATCAAATATGTTTTTAGAGTCATCTTAAATCATAAAATTTCAGTCATGCTAATAAACCGAAATGTAAATAATTTCATGGCATATGAGGTATTTAGTAGGATTTAGTTACATGTATTTGAGAGCTCTATTGATGGAGCACAGACATGATAATACAATGTAAATCAACCCACTTGGCATCGGTGTAGGCCTAACGCTTTCGTTACAGCACTTTCGGAATCTTCTGTCATCTCCAGCTTGCAAAATTTAATACAATATTTTGATAGCCATACATGATCTATCACATGTTTTCAGGTAAACGTTCGCCAATTCAAAAATTAGCATTAAATGTTGTTTACATTTTATCACGAAATGGGACAAAACCTGGGGCCTATTGCACGAAACTTCATTAGTTATTAGCTATTAACAGCTAATTAGCTTAATAGCAACTGTGCCGGAATTATTAGCTAATAATATTAGCTAATGAAGTTTTGTGCAATAGGCCCCTGGACTTAACATCTGCTTATATGCTGGAAGACTCAGTGTATGAACGTCCACATGTAATTTACTATCCAGGTGATTTGTGTGATCTCATTATTCATAAAATAACGAAAATGGCATTCAATACTTCCTCTGATGCTCATTCATGATACGACATGTTATTTTTCTAAACCGTAACGTTTTAGTTACACTGGCGTAGTGTGATATACAAATGTCAAATACAACAACAATGCAAATGAAGTAAACGGTGATGAATGCTATCAATTTTCTTCAAAACCAATGCTCGTTAAATAGCAAAAATGAGCAATTTCATTGGAATTCTTAGAGCATTCTAATTGTGTGTATAAAGCTTGATGCAATTTTTAGCCTGTGACTTTCCCGTAACAAAACCAACCGAAGTCCATTACCATAGTATTTTCCTCAGCATGAGACTTGTTGGCTCATGTACCAATGCAAGTGAAAGAGAGACATCAAATATCAAACATCTCCACTTGCAGCCTAATCATAAAGGCTACAGAGTGCCAGTTCGCCCGGGCATAGATTGTCCTGAAACTTGAGCAATTTCAATAGGCCTACAAAGCGTCCTTTGCAGCCGTCGTCGGCCTTGACGCTGCGTCTCGCCCTACAAGGACTCGCCGGCGCGCCGCGCCGCCGCGGCGGCTCGAGATGGCCCAAACTAGTTAAAAATATCTATAAAGGCCAAACTTGATTGTATCAACCTGTGTCGATATATCTATTTCTTAGCTTTCTGAAGACAATGCCCAAGCAGTTACGAACTTCGGATCAATCAGTTGCTGAAATATGCAATGATGCCAACGATGACATGACCGTTACCACAATACTTCTAGAAGAAAATGCTCTATCAGAGTCATGAGACTATGATGAGTTGATGATAAGTATGTAAACGATGTCTCAGAGGTTAGCGACATCGCAGGGCAGTGTGAGATTCCAACGATAAATGACTTGAATGTTCATTTCAGTGAACAGAAGAAGCAAATAGGACGAACATCATCTGGATGAATTTCAAGGCAAGAATCCCTATGAGATACTTGATGGATATGCTGATGGTCTCATCGATTTCTTAGTAACCGGAACCGGGACAAAATAATTGTTTAGGCCTACATAATGCTGAACAATCTCAAATACTAAGACAAGCAACCTGGCAATTGATGAATCAATCAAATCTCAAAAAATGTAACCACCAGCATGTTTCGGCCTGTTGGGCCTCATCAGTCGTGGGTAGGTTTGAGCCAGCGACGTTGGAGCTAGAGGACGTGCAAGCATGCCCTCTAACAACAAGGCCACCGGACCATCTGTTGAGAGCGCGAATTATCCAGGAAGGCACTGCTTTAACGCAGGCACCTGGAGGGCGACTACATTCTGCAATCACTTAATGCCGCATCCGAGATTGAGGCGCAGGTGCTACTCACTACAGGTTAAGACAAGTTTTAAAGGTCCGGTGGCCTTGTGGTTAGAGAGTATGCTTGCACGTCCTCTAGCTCCAACGTCGCTGGCTCAAACCTACCCACGACTGATGAGGCCCAACAGGCCGAAACATGCTGGTGGTTACATTCGTTGAGATTTGATTGAGTAGATTTGATTATTGTAGTGAGCTGGTCATCATGGATTATTCTTAATTATAACATTCCAAAATACTAACCGATGTTTTTATAGAAAATTTGTCGATATTTATATAGGCGGCCTCAAATGGGTTAAAGTGACATTTCTCTGACTTTAAGACTCTGAGATGCTGAAAAATATGCCACCACCCAAGAGAGAAGGTGAAAAAGCAGACAGTCATGGTGGTTTATTAGAGGTGTCATGGTATACGAAAATAGTGTACAATCGCTACTTCTCACGTCATTACAATTTCTAGAGTCAAAGTTGTCAGACTTTAATTCTTTTCTATTTGACATGCAGTTGTAGTATAGACGCAAGGCGGTTTATCGAAATTTACATGATCGAAGTGATCTTTATATAAACGCATTTTTTACCACGCAAATCGAAGTTAAATTATTCAAAAATCATTAGGCAAATTTGTTTGCTCATTTCCACGTACATCAGCACTTTCAGAATCTTTTTTTTTGACATTCAAGGTCACATGTGGTAAACATTATTGTGATAATCGACTGCAAACCATTTGTCTGGAGACCGCATCAAATACTACGGACTATCAATTTACGCAGAAACTTTCTACTACGTTTCCCCTTGTTCACTATCAAGCAAGATATCAAACTTGTCTTCAAATAAGCTTGCTAATACGGTTACAAAATATTACAGAGACGTTTCCAGGGGGTCTCAACTTTCTTTAAATGCATTCGGTGGTATGTGAAAACAAGAAGTTTTTTTTATAATGCAAGAAGCTTTTTCAAGTTTAAGAATTCTTAATAAAAAAAAGTATTTTCATAGAAACTTGACAAATTTGTGAATATTACCGAACATTTTAAAAAGTATTTTGTTGGAATTCGCACCTGATTGTCTGTCCAAACTAATGCGCAGACATTATCGTGGAGAAAACAGAAATATTGACATGAACTGGGGCGACAGACAGTTTCCTCACTGTAATTTAACTTCATGAAAATTCCACAAGTAATCATGTGTAAGGTTCATCGTCTCATTTCTCCTGTTCCAATAATTCTTCGATTTCAAATAAAAATTCGAAATCAATCCCTCAAACTTTAGCATTCAATTTATTCCATTTACAAAACGAATAAGTACAACTTTTTTCACATTCAACCATGAAATATTTCTATGAGGATTCATGTTGAACTGATTTGCTTATCAGAAGGGAAAATACGATAGGCAAATAGAGACTGCAATTACGCATACATTGCGCAGCATTTGGAGTGCATTTCGACATAACAGGGACTGCATGTTGTTTTATGATAGATTAATTTGTATTACGTAAATCTTCCGTGTGGTGGTATTCAAGAAGATGTATGAAACTAACCCTCAGATAACTAAGGTACTTTCAAGACCTGAGATGACCATGGAGGATTTTAATGATTGCCTTCTCAAATCAGATAAAAGGCATGGGAGTAGAAAATATTATTCCATGAAACTGAGAATGAGATGCTACATGACTTCATTTGGTCAGTCAATGCACATCATGGGCTAAATTAAGTTGAATGGAATAGTAAAACTGGTCAATGCGAAATGTCTACATGCACGCAAGTATTTATAACAGAAACAACGTCACTGTGCTTGCTACAAACTTGCTGCTTGCATTTTTCAAACATGAATTTATTAATCGCAATTGTGTCTTCGAGTAATCATCTGACGTTCCCGCTGAGCATGTCTGTTTAGAGATCAAAATTACTGTTAGGTGTGATATGAATATATTTGATGGTGCTTTAGTAAGTGCATGAACTCAAATGAACACATTTTTAAGACGGGCCTTTTGAAATCCTTATTTTAGGCTTACATGACTTAATTGGCTGAGATGACCATGTCCGTGGACTGAAGTCAGCTCATATATATTTGAAATTAGCAGTGAAATTGAATAGGAAACCGTTCTGATGATTTTGAAAATCATACTTGTTTACCTGAAGGTGAAGTCTAAAGCCCATGACACACGATCCAATATGTTGGCCAACATGTTGGATGGTTTGTTGGTTTGGCTGTTGGATACCTATGACACACGATCCAACAGGTTGGCCAACATGTTGGATGGACGGAAATCACGACATTAAATGAGTTGAATATTCTATCAAACAAACCAACCAACATGGCGCAGTGATTGGCTGCGCGGTCGCGCACGGATGGTAACGCCATTCGATACCATGACTACGCTTTGCAGAAAATTAAGGGAATTTCACATGACGAATCTGAACGACTCAGAATCCATTAAATGTGCATCGATATGTCTTGGTCTCGTGCGACAACCGAAGCATTTCTGTCACAGTATGAGAGTCTGCCATGTTTGTGGTCAGTAAAGAGTTCCGAATATATGAATAAATTAAAACGAGAAATCGCGTACGATAAGTTATTGAGTTTTTTAAAGGAATACGACAAAAGTCTGTCAAATTTGAAAGTCGAGGATGTTAAAAAGAAGATTGATTGTTTGCGGACATCATTCCGACGGGAATACAAGAAGGTCGAAGACTCAAAGAAGTCTGGTGCCGGATGCACTGACATTTATACCCCGAGCTTGTGGTTTTACGAGAAGATGATGTTTATCAAGAATTCAGAATCCCCTAGAAGTAGCAAGTCAACTCTCGACATCACAGAATCAGAGGTAAGCTTACCGAATACATGTAGCTTATTTGTATGCATTCTAACCCCTTTGTACTAGATACTCGGACTCTTCTGCAGTGTTCCCCACATTTTCAACCTATCTTGTCTCATAAAATGGCTGTACATAATTAGCAGACTATTTGGACATTGACTTGGTCATTGTTACCGTAAAAACCGTGTCACATCTTCTTTCACATACATTTCATCACAGAGACGAATGAATTACGTTGTCAATGAGTATGTGTGATAGGAACTGGTCAAACTTATGAGCGTAATGATACAAAGGTTATTAGGATAAGAGGTGCCATTCCCGTCATTTATTGGATGGACAGCGATGTGTCACAAGGGTCTGGCAATATAGTCGATGATAAATTCATCAGTATTGTTCATTCATTTCAACCGTAGATAATTAAAAAACAAGAAACTTTTAATTTATAATGTGTGGAAAATTGTAGAATATCTGATACACATCGTGGTATACATGTATATATACGTTAATTGTACAAAAGATATAAAAGTAGATTTTAACTTCATTCTTACCGTAGGCTAAATAAAAATATGCGATTTTTCTAAAACTTTTGTATGGGTAAAATACCAAAAACTGAAAAAGATGCGTTTTAGGATTTATTATTAATCGTGTTGTTTATACAAATAATATGCCGGTACTCAACAAAAAGAAAACACACGGGAGTATACCAGAACACGTATGCAGTCCATATTTATCAATGGAAAAAATAATTATTGAATCGCTTCATTTTGCCAAGCCACTTTACCTGTTCCATTGAAATAGTTCCGATACTGTTCTCGGATATTCTTTGCATGAACAGTAGGATTTTTCGATTTCGAATGAACCAAAGATTGAACACCCTGAGCTGTGACTGAACGCCACGAACCTTCGCAGAATTCATGCGTGTCAGTGTTTTCATGATCGATCATTTCAGAGGTCATATACTTTTTGACTTTTCGCCTCAAAAAATTATGTAGCACACAACAACAAAGAACGATAATTTCGACTTTCTTAGGATCGAGACAGATAGGTGACTTGAAGATTCTAAATCTTGACACAAGAATACCAAAAGTATTCTCAATTATTCGCCTCGCTCGCGATAGTCTGTAATTGAAAATACGTTGAATTTCGACAATACGTTTTTGCTGCTTTTCAGATGAACCTTGATTGTTGTAAGGCTTTAATAAATTCGGTCCCAAAGCGAAAGCGTCATCAGCAACAAATACAAAGGGAAAACACTCCTTGCTACCTTCGACGATAGGAGATGGTAGAGGAATGTTTAAGTCGCCTTTGATCAACGCATTTTTGAAGGTGGATTTAGCGTAGACACCACCGTCTGACACTCTACCATTTGTACCTACATCAACGTATATGAATTCATAATTCGCATTTGCGACAGCCATCAGTACAATGCTGTTTGAAGATTTGTAATTATAATAATATGAGCCGCAATTAGGAGGTGGTGTAATTAGCACGTGCTTTCCGTCTAACGCTCCCAAGCAGTGTGGGAAATTCCACCGATCAGAAAATTCATCAGCTACTGATATCCATTCCTCTTTTGTCATTGGAGTCTAAAAGGAAGATAGGGACATTTAGGAAGGACAAGACTTGGTGTCGTATAAGTTGTATTCGGAATACTTCTTTATAGCATTGCTATGTCGTGAAACTACGTCAGATTGAGTTTGTGTAATTCTGTCACGTAGATTTTTTATGACACAAAAATTATTTTGATGCAATTAGCAAATGAGTATATCAAGCATAATCGATTTATTGTTTCATAACTTTCTTTTGATAACGGCATTACTTTATAATTACATTTAAAACATTTACTACATTTACTCACTTCATACCAATATTATACCGTATTTATTCACTTTTAGGAACTGTCACATATCAGTAGCACATCATCATTGTTTTCTTTTTTACTCAATAAGAGCTTGTATTCAAGCTTGTACATTTTAGGTTTCAGGATTATTCGGATAATTTCATTGTTGAATTTGCTTTATTTACTTATGCTTATTTTACTGGAACCCAAGTAGGTTAGTAAACTGCCAAGTAGGCATTAGTAAAAACAAATGCGCACAAATATATATTTATGTAAAAGTGTACGTACAGTCGTACAAATGCACCTAATATACCCTTTACAATGTATTATATCAGAACTATTATATTTTCAGATTGTTTCCATACAAGACGAGGACGAAGAAAACGAGAATTTGGAAGTAGCTGAATTGTCAATGAACTCAGAAGCAAGAACGTCTTCGCCACCTACCGGAAGAAATCGCACAAGGAAAAGAAAACCTTTAGATGAATTATTGATATTAGCTGATAAACAATTGCGGTCAACCACCATTAATGATAATGAATCTACCTTTGGTGAATACGTGGCATCAAAAATGCGATCCATAACTGATACTTATCAACACGAACAGTGTGAAAGACTGATAATCGAAGCAATTTTCAAGGCCCGGGCAGGAGAATTGCACGAGAAATCGTACATCAGCAGAAAGGACAGTTTCGTGGCAATGTTAGAATGTCCTGAAGTGACTGAGGAACAAAGTTTTAATTGATATTTTGATATATTGATTTTTTGTTAGTTTTGATTAGTAAATTTGTTTTTCACTTTGAGTACTTTTCAATGTTAACACAGATTTTTCCAGTCATGCTGACTTTGCTAACAAATGTTTTCAGATAACTGATTTCACTGATCATGTTAATTAAGGGTCAGATTACACTTACTTTAAACATTAAAAAAATATGAAAATCAATATGTATCAGTACACTGATACATTCCATTGACTGATTTAAGTTAAGGCTGAAAGAAAGTTAACTTTAAGTTAAGAAATGAAAAAGTATTTCAAATTTCGCTAAACAGAATTAGATTGATAGGCTGCACTTGATAGGTTATATAAAAATTATGATGAACTGAATATAAGGAATTCGTTTGTTTAACTTCTAATTAATATACTTATAAATACTTAACTTGTATGTCCATTGACGAGATATGTGAAAGAGAAACCTTATGTTGATGGTCAATTCCAAAATCATTCCAAATACTCAGGTGTTAGAGTAATTAATCATATATCTCTGTGCATCACCAAGAACAGCAGTGCAAGGAAAAGAAACGGTGCACCGCGCGCAGCCCTAATACAAAGAAAACAAAGGCCTACACATATTATCAAGGTAGGCTACGTACGCCTATACTTTACAGATGTATAGTTTACAAAAACATAGGCTTTGAATTTTAAGTAGAATGAAATTCTTACCTTCAAATAGTCATCCTTCAATTCGTCATATATTACCTGACATGTTTCTGGTATGATATCACTCAGGGCAGTCCTGGATATCCTCGCTGAGTACTGCATATCTGTATATGACCGACCAGTAGCCAAAAAGCGTAAGGTTGCTACCAAACGATCTTTCGCAGGAATAGGGTCTCTCATGTTTGTGGATTGCCTTGCAATCGTAGGAGCTACAAGCTTCAACAGGTCATCAAAAAGATCAGGGCTCATACGCATAAAATTCTGAAAATCAGTTTCGTAGCCATCTAATCTTAATTCACGTACCAAATTCATATGCGACTTCGTTGATCGCTTCATCAACCATTCCTTGGTCCATATTCGTCTCTTCTTCTCCTTCTTCTTTAAACAAATCACAGCGATCGACGCCCACAAAAGTTTTGAATGCACCGGAGCCATTGCTAATTACAAAATGTCATACATACATTGCTGCCTAGTGGTAGACACACATATTTGATTATCAATCAATAGAATGAATCTATTTTTAGTTATCAACTATCCAACCTGTTGGATCGTGTGTCATAGGCATCCAACAGCCAAACTAACAAACCATCCAACTTGTTGGCCAACATGTTGGATCGTGTGTCATGGGCTTAAGGACTGGCTAGCTATTTGATGTCTTAAAAAATATGCGTTTCAAAAATAGCAATAGCAACTGGCATTTCTGTCGTTACTCATTAAAAAGCAATGTATTTCGAAATGTGCTGTTTGGTTTTTAATTTTCGAAACTTTTATATTTGAGCGAATTTTGGTTGTACATTATAAATAACTCCACTTAGGGATTCACAATTATGTTCTCAAAATGATTAGATGTACTGAGAATTCAAAGAGAGAGAGAGAGAGATTGATAAGAACAGTGTGTGTTTGGAATACAACTTCTGTGCATTTATGCGCATCCAGGATATACCTTGGGTAGAACTTCTTTCAAAAACTAGCCTCTTCACAATGTATGACATTCTTCGCATAAAAAATATGTTCTTCCTTTAAGTCTAGGCACTGTCAAATGTGATTATGAAGACAAATGACTCTTCGAAGATACCAAACGTCTTCAAATTATTAGGTTGCCGCCAATACCACTTAAATAATTGATAAGTGTATTTCTATTTTACACACCATTCAGAATATTTTGAAGTCCTTAAGCGATGTCTTTGGTATAATTGAAAATCATGATTTGATTTATATGATCATCTTCGTGACATATTGCAGCCATATTCAGAATCTTCTCAACAACATGCCACGTAATCTGAACTGCGAACTTTGCCTCAACTGAATTTTGACTATTACATACAGGTACATACATGTATGATGCAGTTTCTTGACATCATGATTCATACTACACTAAGGAAAATAACGGAGAGTCCATATTAATCCTAGAGCACATTAGTTCATGGAATCATGTATTTGAATCAGTTTTAAACAGCTTCTATTTCATTCAAGCACATGAACTCACTGCGTTGAATCTATCCAACTGCACATGCATTTCAGCATCGCTCAACGCCTTTCTTAGCTCTCCTGAAATGAAATTGCAATCCTAGATGATCTCATTTTGAAGCTATTACTGCAACACTCACCTATCTTTCCGTAGGAGATTGCACGATGTCCATAGAGAGGTGCCATTAGACAGCTGTTTCCGATACAAGAAACGGTACAACCACTCTAAAAGTGAGAAAGTGAATATTAAAATTCAATTTCTATCCTTCTATTTGCAAGCTGTTCAAAATTTGTTCTACCCTTTCTGAAAGGTCAACAGACATTCTCTGCTAATCCTTTTATTAATCTCAGAATTTGATAATTTCGCTGCGGAGAGCGGGATACTCGTAGATTAGTCAAACAATTTGCCAATTCAAGATGATCGGATCTATTACAAGTCATTATGCAGGGCGGCAGGTCGTTCTTACGTTTAAGCTTCTTTTCTTCGTCTACAGCTGCTGCAGACAGATATGCAATATACGCTACATAAAACCGTCCCCACTTCATGCAGCCTCATGCACTACCAAAAGTCTCAATACTTTCGATGTCATCAACTCATTCATGGTTCTTGAAGAGTTTGAATTCGAAGCGCGATGAGCGCTAAATTTTAAAAATCGGTCATAATACACAGAAATAGTCATTGCGTGTAGACGATTAGTTAATTATCGCATTTTTCATCAAAAATGAAAGGTGGGGTTTATCGCGTTTTTTGTGAAGACTAGCAGATTTTTGATAGTGTAGGCAGATCGAAGATCAGACTATTTCAAATAACAATTCAAATCCATCACTTATAAGCCATTCAACCACTACGAGTCTAAAAATAACTTATCAGTTCGATATTCTCGACATAGCAAAAAATCTTGGTCTTCTGAAAGTGACCATTATGGTGCTTATCGCGCTTTGCATACAAACCCTTCTCTTACTGAGGAAAATGCAAATTACATTTTTTGCATCAAAAGGTAATTTAAAAATGTTAGGTGTGCATTTTGTAAACACTTGACTCTAGAGATAATAACACAAGAGGTGAAACTGAACAGTAAAATTGAAGGGTCGATTGTGATGGTCAGTGTTGAATCGACTGAGAGACCGAGACCTCCAACATTGGTTCGATTCTCAGCTTTATTCACATGCAAGATGAATCATCAATTATTACTTAATAGTAAGTCATGTCATGTCATAGAATTGGATCTACACCCGTGCATTTCCATTGTGTAAAATGATCATTCCATTTTTTCTAAAGAAAATGCTCAATTTCTACGAATATCAAAAGCTATATCGCACTGCTACAGGAATTTAACAAGACTGCAACACTGATGAAATCAACTTGTTCGATAGGCCAATCAACATCGCAATTGGCGGAGGCGTCAAGCATGGCGACCCCACCTCACCCAAGCTGTTCAATGCCTGACTCGAACACCTGTTTCGACTGCTCGACTAGGAAGAGACAGGCATCAAATTTAGTGGACGCTGGCTCTATTAGTCCGGCAGCCAGAACGAGCTTCTGCAGGGAACGAGGCCGAAAGTGAGACTTTCACAGAATGATGTACACCCCATGCCTACTACGAATCGGCACGTCTGCCGAGTTCTAGTGAGTTCCTCTTCTTGTCAGACAGGATCAAAGAAAAACACATGCAAATCCAATGGGACGCAGATTGCAGTTTTTGTCTAAAATGAAATTTTGTATGTTTTCTCTGATTAAACGAAAAGTACTTAGCCCAGAGTCATAATTTTTGGCATGGAATGTCCTCAGGTCATTTCCTATGATGTGCATGTGCTTTTATCATACATCTAATCGGCAATGCATGTGAGTATGTGGGTGAATGTGGATAAAGTAGCTCAAAATGTTTGTGTTTGTCGACATCAAGAGGCTCGCCAAATCTAAATGCGTTTAGCTATATAGTCAGGAGTGCATGAAAATGAAAGGAAATGACCTGAAGACATTCCATGCCAAGAATTATGACTCTGGGCTAAGTACTTTTCGTTTAATCAGAGAAAACATACAAAATTTCATTTTAGACAAAAACTGCAATCTGCGTCTCATTGGATTTACATGTGTTTTTCTTTGATCCTGTCTGACAAGAAGAGGACCTCACTAGAACTCGGCAGACGTGCCGATTCGTAGTAGGCATAGGGTGTACATCATTCTGTGAAAGTCTCACTTTCGGCCTCGTTCCCTGCAGAAACTCGTTCTGGCTGCCGGACTATATCACCTGCGCTTCACCGACGAAATCGTATTGGTCGACTACTCGGTAGCGGACGTACAGCGGCGTCTCGTCGAATTCGATCTGGCGGGCACTGACTGCTCTACGGGTCAGAAACATGGTCGACAACTTCAGCCGACCGGCAGAAACTGGAAGTCACTCAGTCACTCAGTGATCGAGCGCCGCATGACTGGCGTCAGATGGATCGACCGCATCAGCAACGAGCGGCTGCGTATGATGACCTGGGTGGCGAACGTGGTGGACGTGGCCGACAATGCAAAGAGGTGATGGACCGAACATCTCGCTTGACGGACGGACGATCGGTGGTCGCGGTTGGTGACCTAGTGGGTGCCGCTCGATATAAAGCGAGGCCGACCAACAACGAGATGGTGCGATTCCCTTCGACAAGATCTACAATGGGACAGGATGAGAGTTGTCGGGATAGACAAGACATGGCCATTCTTTGTGGTCTGCGCCCACCGGAACCCGGTCGGCGATGACAGACTGATTTCTGATTTCTGATGAATTCATGACAGGCAAAGGATTCAGGTGACAACATTCTAGCTTTGCAATAAAAAGATAGAAAGCCTAAAATCTAATGCGCTCTGAATAGCAATCTCTATGATGAGAATATTGGGGAGTTAGTCTCATTATCTGTTTGGAAGCTCCCCATGTCAGATATTTGACACATTAATGCACAGCAAAACTAGCTGGTCTCGCGCGAGCGCTTTCGACGACCGTCGGCCACCATAATCATGCGCAAGTGACTTGCGCATGATTATGGTGGCCGACGGTCGTCGAAAGCGCTCGCGCGAGACCAGCTAGTTTTGCTGTGCATTAATGTGTCAAATATCTGACATGGGGAGCTTCCAAACAGATAAGCAATCTCTATGAAAGGGTAAAAGTAATATCTACAGTATGCAGTGGTTCCATCACGCATTAATGATTTGCTTAATTAATGCTGTTATTATATGGCTTTCTGTCATCAAAATGGTCCATCCAATTATCTGATTATTTCGCCGAAGTAAAGAAAATCAGCAAAAGACTTTTTATAAATGTTGCCAAGTCTACGACTCATCTTCTTCACAAACTTGCACAAAAGCGTCTGAATGACTCGAACCATTTAAATATGAAGCTCACAGGAACTCCGAAATGCAAAATGCTTTCTTCCCGAATTTTATTTTTGTAAAGTAATTAAAATTTTGTAGACATCTCGTTAACATATTTTGCAAGTTTTGAATTTAAGAGCAATGTCATTTTCTGTAAAATTTGCAGAATGAACTTTTTGTAGAATCAACTTGAAATCAACTTCAACAATTTGTAGCAAGCCATTCATGATAATAGCTTCTTTAACCCTTGAACGGCCAAGGTGTGATCAATTGATCACCTTTGAAAAAAGTTCAAATTTCATTCAGAAGTATAAGTGTGAAACTTCTCATTTAGTGACTTTTACTTTATGGATATACACAATCGAATCATGAAATACTTTCTCCAATATTCTCACAAACACACACACGCCGCACGCGCGCACACGTAAGCAGAGGCTGTATGTCTCAAGATTCGGCCGATTTTTGTGTGCGACTGCTCGACTTTAATTGTTTATAGAATTCATCTCATCATCAGTCACATTGAACGCACTATTTCTGATTGAACGCTAAACAATTCTCTTGGCGACTCATTCTGCGATTCAACCAGTTTGTATTTTCATTCGATGACTTCTCTTCATGGCAGTTGGCTAGACGGCAGCGAATTATGTCACGCACAGATTGACTCAAGCAAGGAAAGGAGGTAAGTTCATAAATACCGGTGTATGATACATAAACATATCATGATAAATAGTATACCGTAATAATGATGTATGATATATAGCCTAATTGTATCATGATAAATAGTATAGCATAAAAGTGATGTATAATATACAGTATAATATAATATGATATAGAATGCATAAATTCATAATATAGAAATTCATATTGATGCCTCATTTACAGGTACACATCGATCGGTTATTCGACTCATGGGTGAGTTCGCCGGTCAGGAACAACTTGGAGCATCTCCAGCCACATCTACAGATGGCTCAGCCCAGTTGTCTACTCGAGTTCGGTGCGGCCTTTGCAAGGAGTCTGGAAGGCCGACGAAAAATTGCAATCTAACTAAGATTTGTTGCAATGATTGTCGTGAACCCGTCTGTGGTGTACATTCCAGCCCCCAGTGCTCGAAATGCAGTGGACAGTGAAACATTTTTTGTTGAAATTACTTTTTTTAAATAAGAGAATCCATTTCGCATTGATTGGTTCCTTTTTACAGAGAAAAATAAATGGTTATCAATTGATCACACCATGGCCGTTTTAGGGTTAAAAAGTACACACAGTAGGCTACACTTCAATATTAAGTGTCATGTCATGCTAGATATGCTCAGTCAGGCATTAAAAGCAGAAAAGACTCCTTTTCGAATATGATCTCTATAAAATGCTTATTTTTATAATTAGCAGAGAAATAATGACGTTTATTGTAGCCTACTGGCCTGAGAAAACATAACATTATCAATTATTCAATCTGCATTAGACAACTCCATTTTCTTTCTAATCGCTGCGCCACAATAAACCAGCGGTGAGATTTGCCTTTAATTATGTTCTTCTCGAAAGCCATAGAAGAGCTAATTTCCTATGCCTTCATCTTAATTTGTAGCTCCGCGGGCCCTTTTAGCCATCTATTAGCCCTTCATACATCATACAGTAGCATTTCCTATGCTGTATAGTGCTTCCAATAGCAACTGATTGCTCAATTATTAGCAAACTTGAGCAGTGGAGGTGCGGCTAGGTGCTAGCTGTAAAAAATCTTCGTACTAGGTTACTCAATCTATCCCACCGAATGTGTTAAAGCGTCATCATTGATGAGAACAATTCGTGTCCGATATTGCTCACACTTCAATTGCTCACAGTTGCACAGATTGCTTTTCAATTTACACCTTCCCTGTATTCCAATTGGCAACTAGTAATGCATTATCGGCCATGCGCGTCTGATGCATCCTGCAAGTGTGTCGTGTTATAAAGAGACTTTATAACATCGGACTTACAAAAGAAACACTCGACTATACAGTCCAGAAGTAAGACCTTATTTATTGACCGTGTCATTCTATTTAAAACACACACACATATATATATATATATATATATATATACTGTATATAATGTAATATGTAGCCTATGAGCACAGCAGTAATTTATACTGTTTATTAGCGGCGTGCATTGAATGTTCTCGAACGCATTTAATACAAGCATTGGTGCTAAACAAAAAAATAATTTAAACGTACCGTATAAACCGGTCAACCTAGCTGAAGTCTGACCTGCAACGGTTCAGATCAATTGTTCATTAGACGTTGACTAGAATGGAGACTGACGCAGATTACAGCCCGCCGTGAGAGCTAAATTGGGTCATGAGCAACCAATCAGAAACTTTGAATTGCGCATGTGATAGCTCAACCACACAGGTGCTGATGGGTGTATCTGCCTATAATTTGTGCCGATGCTGTGCACACCACAAGAAGTTTCATTTCCCATCTCGAGATCTTATTTCTACCATTTTTTATGGTACTCCCCGGTTTTATTTGGTTCCAACTTTTGCGCCGGTTATCTTATAATTGATTCAGTTCGAACTTGATTATTTTCCGACATCATATTCGAACGATGGAATAAATGATGTTATGACGCAAATTTGATACAGGAATGTTTCCTCCCTGTCTGTCATTCTGTCACAAAACTGTCACTCACTTTGGGTATAAAGACACTATCGAGTCCTCGAGAGTAATAAAATATTGCCATTTTATGTTTTCCATTCTTCTGCAACGCCCATCCATATGCAGCAAAGAATTCGATCTCCTGCAAAATATCTTGTCATTTGACAGTTGAGATGAAATGAAACACAAAACTCACCATCATTGGATTGAATGCAAAGACAATTTGGAGATCTGATCGACTTCTCGCCACTTCGAATAATACACTCATTCGGCCATAAATATCAAGGATCTGAAAATCAATACATTCAGTCAATGTAGAAGTTTTTCCACATCTCGCTGGGTTGCTCCCATCTTTTTCTCATCACCAATCTCAAGAGCTCGTCATGAAGATACAGCGGATATTGCGATCATCGTCCATTGGTGAAAGGTAAAAATGTTGATTCATTCTTCTTATTATCACGGATTCAAAAAGAAAAAATGAATGTCATATTATTGGGCAAAGCCTGACAGTGAATCTGAATCTGGCAAAGAAAAGGTGTGCATGGTATCTTCAAAATGCATCAGCAGACATATGTGTCAATATGTAATCTTTCTAATACCATCGGGGGCATAGAGTAAGTATATTAGGTAGAGTGGTAACTATGCATTTATTAAATCCCCAATGTGTATACACTTTCGATTTTATTAAATTAACTCGAGGGGGATATAGTGGGTATTGTTACCAAATGTAAGATGTGTAAATTTTTTCAGTTTATTTCACATTACCAGGAAATTGATCATGACAGTAATGCAAGAGAAATAATGGTATTTTACTCCTCTGTGTCATGACAGCCTTGGAGAAGTAATGTTTGTTAAATTGGCAACTCGATGACCTGCTATTGCTTTCATGCTGAACCTCAGGAGAATCTTCTTAAGTGTGATCATTTCATAAACAACCTGCCACTGGTAGAGCAAAGTGGCAGAATCAAAGCGAATAATCTCAATTAACTTTGAAAGATGTAAATGGGTCCACATCACCATTCAGATTTATGAAGTGAATCATAAATTCATGCCGATGAAAATAGAATTAAAAACAATTAATTTCAGCCAAGAGAGCGCAATAAGATCTCGACTTTTTCATGAAGACATCCGTTATAATGTGGTTCATGAAGTTCCCTTGACAATCGGCTTCATTCCCGTTTAGTTAGAATGCTTGTTAACAAATATTCATTCCTTTTGATATCCAACTTGTTTCATGCTACTTATGACGGGGTGTCATGTCGGTAGTATATAAATTGGCAAAAATTTAGCTTTTTCAAAACTGCTCAAATAATTTTTTGGACTGCAGGAACGTTGTCTCCGCGAAAAACTGAATCTTTCCATAGAAAAATGTTCACTGTATACAGATACTTTTTTGAGTCGACACTCTACCTATATATCCCTACTCTATGATCGGGGGTGTATTTCGTGATTCTACACCACACGATATACTAACCTAAATCACTCTTTAATTACATTGCATAGTTAAATGAACATATTTTCTCACTAAATGTTCATTGATTGATGTAGCTTATTCGATGATATTCAGTTGCTCATTTAATCGCTCATAAAAACCTTTTGTTATTACAATGAAGCCATTTTAATAATCGGCTGACATCATTCATTCTGATCTGTAAATAATCCAATTATCAAAATGCGCGAGTTTGCAGATGAATCTTTTTGTGCTGGTGAGGGATCTTATAAACTTATATTTGATTAATGCGACCAGTTCGAATGAGACAAGCTTTCTTGAGATCCACACTCTGACTTTGGATTACTGTTGATAATCTTCACATGTTCCAATGAAAATCGATCGCATCAGTGAACCTTTCGATCAATTAATTGATACATTTACGTGTATGTTCGAATTATCATGGAATATATTCTCTTCAAATAATGAAGTGAAAATACAAACAGAAATTTCACACGCGGCGTGATCAAAAGAAAGATATATAATTTGCTTAATATTTTGAAAAGTATTTTCTATTGTCTTAAATAATTGACCTATGTTTTGCATGTGCCATGTTTCAGCCAAATTTTACAATATCAATTAATTCTATCACAAATCAGTCCAACTCGTCATTGATCTGCAACATGATATTGATATAGAACATTCCAGTACTTGAAACAGCAAGCATGAGGTCGAACACCACTTCTCAACATCTAGAATTTAGTATTCTATTCAATTCTAAAAGAGGGAAGTTGTATTGTAACATCCTTTTTGACATTATTTATTTATTATTGTTAACAATGAAACTTTCATTCTGATTCTCAATACACTTGCCTTTCAAGTTTTAGCTTCTGATCGGTGTATCAGAACTTGAATTCATCTTTCTGGCTTCTTTTATCGTATGCACCCTACCAACTCACCATCTAATTGCTGCTCCTCTTTATCGAAACATCTGCGAGATACGCACTTCCTGATTATCATCCTGGATTCGCTATTAGCTACCAAGACTGACGTGTTTCAAAATGAAGATGATTAAATATCTTCATTACGTCTGTCCGACATTAATCTCATCGACAGCGTTCAGCAATGCCATGAATTGACCAACTTTCATTGCTAATGATGGTATAGATAAGAGGAGGTTGTCGTTAAATGGGATGAAAATGAGTCTTATGCTTAAAATAATTGATAATTGCTTTCATCTTTTACGTTTGTTTCAATCTCAAAAATATTACCTCTCTCTTATTGAATGCAATTGTCAAATATTGAGCATTGAGTTTTTGACGAAAGTGCATTCATTGCCTTGATATTGTCGAACGAAGACAAACTTGGTGCAATTACGCGGCACTCTTAGTGGATTATTCTGCTTACAATATGATTAACAGAATTTGATTAACTCAATCAAATTTGACGGTGAAGGAATTTATCATCTGCTTCAAATCAGGACGTATGTAAAGTTCGACGGGCCCTTTTGTACAACAAGCGCCTTACCAGCATTAAACACAATTGATGTTATTCCGACGTTTCAGTTAATGCAAATTTTAACGTTTGAAAATTCTGTCATTTACGATCTCAATAAGTAACAAAAGTCCAGTTGTAGTCCAGGGATTCTGGTCTCGACTAAGAAGTAATTCCGGAAATCGTCAGGTCTACAATCCGATCTGAGCAGACATCGAACATGAAAGCTAAAACTTGACTAACGTCAGACCTGTGGATGCCATAATCAGACTCTCTGTCGGACCAACAGCGGAAATACCCTTTTTCGAGTTTGACTGAAACATTTTCATAGATGGGCTTATAATTCCCTCACACCATTTATACTTCATTGAAGACTAAACTCTACCTATGTCTCTTTATTCACAGCTTTCACGAATGATTTTCGCGTTATGCATCCATAACCACAGATATTCTTGAACATTATTTGCAGCCAAAAACTGCAATAGAAACATATTTTTTGAATTTTGTGATGAACTTATAGTTCTTCATTTGAACACTTCGAGATGCACCTTAGACTCCTCATCCTGTCCTTTTTGTTTCCACAGGATATGTGCATAACTGCTGTAAAATACATAGTATACTTACACTAATGCTCACAAATTTCATGCCAATGGAGTGTCAGCGGAAGACATAATGAAAGTTCAATTCTAAAACATCCTGAAGCTTGAAATTGTTCAAAATTCTTCATTGTAAGTGCATGTAGAATTGAAAGCCATGCTTATATAAAAAGTTAGAAGTCGGGATGCTGCCGAAATCCATTCTGTGTGCAAAATAAAATAAAGTCTGATTTTATGAATAAATGTATTAATATACAAAAGATATATTTACATAAATATATGTATATTTATATATATATATATATATATATATATATAGAGAGAGAGAGAGAGAGAGAGAAAAATTTAAATAAAAGCTTTTTTTAAAATAAAAACTGAATGCTTTAAAGCATCTGTTAGAAAAGATAGCACTTATGCTCATAAGTAAAAGTCGTGTTCTTATTCAAATTTCTCTATATTTCTTCGGGTTGCTGAGCATAGTTATTAATATTTTTCTTGTTACATATATTCTAATCAATGTTTAATGAATATTTACTCAATGAAATTACATTTGTAATTCAACGTGTGGAATGTATCTACAAGTCAATATTAAACATGCAATTATCATAATTAATATTAATGATGCTAATTAATGCAAATTTGAATAGAAATGATGCTAAACACATTAGGTGACATCATATGAACTATGATTTATGAATTATGATTTATGTCGTCACAAATGTTTAAATACTCTTGATGGGAATTACAATTATTTTGCTGATTTCATGTGGTATGAGAATTCATGACGTTTTACAGAGGACGATGTATCAGTTCCGCGAGATCGGCTTACGCATGAATTTCCTTATTGAAGTTGTTGCGTTCGATGTCGTCTTGAAGAAGTCGACCATTGAAGGTTCAAGGTGAAGAGCTTCCTTCTTATAGTCAATTTGTTGATTAAAGGTCGGTTGCTGTTGGCAAAGTCTCACATCGACGCTCGTACATTTGCTACTGTTGAAAGTCTGCTGAGGTGAGCGTCTGAAGAGGCTATAGGTTCGTATAGTTGCGGTCAACTCATGGTGAAGCTTCAGCTAATAAGAACAGCAACTCACGAATAATCGTCAGTTAAGGAAAAATCTATGTTATTTACGGTTGTTCATAATGAAGGTTCATCGGTTTTAATGGTCAGCTCACACGGTGTGCCAGGAGAGGCGGTTTCCTTCTTAAAGTTTCCCATTATATTTCTCGACGGTTTCCGGTGTATTTTTGCATACAACCAGCCCTTTTCGAGAAAATTGCGAAAATTCAAAATGGCGGACATGAAACCGAAACTGCATTCTGGTGCTGGATGAAAAAATCTCCAAGCATTTTGTCAGCAGCTTCTTATGTAATTTGACCCCCTCTCTTCAAATATAATTGTCAAAAAATCATGTCTTTTCGAGAAAATTGCGAAAATTCAAAATGGCGGACATGAAACCGAAACTGCATTCTGGGGCAAGATTTAAAAGTCTCAATTGTTTCGTCAACAGCATTCTATGTAGTTTGACACGCTCTTTTCAGTTATCACTGTTGGAGTATTATGCGTCTTTGCACTTTTCGAAAAATAAGAAAACATAAAAATTGAGGACATAAACCGAAGCAGCAGTCCCGCGCTCGATTAACATTCATCATATATCAACAACAAGTCTTGGAGGTCCTAATAGGTTCTTAAAATTTCTTGGAAGTGTCATGTTCGCTTGTGTACAAACCAAAATATGCGAATCAGTGATCCGTATCAGATCGATCAGACCTCCAAGACTTGTTGTTGATGCATAATGAATAGTAATCGAGTAATAATTAAACAATGCATATATATTATTTATAACTGCCGGTTTGTAGTTGAATGCTTGCGGTTAGGCCTAATGGTCAGCTCATGGCTAGAGCACAGTAATGAGCTGTCGGATTTTGGTGAAGGGGTTCCGGTTAATGGGCAGCTTATGGTTAGACTACCGCGGTCAACGGTCGGTTTCAGGTTAAAGGCTCGCAATTTATCGCCGCTTTATGATTCAAAGAACCCAGATTAATTATCGTGTCACGACTTTCGAATTGTCAGGCTTGTGAAATGCACGAGTTGTTCTGCATGTATAAAATGAAGTCTGTTTTTTCCATGAACTTAAATTTCTAATTCTGAGCGATATGCGGTAATGGTTCCGGTGACTATCTAATTCGGTTGGTTTTGTGTTAAATTTTTTCTATAAATTATAAAATGCTTGCAGTTAATGGTTGATTGATGAATAAGGCAAAGCTTCAATCGCGGCTAGATAATATAGTTCTAATTCTACACAGATCATTGGAAAACAATGACAAAGTACAGATTGTTTCATAAAAAATGGATCACCCTTAAACATCGCCTTAACTTCAACTTTGTCTGACTCCGCCAAACTTGAACGAATCTCTCTGAAATTTGGAAGATATGTCAGTTGTGCTTATTAATATCATTGTTGGAAATTTCAAGCATGAATATTGAGTTGTTTTCCTGTTATAGATAAAAAAGTAGTAGATAATTTGATCTTCATTTAGCAATGTTACACAAAATCATACCTCACTCTTATAAAATTACATTTGTTTCCTTTGTTATGTAATATGTTGTTCTACAAGCCAAAAGCTATCAAGCAAAACAAAAATAAAGAAAATTGGTCAATCAGAGCCAGTATAGCACCATTATTCATCAACAGTAATGTAACTGCTACATGTGATTAACTGGACTTCATGTTTCATAGCTTCCTGACTTCGTTGCGGTAGTGTTGGCAGCACTCCTGATTGCTTTCAGCTAGAAATCTATCTCTTACCGGTTGAAAACAATACAAAGCACAAATGAACAATAACGAGATCGCATTCACAAAAGGCAAAGTGTCAGCCTTGCTAGAACTAGGGTTTTCTTTGCGAGCTACAAGCAAGCGACTAAATGTCCCTTTCACAAATGTGCATCGATGGCATAATGATGATTTTCGACTCTGTCGTAAAGAGGGCTCTGGCCGTCCACGCAAAACACCCAAACGTAGAGACCACCTAATTTTGAGATTTGTTAAAGTTGATCCAAGTCTCTCGTTGACTGAGATGGCTGCACTAGTCTCGTCTATTTCTAAGTCTACTATTCGTAGAAGACTTATTGAGTCGAATTTCAAGAGCTGTAAGAGGCCCTCTCAGATCGAATTATCAGATCAGCATACAAAAAGACGTCTCAGATGGGCAATGAGTCATTGTCACTGGCGAAATCAATGGGATCGGGTTGTCTGGTCTGATGAGGCATCAGTCCGTCTGAAGGATAGTGATGGTCGATTGAGATTATGGATAAAATCTGATCAGGAAATTCCGAGACATTTACATCGTCCCCGGGTACAAGGTGGTGCGACTCTACTGATTTGGGCTGGCATTTGGACCAATGGCCGCTCTGAACTTCACATACAGCAAGGAACCATGAATTCTGAACGCTATGTGAATGTTTTACGAATGAACATTGGCCAAATGACATATGAACTTGGTGATCCATCGACATGGTTATTTATGGATGATAATGCTACGTGTCACAGGAGTAGTAGAGTCAACTTATGCAAGTCTCAATTAGGGCTTAGGACATTATCTTGGCCAGCTCGCTCTCCTTATCTGAATCCCATAGAAAATGTATGGAGTACCGTATTCTAAAACGTAACGTTCGTCGTTCACTGCTACCTACAGATGGCGTATCACAACTTACGTCACTGTTAAAAAGAGAGTGGAGAAAGTTAGATCAGTCAAAAATCAACGATATCATCGAATCAATGCCTAGACGAATTGGTAATGTCATTGACAATAAGGGTGGAGCCACAAAATATTAGCTTCTTAAAAACCGTTACTGTATCATAGCTTATCAGATTATATAAGGACATTTAAATATATTAGGGACATGAAATAACATGAAAAATGCTTTCTGTATCATACTTATGTTTTATTTAGTCAAATTTTAGGATGATCCACTTTTTATGAAAAAGTTCCCCTCATCTCAAAATTTCTACGTGATCATCAGTTGAGGAACCCCGTCATGAAGGAAGAAAATTAACTCTCGAAAATTGATACAAAGCTGTTGCATAAGTGAATAAGAATTTGAAATCGGATTTCATCACTTACCTCAACCCATCGTCTCTGTCGTTCGTAAATAATGCCGGCATTGAGAAGCACATTCAAACTCCGAATGAATGAGGTGGGGGTTGGAAAACTTTGTGAAAATGCCTGCCACATGCATTTCCTGTGTTCCCTGCGTATCAGACGAAGACGATCAGGGCTGCTCGTTATTCCTGTGCCCAATGGCAATGACAGAGAAGTGGCCGTCGGCGACACCATGATGACGTGTGGTTGGTCTTGTCGTCTGTCAGGGATCTTATAATCCGGACTGCAGAGGTGGCGAAGTAACACGATTGATGACACAACACTTCTGTTTGACAGCACGTCACTCCTGCAGCTGAAACTTAGCAACCGCGTCACCTGAGTGCATGAGAATTGGGAAGGGGACGGAGCAGGGAATGTAAGAACAATTGTATACAATTATTACCAGATTCCGATGCCGACGGTGATCCAATGCCGGAATTCCGCAATGCGGAAACCTTTTACTACGCAGTTCTTCAGCCACAGCATTCAGCTGCTAAAAGAAATCTACTACTAGATTTTTCAATCACATTTCAAATAGAATTTCACGTCGTCAGACTCTGGTTTCAATTTTGAAATGACATAATTCACAGATTGATTAATCTAAGATGTCTACTTGCGCAAGGTATCTCAGACGAAGCATGGCAGGGTCTACGAGATATCAATAACAGTTTTTAAGTGACCATATTGGAGCAGAGATGCAGTCAAAGTACAGCACTGACTTGGATGTGAGGGAACAGATTAAAACTTATACAGTAATCAATTTTATTTATTTACATTCTCAGAACTAAAGTGAGAGTTCGTCATGGTCATAACGAGAAGCTAACTAAAACTTACAAATGGTGAAAATCAAGAAACCAAAATAAGATTGCTGTATGGAGTCATCAGGGAGGAATCATGTGGCTGCATTATGCAAGGTTTCGACCCTTAAACTCCAACCTGTACCACATGGCGGGGCTAGGCCAACCCTATCGAGGCACTACTGCAGTTTAGTGCACCCTCTTTTACCCTTACTGCAGTTTAGTGCACCCTAAAATGCATGTGAGAACAACATGATTTAATCAACAGAATGAATGCCGTTCGTTCTTCCCTATAGTTATAAATGAGTGTCTTTGTGTCTTCGTGTGTCTTCGTCTTCGTCTTCGCACATTACACCGAGCGCGCGCTTCGGTGTAATGTGCGTAGTCATCGTTTGCGGGAGAATGCGCCGTTGTTTTAGGGTGCACTAAACTGCAGTAGGCGCGTTTCCGTCTCTTTCATAGAGGGTGCACTAAACTGCAGTAGTGCCCCCTATCGAATATACGTTAAGGAAGGTCTCTCCAAGCCTGAAGAAACATAGCAAAAACCTAGCCGAAAATAAAGTTTTTGACTTTACAGAACAAAAGGAAACAAATGAATCTGGAAAAGGCTGTTAGTCCAACCTTTTATAACATGACTTTTACATGTTATGAAATAGCCGGAAATTTCCTTACTTCACATAATAAAATCATCCTTAATGCAAACACAGTTATAGCGACAAGATTAAAAAATGTATATGTTTTCAGTAATTTTTACCCAACTCACTTTTTAAAAGTGAAACCTGGAATGACAACTTCAAGCCATTGCCCAAAGGCAGTCAAAATTTCGTGACTGTACTCGAACAGGAAGTGTCTTTAAAAATTCAAGAAAGAAGAGTTAGAAAATACGAAGCCATGTTTTCTGGTTTTATGGCCCATGTTTTATAGCCAACTGCATGTACAGGTGTATAGCAGCAAAGACGACCAGTTAATGCATTCGATGCATTTCCTAAATTAAGTCATTGATAACTATGACTTTAAAACTCGGTGGTTTTTGAATATTCTAACACTTTTTGCGCTAATATAGGCTTCTATCATTACCTCGTATTATTTCCAGATCACGATTAGGTCTGCTCTTGTCTTACAAAAGTTTCAAAACCCTGTGATTTGTATCAAGACACTTCTTTATGACAATGCTGATTAGCTGACTCTCACATCTTCACAAGTACAAATGGACAAGAACTTTTAGGCCCAGGCCCTGCGAATTTCAGTTCAAAAGTTTTAAGACACCCAGCCCACTCACTACGTGAGTAATGGGCGTATGATCAAATTCGAACATTGTTAAAGCTTGTGATCGATTGCAAGTAAGGAGAATGAGAACAGTCATTCCATAAAGCAGCCTGCCAATGAAAATGACCAAGACAGGTGACGATAGCTTCTTCAAAATTATGGTAAGGAAATTATAATAGAATGTGATTGAGCATGTCATATATTTTAGAATTTTGCAAAATAAAGAAATGACACATCAATAACTATTCCGAAATCGGACGAATTCGTTGTTGACACAAATCGACCGCTGAAACGATTCGAAAATATCAACCTATTTCAGCGCAAAATTTTGCCCTAGAAGTGTTCAAGTCGGATTTAGCTGTTGATCGCGAATAATAAAATTGCTCAGGCACTTCTCAACTGGACTAGTGGCAAGGTGGTGAAGAAACAGCGGGAGAATGACGAGTGAGATAGGAATTCATGAAGGAATAAAGCTTCAGTGTGATCGAAAATGAGACTGTTCAATTTTTATGAATTGTAAACGCTAAATTTTTTAAATTTTGAAATTAAATTGAAAACGTTAATTTCTTTAAAGAAAACAGGTAAAAATTCCTCAAATTTGATAGTTTTCAAAATGAATGAATAGTTGTTTCTTGAAACCTTATAATATCTCATGTTTTATCTCAAGTTAAAATTGAGACTTCTCGGCAAAACGTCACAGTTGTGCTCACAAAAACAAATTGTCCTAGCATTTCAATTAGTTTATTAGTAATGATCTAAAAATGAAGAACGGTCTTCTTACAGCATAGTGAATGAGAAAGAGAAGAGGATTTTGGTTAGTTCACATTGTTTTCAAATTCACAAAGTTACAGTCTTTGTAAAGGATCAGAAAATGAGACGCGATGATATCTTACAAAATATACAAGAGAAAATGAACTGTCAGAATCTCATCATTCGATAGATAAAATCTTTCCCATCGATGACGATAACATAGATAACGTTTGATCACAAGTCAGATGTCGATGGAAGACAGATTGATGGAAAATCACGCAGTCCGGCAGCCTCAACAAGTTTCTGCAGGGAGTGAGGCCGAAAATGAGATTTTCACAGAGTGATGTAATTACATCCTATGTCTACTACAAATCTGCGCGTCTGTCGAGTTTTACCTGGTTCCTCTTCTGGTGAGACATAGTCCAAGAAACAGACAGGTAAATCCAATGAGAAGCAGACTAAAAAGTTAGAAATGAGATTTTCAATGTTTTCTCTGATTAATTGAGAAATTCTAAGTCTATAGCCATAACTTTTGTCTTGGAATGTCTTATTCAAGTCATTTCTTAGCTCATGTATGTATTATCATCATGCCTCTGATCGGTGATATGTACGAGAATGTGATTTAGCGAGGCTGAAATTGTTGTGTTTGCCGACACAAGGAGGCTTGCTAGATCTGAATGTGTTTAGCAAAGGAAATACAGTGTTGTGCAGCAAAATAGCCCTCTCCTGTTAATTTTGCAAAAAATATAGTCCTCTAGAAGTGGCCAGTTCTCTAGTTCCGTTTCTTTTTACACTTTTCTGACTATTCTTACGAGACTAAAATGCTTGTTCAATATTGATTTGTATTAATAAATGTATGATGAAGAGAATCGTACTACTTCTTTTACAAATTTGATTGGGTGGGCAATTTTGCTGCACAACACTGCAAAGGTATACTGAGAGAACACATATGACAGGCAATTCAAGACATCCCACGCCAAAGATTGTGGCTCCAGACTTAGTACTTTCCACTTCATCATAGAAAGCACAAACAAATGTCATTATTACCGAAAGCGTCAATCTGCGTCAATGTGTTTTTCTTTGATCCTGTCTGACAAGAAGAGGAACCAGGTGGAACTCGGCAGACGTGCGGATTTGTAGTAGATATAGAGTGTTCATCATTCTGTGAAAGTCTCATTTTCGGCCTCGTTCCCTGCGGAAACCGTCGCTGACTGCCGGACTAATAGTCGATCACACGCTGTGTTTCTTTTTCACTATTTCAAATCGACGGTAAGTATTTTCCATTCTGCTCTGAGCTCTGACACAGCATTCACGCTGAGCTTTCCTCTCTCTTTGTCGATGTGCTCCGACACTGGCGATTACAACTTGCGCCTCACTGTGAGAACCTGTACTGCTCTGAATGTTTGCGAGGTCTTTCTCTAGTCGTTTCTTCTCCTCGTAAATGCGAGTTCGAATTCTGATTTGATTTTCCTCTAGACTAGCTACCTCCTTAGCCAAGCGGAAATTCTCGCTTTGGTTGCGTTTTGATGCTTTGATGTCTCCATCACCAGTAAGAGACTCTCGTCTCATGGTTTGCAGGATGAAATGATTCAGGATTGGAATACTTGCTCTGGAATGATGTACGAGTACCGACTGAGGAGCTTGGGTGGTCGATGATGAATTCTGAAGTTCAGTTCTAAAGACATTCACAACGGGGATCCTCAAGTGATACGATCGGAAGCAAGAATGGTGCCGAGACGATTAATTAACACTGCCACCTACATTTCAGTCAGCTGCTATGGATACTTAAAAAAATTCAAAATGATGTCGGGATCTACGGGAAAGAAATAAATGATGCAAATACACTGTCAAGTTTGCAGTTTGTAAGATAGGACTCAGTCTTATCCAATGTATGAATTAATGTTGAATCAGTGTCGGGTCCTAATGGTCCATGGTTATGCTGGTGCACAGGGTCTAACTCTCCGGGTCCATGAAATCGGACTGGAAATTTTCTATTCATTCGACTTTTTTGTAGCTTTAATATTAATGCATTAATAATAATGCTCTACAATAATAATTAACATTGCACTCTAATATTAACACATGCCTAAACTACATACATGTAGGCTTTGCGCAAACTAGGCTATAAGGCTTGTTGTTTTGTTTACGTGTATAGGCATGTAGGCCATGTTGTACGAATAGAACTACCAAGCTATAATAGACCTAGCTATATATTCTACCAAGGCCGTGCGTGTACCAAAATTTCAAAATCAAAATAGCAAAATAGGCTTGCATTACAATCACTAGTCTAATGCCTAGGCTATTACAATCGGTCGGCCCTAAAACTTGTAGGCCTAATTAGGGGTTTTGAACGGGTACTGAGGGGTTTTGGAATCTTGTGAATAGGTGATTACTAGAGCCAGGAAAAATATGTATTTACATAAAACACATTTACATACATATTTTGCATGTCATTACATACGTAAATATGTGTTCATGTATGCACATATTTAAACCTGTTTAGGACCTAGAGAATAAACCTCTATTGTAAATGATTGAGAACGGGTGATTCTGTTCCGACCGAGTCTCAAAGTTAAGAGTTCATGTCAAAGTTTAAAGTCGACAAATGATGATTTCCGACTGAGTCTCAAAGTTAAGAGTTCATGTCAAAGTTTAAAGTCGACAAATGATGATTTCCGACTGAGTCTCAAAGTTAAGAGTTCATGTCAAAGTTTAAAGTCGACAAATGATGATTTCCGACTGAGTCTCAAAGTTAAGAGTTCATGTCAAAGTTTAAAGTCGACAAATGATGATTTCCGACTGAGTCTCAAAGTTAAGGTACAAGTCAAAGTTTAAAGTCGACAGATGAATTGGCGCTGGCAAGGATCGTATGCCTATCGACGTAGTCAATAAAAATATCAGTGACGCAAAGTCGTCTATATCATAGTCTATATTTAGTATTATGGCCATGATACTAAATGTATGCGTCCTTTCATCGAGCTGAAACTATTCGAGTAGAGTACGATCGTGTCAATAAACTCTTTTCTCTCGGCAAGAAAATTTTCATGAAAGCATCCCTCTTCAAACGTATAACTTTAGGTCCTCTACCGAATCCATAAATATGAGATGGGGAACATGGATCTCAACAGCTGTGTACTATGCTACGAATCATCAGTGTTTTACAGGTATTGCGTGAACTTGATCCTGAAGGCAACAGTTTCATCGAACCTGCAATCTCGCTATTGAGTGACTGAGGTGTGACTGCAGACTTGATACTCATTTCGATGAATTTTAAATAATTGTGTGATTCAGTTCAAAAGCTTAAGGGAAACTGAAACTTAACGACTCTCTTGAAATTTTGGAAGTAATCTACCAATCACCCTCAAATCATCCAATAGTCAAAGTGAAATGATAATGACAATTGAGACTATGATGACAATGTATGCTGATGATGCTTGTGAAATATGTCCTATTAGAAAATATGATGTTTTGAACTCTGCTGAAGTGATCACTGCTGAATTTTATAATATTTGATCATGGGCAGAAGCAAATTGTTTACAATTAAATGAATCAAAGACGAAAGCGTTATGCATATGTATAAAAAGAACTTTGACGTTTATTTTATTTTTCCTCTCATAATTGTGAACGAAGTGAAGATTCTAGGCGTCTTTTGGTCATGTGATTTAAAGTGGAATTCTCATTTTGATCATTTAGCCGCACTCTGTACAAGACGTCTTTACGTTCTTAAAGTTCTGAGAGAAATTTCTACTCATGACGACTTATGGCTTGTTTTCAACAGTACTATCAGAAGCATCATGTTATATTGTACGACTTTGTTCGGTGTGCTGAGTTTTGAAACATGTGCCATAATAGAGAAATTGTACAAACGTGCACGTAAAGTTATTTGTCGCAATAATTGTAAATGCTCGAATGACATCTCTGATTTCCATAGTACGCGCTTGAATACCTATAAAATTTTGTTTGAAAAATGTCAAGATGTGAAAAATCCCTTGAATGATATTGTTTGCCACAAGAGAAACAACCGAGTGCTGATTCCTTGCTGTAGAACAGCAAGAAGACAGAATTGTTTTGTTGTGTTGTCAACTTCCATTTTCAACGGACTGAACGATCTTACGACCAAACTTGTATAAATTCCCTGTATACATTACTTTTGATTTCTATTTTGAAAAATATATTTCTATTCTATTCTACTCAAATTCAACAGTGTTTTTAGCAAAATCTCTGAATATAAGGATCGCAAAATCACCATGTGTGCTATTCGTGATCGTCACACTCTGGCGGATTCACAAGTTGGACGAAGGCCTATTACAAATTGGAGTTTATTTAATTTGACAAATAGTGGTAATTGTCAAAAAGTCAGCTGAGTATTTCTTCCTTATGTGAATATATTGTACGGATCTTCTGCTCGCACAATTATTAGTTTCCAACATAATAAAAATTCTGATGTATTTTGAGGAGAAGCGATGAATTCAGAAAGAAATTAGAGACAGGAAGACAAAAGGAGTCGTACGTCATATTTATTGCATCCATTTATTTATAATGATGACTATTTCCAACATATTTCCAAGATAACTATCGAGAAAATGCGATACAAATAGGCATATACTTGTATATCAGACATCTTTTCAAAAATGTGCATGTATAATCAAAGTTGAAAGTCAAAATCTATTAGAACTTACACCTGAATCTTCAATTCTCAATCAATGTATTATCAACATTCCGTTTTTTGTAACAGCTTTTCAATTATCCTCCTCTCTCTACAAATTATCTAATGAAATGGGTATGCTTCTGATATCGATTCTGTTGGTATATTTTGTTTATTTTATAGTAATGAAGTGAGTCTTTTACAGCGTGTTCCATTGCTCTGATACAGGATTATTTTATGCAATGCTTTTCAGTACAGAATAATTGCAAAAAACATCATATGCCTTACTTTATGCAAATCTGCCTCCATTTTTATCTGCAGGTTCCTTAGATCTTATTCTATCCAGTTAGGATACAAAGATTTGTTATTGATGTAAAGGTTTGAACTTTTTCACCTATTCATAAGATAATAGGTGATCGTTCATTTATGGAAAACATGCAGACATCAAAAATTTAGAACAATTTGCTGCAGTTACATGTTTTTTTAACTAGTGATTGAGAAATCTAATCGTTTTAAAGGAAATAATTCAGAAAACACCACTGTCATTGACGTCGAAGTTATATGAACCTATGAAGGAAAGTTGCAACATATTCTTCTTCAAATTCATTGACTGCTAATAAGCGAATTTGAAATTTCTGTAGAGCTATTGATTTTATTGAGGCCCCATGCCTATCAAATCTGCACTCTTAACACTGTCCACAGCACAAAACGAATCTTGTTGCTATTTTGTAAGCCATATTACTTGTCTCAACGAAGGGAGTGATCGCTTTTGAAATGTGAAATGTCTTCAGACTTGAGCAGGCTAGACCCATATTTTAATTGGCTTGGCGCAAAAGGGATTTTGTGCTTAAAGTGTTCAAGTCGATGGACATCTCTCTATTCTATGTCCAGGCAAAATAGCACTATGCAATATCTATGATTATCAGCCGCACAGCAAGCAGGACGGCAGCCAGAACGAGTTTCTGCAGGGAACGAGGCCGAAAGTGAGACTTTCACAGAATGATGTATACCCTATGCAGACTTCGAATCGGTGCGTCTGCCAAGTTCAAATGAGGTCCTATTCTTGTCAGACAGCATCAAAGAAAAACACATGTTTATCCAATGTGACGCAGATTGCAGTTTCTGGCTAAAATGAAATTTTCTTTGTTTTCTCTGATTAAACTAAAGGTACGAATCCGAGAGTCATAATTTTTGGCATGGAATATCTCCAGGTCATTTCCTTTCATGGTCATGTACCCCACTCTGTAAAGCTAAACACATTTAGATTTGGCGAGCCTCTTAATGTCGGCAAAAACAAACATTTTGAACAGCTTTATCCACATTCAACCACATTCTCACATACATTGTCGATCAGAAGCATGATAACAGCACATGCACATCATAGGAAATGACCTGAAGGCAATCTATGTCAAAAAGTATGAATGAATCTAGACTTAATACTTTCCAGTTGATAAGCAAAAACATAGAAAATTTCATTTTAGCCGAAAACTGCAATCTGCGTCCCATTGTGTGTTTTCCGTTGATCCTGTCTGACAAGAAGAGGAACTCACTAGAACTCGACAGACGTGGCGATTCGAAGTAGGCATATGGTGTACATCATTCTGTGAAAGTCTCACTTTCGGCCTCGTTCCCTGCAGAAACTCGTTCTGGCTGCCGGACTAAAGCCACGATAAACAAACACGGAGCAGCCTGTTGTGCATTCCTTCAGTTTGCTCAGCCATTCTAGATATTTTATGCTAGTTTTGGCCATTCCGAGACCCACTAACCAGTCTTTGGATGGCGAAACGCGGCGTCTGCGGCTGTCAAGGAATTGTGCTTAAATCGTTCAAGTCAGAAGACATCTTTCTTTGAGAACTGGAAGTAATCAAGTAACTTATTGTAAAAGTGAAATGTTGCTTTGTATTGAAAAACATAAATTTGGAATTTCCTGAGACTCTTATGATAGAGGCAATTTTATTTCATTTGATTGATCAATCAATTATATAATAGTTTATGAATAATCACGTGATTGTGAAATCCTTAATCGACTCATCAATTATTAGAAGTTCATGAACACTCTCGACATTGCCTTGCATTTCTCTAAATCAATCTGGATAAGTTAGACAGCTTGTGACAGTAAATGAAAGATACTTAACAAGTCTACGCTCTCCCAGACTGATTTTATATCAATGATTTGAATGGTGCTCAGTTTAGAGCATTTGATCGTCTGTCTAGATCAGATTCCAAAAATAATCTCCTCTATCTCTCTATGCATTCCTAGTTCAATTAAGCAAGTTTCAATTGCATCTACCTGAAGTGTCTGTGTTATGTTCGCAGCTAATATTGGGTCATCTACGTCATTACAACGATAATTGAAAACCCTTTTAATATCGGTTGATCGAAATAGATAAGCAATTATCCCCCTCTTAATGCCTCAGCTTTCATTATTTCTGACTGCGTAACAATTTTAATTACCGTCACAAAAGTGATGCGTTTAAGTTGATTTCCTGTGTTTTTATCCTAAAACATTAACTATCGGCTGTCCATAGAGAGAAAGAAGGACATTTCTCCAACTTCTGGTTGGTTCTCAAATCAGCAATCGAGGAAGTTCTATCCAGCTCTCTGAAAAGTTACATCAATCGACCGGCTGGCAATCTCTTATAGCCAGGAATGAAACTGAATCTCTCCAGTACCTCAAAATGAATTCCTACGTTCATCATTCAACTTCTGCGCCATCTAAACGCCATCAGAAACGCTATTTGATCGTCTTAGGATGTGGTAGTGCGGCCATTGCGTTTTTGTTCGCTTGTCTCTCCTATGCCACTTCGTTCTGGCTCTACACTTTTCGGTTTTCAACGAAAAAGAATGGAACTGTTGTGCTAACATCAATTCACTTCGGCCTATGGCAACATTGTTGGAATATCAATCACATGCCAGATTTGACTGAGGAATCTTTAAGGAAACCAGTCGACTGGTCACTTAGTAAGTTCGACTGACGTTGTGCATGTGTAACAGCAGCATCTTGTGTAGAACCAGTGCGAGAATTTTGCTATTAGTCCGGTAGGACGGCAGCCAGAACGAGTTTCTGCAGGGAACAAGGCTGAAAGTGAGACTTTCACAGAATGATGTACACCCTATGCCTACTTCGAATCGGTGCGTCTGCCGAGTTCTAATGAGGTCCTCTTCTTGTCAGACAGCATCAAAGAAAAACACATGTTTATCCAATGTGACGCAGATTGCAGTTTCTGGCTAAAATGAAATTTTCTATGTTTTCTCTGATTTAACGGAAAGTGCTGATAATTTTTGACAGAATGTGTTCAGGTCTTTTCCTTTCATGTTCATGTACCACACTCTGTAAAGCTAAACACATTTAGATTTGGCGAGCCTCTTAATGTCGGCAAACACAAACATCTTGAGCAACTTTTTCCACATTCAACCACATTCTCACATACATTGTCGATCAGAAGCATGATAACAGCACATGCACATGCGCATGCACATCATAGGAAATGATCTGAAGACATTCCATGTAAAAAATTATGACTCTAGACTTAATACTTTTCTGTTGATAAGAGAAAACGAAGAAAACTTCATTCTAAACAAAACTTCAGTCTGCATCCCATTAGATTTACATGTGTTTTTCTTTGATGCTGTCTGTCTAGAAGAGGAACTCACTAGAACTCGGCAGACGTACCGATTCGTAGTGGGCAGAAGATTTATATCATTCTGTGAAAGTCTCATCTTCGGTCTCGTTCCCTGCAGAAACGCGTTCTGGCTGCCGGACTATACACTGTATATTGTCAACCACGGGCATTATCTCGAGAGCAGTATGCGACGTTGATGACAAATCTAAATTATCGACTATCCGGTTGAATGACGCAATTAAGCATGAAAGGCAGATATTATGACATTTCTTGTCAAATCTTTTGTCTCACATAGGTAATTATCTTCGTTACTTGTACATGGGAAGGCAAAAGTAAAGCTCAAATTGCGATATAGCTAGTCCATGTACAGGGTGTGGCATTAAAAATGTGACTAAATGTTGCATAACTTCCTAATTATCCAAAAGATTGGAAGTAGAATAATTAAATATTGACGGGCATTCATTAAATATCACTCTAAACACACAATTGGCGAATCGCCTAGGTTAGTGCGTTTGAAATAATTAATAAATGCTGTTTTTTTGTAAACACAGTGTTAATAGAATAATTAGATATTGAGTTGCATCCACATTTGAAAAATGGGAACAGACCTGAATAGCTGCTATTTCATCCAATATCAGGATTCATCAGCAGGCCTATCATCAGATTCCTCGCAAATGGCCACACAGTATCAATTGGGTGATAACTGGATCAACGTTCACAATCACGTTTTGGTTGCATCGGATCGCCAAAAGTTTTCATTTTCCCTTTTCATTTCTTCCAAAGTCTCAACGTTTTTTCAAGCTTTTTCATTTAGAGAAATATCATCACGCCTGCCTTAACCATTAGACTACATTCAACGTGTTCATGATCGATCATTGAGCTCTTCATGCAAAAATCATGCAAAAACATATCATCAAATTTAACGACGGGAACATAAAAAATTGATCTTGGACTTCTTGAAGATCGAGATTTTTTTGTGAATGTCCTGCAGGATCAAGCATCGAGGCGAATTCAAATCACCCGTCGACCATTTACAAAGCAAACATGAAGTTATTATCAAGCTATTATTATTCGTCTACTATCATCTATGTAATTATTCATCTAACATTGTAACATCACTCATCTAAATACTACTCACAATAGGCATGC
Source organism: Prostheceraeus crozeri (assembly GCA_907163375.1). Lineage (NCBI taxonomy): Eukaryota > Metazoa > Platyhelminthes > Polycladida > Euryleptidae > Prostheceraeus > Prostheceraeus crozeri. Next base: position 98,764 of record CAJQUW010015509.1, on the reverse strand, counting down.
AAGTAATACTCTCACTTTATGTTGCAAATTCCGGGTCAGAAAAGGGACGGAGTATCATGCCTCAATGGTTCTGATGCATTTGATTAGGAAGATATGTAGTCATCATATTTTTTCTGCTCGATATGTAACGAAGATTCTGACAGACTGTTTACAATTTGAGCACATCTACAAAAATCTCTATTTTTACTGTAGGCCCCTATTCAGCATGGCTTAACTATCCCAAAGCAATCAAGAATACCCCAGCATTGTCTTTATACGTTTAGCGACTAATCGACGACTTAAGCAAAATAAAGCAATGGCCCCAAGAGCCATCCGAATACTTTCTTCACTTTATTTTATGTCTATATTGCCTGTTATACAATAATTGAGGTTTCTCTCAACATATGCCAAGATGTAATTCCTTCTACACATCTTGTATAAAATGATGTAGAAAAATATCTGCATTGAATGTAGCTGCATCAATTTCCTAAAATCTCCTGACGTGCAGTATATGTGTTGCAAATATAAATTTTTAGATCATTTCATCGCATGCATCAATTAATACCGGTAACTTATTTTATCAGATACTTCTATGGTCACAGTTTTGTGAATTAACAGAACAGATCTTCTAATTGATCAGATTGAGTTAAAAGTATGCTCAAATCTCGCTGATGAACTGACATTGCTGCTTATAAATTTGCAAACAAAGAACAGTCTAATGATCTTCTTAGCACAAGAAGACGACTCATCAAAACTATGGCATTTTCTGATTGCGTTGAGTAAGACAGTGAACTTAAATCATTCTGAGCGATCAAAATGGTCACTTGAAATAATCTGAGGAAGATGACAAGTTTAACCTTTCTACGCAATCACTTTATTCTGAAAAGTTGCGGAAATCTGCTATTGCATCGTGTAAATCCTCAAAATTAATTGGAACTTTTTAAGATACCGGTACATTGAGCAATTTTGAGGCTCTTAGATTTTAGTGAGTTTTGTTCTCGGGTGCAGAAACATTAGCGGGCTCAATTCCTGTGGAAACCTGCGTCTTCATAATATTTGACTTCGTCTGATGCTTGAATAATTAAGTTTTCTAAGTTTACTTGAGAAGTGGAAGTATCTGATCATGTAACACAATCGATTTCAAATTTCCCATATTGTGATGATCCTTACGTAATTCACGACAAATTAGCCGAAATATAGCTTTCAATCTTTCTTCTCACTCATGAAATCTTATTGGAATTTCAACAGTGAAATCGCATAAATTACGAATGACAATATAATGATGGTATACAGAGATAGGCCAATCATGTGGAGTAGTCGCCGAAACATCTCATTTTGTGTGCGGGATGGCACTTACCCATGTGCATCTACTAGACAGATAGTGTCAGTCGGTATTTAATCATTGTTTATCGCTGTGTACTACAGAACACATTTGAAAGAAGCAAATGTTTAGACGGAAGCTTCAATTGGTTTTGCGAATGGGTTCAAAGAAAAACAGATATTTTAGAGTGGAGTGTTTCTATTTTGAGGATTAAACCATTAGTGATATCGGAGAACAGGAGCAATAAACCATTCATATATTTCATCAGAATTTTGAGACTTCAGTATTTATGAGCCTACAATTATCCTGCTCAGTAAATGCAATGAATGACATAATAGTGATTGCAAACTGAAAAGAAATAAATTGAATAAAGTTCCAATCACTGAAGAAAAGGGATTTATATCTATTAGCAGTTGTTTGTTGATACAACTCAATATTCAATCATTCTATTTACACTTCTTTGTTAAGCGGTTGTAACTTCCTTATTTCTGAATCAATGAAATTCAACTTTCATAGTAGAGAAATGGCATCAACAGCATAACAACAGCATATCAACAGCATTAAAAGTCAGGATTAAGACATCTTACTCTTCAAATTCAGACAGCGTACTGGTAATAGTATCCATGAACTCAAGTTCATCAGACTTCAATATTTATTCATGTAATCATGCAGTATTTTCGTTTCAAACTTTTTTCAGTTGAAGCATGTCTTCCGCAAGATACATGCAATTTGTTTGAATATGAATGTATCATTACCGTGCTCTGGTGACGGACGCATGCGAACTTTCGCTTCAATTACACGCAATGCACAACTCATAATATGATCTTGCCGATGTCACAAAGCGAAGTTCCGCATTCTCGAAGCATGATCTCGAGAACCGTTAAAAGATGTTTTACAGGTGTTGCCTTAGTTAGCATCACTGATTTTTAAAAACATATTTATCTTGATGAAACACCATGATATAATCAGTTAATATCCAATTTATCTGTAAAATATATGATGCGTGATTTGGCTCGATGAGAGTAAAGAAAATGACAGATTTTGCTTTAATGAAGTCAAACCAGTGCTCTTCTCCGACTGTTCTACTAAACTGAGCTGCAAACCTGTAATTCTATTTCTATAGAACATGCAAAAGCCACGTCATAGGGTAAGTATATTAGGTAGAGTGATCCGCATTTATTAAATACCAAATGTTCATACACTTATTTTTTAATGAACTCGAGGGGGATACAGGTGGTATTGTCACCAAATGTTAGGTATGCAAATTTTTGCAGTTTTGCAGTAATTACAACGGAATTGAATGATCATGATAGTAATGTAGAAGGAAATGATATTATTTTACAGATCGTCCGTGTCATGACAGCCTTGGAGAAGTAATTTGTTAAAATAGCAACTCGATGATATGCCATTGCTTTCATGGCAAACCTCAAGAGTATTTTCTTAAGCGCGATCATATCATAAGAAACCTGCCACTGGTAGAGCAAAATAGCAGAAACAAGGACAATGATTTCAATAAACTTTGAAAGATATAAATGGGTCCACATCACTATTCAGATTCAAGAAGTGAAACATGAATTTAGTGAATCACAAAATCATGCCGGTGAAAATTGAATTTAAAATAAGAAATTTTAGCCAAGAAAGCAAAATCAGATTTCGTTTTTTTATGAAGACTTCCATTATAATGCAGCTCATGAAATTCCCTTTCAAATTAGCTCAATTTCCGTCTAGTTAGGATGCTTATTGACAAATATTCATTCCTTTTGATATCCAACTTCTTCTATATTACTTATAATGGTGCGTCATCTCGGCAGTATTTAAATTGGAAACGTTTGACTTTTTTGAAACTGCTCAAATAATTTTTTGGACCACAGGAACGGAATCTCCGCAAAAAACTGAATCTTTTCATGTAAAAATGTTCACTGTATACATATACCATTTTGAGTCGACACTCTACCTATATATCCCTACTCTATGAGCCACGTGCTGTATTTTGAAATGCGCGGTTTCACTTTTTGACATCCAATTGCCCATTAAATATATTATAGTTGTGATACAAGTATTAATATTAATGAATGACGAGAAATCTTTCTTACCTGTTGTGTATGGAATAAACGATTGAGCATAAAATTGACTGCTAACTTCTTTTGGTTGTTGATAAACTTCGCACCAAAGAATTCTCTCAGAGGCTCATGTCTTTCATCGTTGTAAGTGCTTTTCATTTCAACAACAGTCTGCTTGATTTTATTGCCTGATTAGAAGCGGATTGTTCAGATTTCACTTCACCAATGATTGAAACCTAATAGTAAACATACGCCTACTTTGATTGTTTGGACATGAGCATTGATATGTTGATAATGATGTTCTCTATTACCGGTCTATCTTTTGATGTCAAATGGGGTTGTCTTACGATGCATCATCAATCAAATTGAATCTTTATGAGGTGAAGCATATTATCCATGGACGTTTTTTTATCATTAATGCATTGTTATGATTATTCTGCTTTCATGAAAAGATCAATTATGAACAATTAAAAGGCATGTCATAAGACAGGCCAAACATCATTAACTGTTGTGTATTCAGAAACAGGTCATAAATAGAAATGGAATATTTCAGGTTTTCGGGGGGGAGGGGAGGGTGGGAAACTGGGAATTATTTCTGATTACACGATTTCTGGGAACTATTCTCTTTTTCAAAAGGTCTTTGTTGTGTTTGCTGCATGTTGAAAAGCTCAAGCATTATATGCCCATACAGATATAAGCGGCGTTATGTATAGCTGCTTAGATTCACGGCTGCAGTTCGAGGCGGAAAATAAATAAAGAAATACGACATTTCACTGTTTAATTTATCATTCGAATTTTGTCATATCATCAACTTTGTGTCACTTTCTTATTATTTTGGTAAATTTCCATTTGCCAGATTATCAAAGTCACAAGGAAATTATTTGAAAATATACAGATTTGAGTTTCCGATTTTTTCAATTTCTAGTACCAATGTTGCAGTGAGAGTGGATTTGAATTTTCCAAAGCTAACCTCGCATACTTCCTTTATTTTCGAGTCCCACAAATATTCCTACATCCTATGTTGATGACGATAAAATATAAAATTACTCTCAACTTCATGCTGGCGAGACTTCCCAGCGCAAAATGATTGAATAGAATTTTATGTTCTGCAACAACTTCAAAAGCAGATCTGTGCTTCAAATAGTCGAACACTAATTGCAAATTTCCTATTGAAACTAACTTCAAAATAATTGTCGCTATTGTCATATATTCTGAATGTAAAATCCTTTTAGCTCGTTGGAGTAATGGAGTTGAATGATAAGTCGTTTATATTTCTGTATCTACTCGTATAAGCCTCTGATCGAGCGAACACTCAGTAAAACAAGTCACAACCATCAAGTGGGGAGTCTCCGAGATTTTCAATGCCATTGAAAGTATAAAAGATACATTCTCCGACTGATTTATCAACAAGATTGCATGACAGGAGGAAATACTGTCACACAAGCGGTTTCAAATTTTAGGTGTTCTTTATATGGTCCGAATAAGATCGATAATGAAGAAAACGTGCACGCTGTCATAAGTCGATGATTTCATCAACTTTCTAAAACACTAGAAAATGAATGTTATTTTACAATGATGTGCATTTAACACCGTGCCATAGGAGCACAATAACGTATTCTAGAAAATGACGTGCTCTCAACACACTGCTGTGTTCCAGGAGCACAATAACGTACTCTCTAACTGACACGCACTCAACACACTGCTGTGTTCCAGGAGCACAATAACGTACTCTCTAACTGACGCGCACTCAACACACTGCTGTGTTCCAGGAGCACAATAACGTGCTCTCTAACTGACGCTCACTCAACACACTGCTGTGTTCCAGGAGCACAATAACGTGCTCTCTAACTGACACGCACTCAACACACTGCTGTGTTCCAGGAGTACAAAGACGTGTTCTATAATTGACGCTCACTCAACACACTGCTGTGTTCCAGGAGCACAATAACGTGCTCTCTAACTGACACGCACTCAACACACTGCTGTGTTCCAGGAGCACAATAACGTGCTGTCTAACTGACGCTCGCTCAGCACACTGCTGTGCTCCAGGAGCACAATAACGTGCTCTCTAACTGACACGCACTCAACACACTGCTGTGTTCCAGGAGCACAATAACGTGCTCTCTAACTGACACGCACTCAACACACTGCTGTGTTCCAGGAGCACAATAACGTGCTCTCTAACTGACACGCACTCAACACACTGCTGTGTTCCAGGAGCACAATAACGTGCTCTCTAACTGACGCGCACTCAACACACTGCTGTGTTCCAGGAGCACAATAACGTGCTGTCTAACTGACACGCACTCAACACACTACTGTGCACTAGGAGCACAATAACGTGCTCTCTAACTGACGCTCACTCAACACACTGCTGTGCTCCAGGAGCACAATAACGTGCTCTCTAACTGACACGAACTCAACACACTGCTGTGTTCCAGGAGCACAAAGACGTGTTCTATAATTGACGCTCACTCAGCACACTGCTGTGTTCCAGGAGCACAATAACGTGTTCTCTAACTGACGCTCACTCAACACACTGCTGTGTTCCAGGAGCACAATAACATGCTCTCTAACTGACACGCACTCAGCACACTGCTGTGTTCCAGGAGTACAAAGACGTGTTCTATGGCTGACGCTCGCTCAGCACACTGCTGTTCTCTAGGACCATAATAACGTGCTCTCTAACTGACGCTCACTCAACACACTGCTGTGTTCCAGGAGCACAATAACGTGCTCTCTAACTGACGCTCACTCAGCACACTGCTGTGTTCCAGGAGCACAATAACGTGCTCTCTAACTGACGCTCACTCAACACACTGCTGTGTTCCAGGAGCACAATAACGTGCTCTCTAACTGACGCTCACTCAACACACTGCTGTGTTCCAGTAGCACAATAACGCGCTCTCTAACTGACACGCACTCAACACACTGCTGTGTTCCAGGAGCACAATAACGTGCTGTCTAACTGACGCTCACTCAACACACTGCTGTGTTCCAGGAGCACAATAACGTGCTCTCTAACTGACGCTCACTCAGCACACTGCTGTGTTCCAGGAGTACAAAGACGTGTTCTCTAACTGACGCTCACTCAGCACACTCCTGTGTTCCAGGAGCACAATGACGTGCTCTCTAACTGACGCTCACTCAACACACTGCTGTGTTCCAGGAGTACAAAGACGTGTTCTATAATTGACGCTCACTCAACACACTGCTGTGTTCCAGGAGTACAAAGACGTGCTCTATAGCTGACGCTCGCTCAGCACACTGCTGTTCTCTAGGAGCATAATGATGTGTTCTATTACGGACGCACATTCAACACGCGCATTGAGCACTGTGTTCCGGGAGTACAAAAGCGTGTCCTACATCGAATTTCATCTACTAGATTTATCACTTTCACGTTGAATTTAAAGATCCATATCGTCGATGTACACAGGAACTGCAGCAGCTGTCTTGAAGAACCAATTAACTTCTCTGACTTTCAAGTCAATATGTTATTCTTTATCAAACTCAGACCGTGGATGTACTCGTATTTCACTTTTCTGGGTCGCTATTTGAGCATATTCATACAACTTTTTTCTATATCTACTGAGACAACACTAATAAAAACAACAACGATTGTGAATCACAAATGTAATCGAAAAAAATCGGACTTCTTACAAAAGATTTTCAATGTGACGGCCATCTTCTGAGAAACAAAGTCGACAGCGGTTTCGAAAATGGTCATAACATCTTCAAACCTAGCGAATATCGATGTTGTTAAAAAAGTGTGAAATTCGTGTCTCGAGCTCTTCAAAAGTTGTTGATCTTGGTACTTTTTGGACGTTGCTCTGAACACGACCCCACAGCCAGAAATCATTTATCGCTAGATCAGGGCAGCGGGGAGGCCATTCGATGAAAGCACTACCTCTGCCGACCCTTCGATTACGGAACTGATCATCCAAAATGGCTCTTGAACTCAGACCGTGGATGTACTTATACGTGCATTTTCGACACCCTTGCAATCCTTGCAATAATAAATAAATTATAATTTTTATCATTTTGAAGGGCTTGTACAGTGTATAATAAACCTCTATTACGTATGTCAGTGAAATTGAAAATCCCACAATTGATGAATAGTAAATGTTTAAGGATTATTGCCAATTAACTTCTTTGCCATTTGAACACACTGCAAATGACAATAACATGATCGAACTAATAATTAATTGCAATGACATAGCCCTGACTGTTGAACAGAATTGCAATGTTCTTGATGTATACTTGTTTGCCTGCTGCCACGCACTTCCAGTAATGCCTGATGGGGATATTTCTTTGTAAAAGGATGTTTTCTTGCTTTGCCTGGATCAGTGTAAGCTATATCCCGCTGTCTAGTCACAGGTCGCGCTTTGAATAGATAAAACATATTCATAATCGATGAAGGAACTTGCTGTGTTCTTTTCTCAATTTCTGAATGAGTTTGAAAGGTTTGCCGGAAGTTTTTGGATTGGATCCGACACTTTTTAGACGCTCTATAGTATAAGCCTCTAAGCTTTGTATATTCGAATAAATTTCTACAATGCATTTCCAGTTTTACTCAATCACAAAAAATTTAATAGTTGAAGTAAGCAGGCAACTGCACTCAGGAGGATAGTCTAAGAAGATTCTGTTTTTCATTAAGAGTGCAGTGTCAGTTAAAATCTTAAATAATTTTATCAAAACTGATGAAAGTATGTGGTAACATTCCAGATATTGACTCAGCATCCAAAATAGGGTTGCAGCAAATTCAGTTTCATGACTTACTGCACAGCGGACAAGTGGCAAGAGGCAAAAGCATTATTCCCTCGACATGGATGAACGATGGACATCAGATTGGGAAGCAGAATGAATATCCTACGCAATTTCGGCTGTTTTGCAACCATTGTCACACAACAACACAATTTTTATAAGTTATAGGACGGTATAACCTGTCATACATTCGATAATTCCTATGATATTGTTGATTACATCAAATTATTAGATAATAGCAGAGGTTGACGATCTGCAAATTTTGACCGTTGATCTATAGGTATGTCGCTCATGACACGGTCAAGATATTACAAATGTGCCTGGGGACAACAGAATTGGGATTAATGTGCGCAGAGGTGGAACCACTAGACTTAGAAAGTGAAAATAGCTGCTTAGCGATAGTGAAATGAAGAAGTCAGTCACTTCTGCAGAAATATTGTGCAGAGTTTGTTAAAATGAAGCCATAAGGACTTAAGACCTGCGTATCATAGTACTTTGAAAGCGATGTATAAAGCATATGAAGCGGATTGAATGATGATCGCTATGTGGGAATCCCATAGAAATAGTGGTTATTTTCTGACGGAATGGGATTGGAAATGCCGTTCCATTAAGAAGCACAACAATAATTACACCATAGAGTAAGTTATATAGTATGTAGAGTGTCGACTCAAAAAGGTATCTGTATACAGTGAAAATTTTTATATCTAAAGATTCAGTTTTTTGCGGAAATTGAGTTCCGTCGTCCAAAAATTATTTGAGCAGTTTTCAAAAGTCAAAATTTTGCAAATTCATATACTACCGAGATGACTCCCCTATATAAGTAGTATGAAACAAGTTGGATATCAAAAGGAATGAATATTTGCTAATAATCATCCTAACAAAGAGGAAATTAAACTGATTACCAAGGGAATTTCATGAATAGCATCATAATGGAAGTCTTTCGTAAAAAGATCGAAATCTTATTGTGCTTTCTTGACTGAAATTTTAAGTTTTAATTCTATCTTCATCGGCATGATTTTATGATTCACTAAATTCATGTTTCACTTCTTGAATCTGAATAGTGATGTGGACCCATTTGCATCTTTTAAAGTTTATTGAAATCATTGTCTTTGATTATGTTATTCTGCTCTACTAGTAGCAGGTTTCTTATGATATGATCACGCTTAAGAAAATACTCTTGAGGTTTGCCATGAAAGCAATGGCAGATCATCGAGTTGCTATTTTAACAAACATTACTTCTCCAAGGCTGTCATAACACGGACGATCTGTAAAATAATATCATTTACTTCTGCATTACTATCATGATCAGTCAATTCCGTGGTAATTTATTCAAAACTGCAAAAATTTGCATATCTCACATTTGGAAGCAATAGGCCTAACCAACTGTATTCACCTCGAGTTTATTCAATAAAATCGAAAGTGTATGAACATTTGGGATTTAACAAATGCGGACCACTCTACCTAATATTTGCTCTATGAATTGCACGTTTCATTAAGAAGCTTAAATAATGATTAAGAAGCCTGTTTTTCAATCTGTTGATTTCTTCCAAGCCCAAACGTATAATTGCATTGGAATCAGAAAATGCTGACGACCACGCTCTAACAGGCAATTAGCATTTGGAACGAAATTTCAGCAACCATGATCCGAATATTCTGATATTATTCATTGCACGATAAGGTTCATTTATCCTTCGTTAGACAATGATTTTGTTTATCAAGAGGTAACAAAATTTGTCATTGAAGGCAAACAAACACCAGAATCTTCGCAATATCGACCACGACTAAATCAAATAGGAAATATTGTGTTGGCAATGGAACAAATCATGCGAAATTTGTGGGAATTGGTAATTTGTCTTAATTCATTAATCTTAATGCCTTTTGTGATAACATGCCAACAACAGTGAGCTCCTCTGAAACGCCACTTTCTATTTGCATTTTCATCTCTCGTTGGATAAGCTGCAAAAATTGTCAAATAATCAATTACCAACAAATCAGATGTGATTAATGAACGAGTGGGTCGATCTGAGCAAGCGAGACATTTTTTCTCGTACACTTAATGTATGACGATCACTAGATATTTGTGTTGAACAAAATGAGTTGATAATTCAGTCATATTTTCATGAGCAAGACAAAATATTCTGCAAGAACGGAAATTACATCAGTAAATTACATTTAAGAGACAATGAAAATATCAAAAGAGTTTGTTCTTGAGAAAGCGCATTTCGCAAACTTCACATGAAGAAAGCCAACATTATCTTAGTAAAGATGTCATAATACACGTATACGAGTATGACAGAAGGCATACGAGTATATCATAATGATACAAATTTAACGATGAACAAGTTCAGATAATAGATAACTTGCTTGACTGAATTTGAGCATATAAAACTTTGTAGAATAAAAATTATATAATCTGATACCATACTGTTTCGATGTTCGACCATTATTTCGGGTCTCATTGTATGTGAATGTAAATTTTCGTAGATAAAATTCACGAGTAGAAAACATGCGTGCATCAGCATGAAACTGGAAGATTTATTAAGTTTCATGTCAAAATTTATAATTTTTTGAAATAACAAAAACTATTATGTAAGATACTATTCGATACAACAAAAAGACATAAAAAATCTAAAATCGCATGAATTTTTCATATCTTAGAAAATATTTGTTTTTTTCACCTTTTAATATAAATCATGCGTAAGAGTTAATGATTGTTATACCATTCAAACATGCGTCGTTCGCCTGAGCAAAATAAAAGATATATTAAGGTTCATGCAAAAGCGCAGACCGTGTTTAGAGTCCTGTTTCTAGACAAAACATGCATGCATGCAGGCGTAAATACTGAAGCTGTGGTGTCATTCTTACACCCTCTACCTCAATATGAATTATACCACATGTCTTTTTTGAGCGATAAATGAATCTTTTATAAAAGAGTCCTGCGATTTAAAAAATACAGAATCATTTGTGTAGCTTTCGCTTAATCCGAGCCTTTCAAAAGACGTTCATGACGTTTTAAAGTAATGTATTGAATCATTTAACCCTGAGGGACCTGAGGGGGGTCCAGTGGACCCCGGAGCTGCATTTTCTATTTTATTTTGTTTTTTGTGCTGAGCATATATATCAACCGATCACAGCAATGTAAAATCATCATTTTTGACAATGAATTTACACGTGTTATTTCATTTCAATTGAATCAGTAGAAGTATGGTAGAAGCCAAGGGGGTCCACTTGGACCCCTCACGTCTCATAGAGTGCAGAAATTCCAATAAAAGTATCTTTGCTATCAGATGAAAAATTATTTTGTGCATGTCCACGATCGTGCATAATGAGTGAAATTCATTTATTCAATGTTTACATAATGCTCGTGCATGTGCCATATGTTAAAAGATCGCAAAAAGTGAATATTTTGTTTTCGCATATGATCGTGCATGACTGTTTAGCCTACATGAACAAATCAGCATAAATCAATGTTCAAAATGATTCAAGTTATCACTATATTCATATTTGAACACAGATTGTTGGCAAAGTTTTCACAGCAGTTATTGATGAGGATGATATCTCCACAGTTGTTTTGAGGTCTTCAAATGCAGCAATTCTGGCTCAGTTTAGGTCCATTTCCGATTGGTATGGATAAATTTGAAAAAATGGCCAAATATGAGGGTTATGCGGCATGGAAAAAGTCAATTTCATTAAAATCAACTATCTGAGGTTACATGGCGACAGAAAACATTGTAAAACCGACTATGGTACAGCTGACACTGTGATAAAGAGCGATGAATTACCACATTATCGCATGTGTTTAGTGAGAAGGCTGAAAGACACTCAAAGGATCAGTTATATCGACTTGCTACACGCATACATCATCGTTTTACTTAAAATGAACTTTCCTAATGATTTGATATCGATTTAAGCAGGTAAAAGGGGTCCACTGGACCCCCGTCAGGTGCTAGTATTATTATTATTGAACGCATTACATTTAGAGTGGCGTTTCGTCGTACAGCGACTGCAAGACCACGTTGTGAGAAGAAAAGGAAGTACATACATATGAAGTTGTGAACATGGAAAGTAGTAGCAGTGTGTTTTATTGATGAAATAGAAATCAGGAAATACATCTTGACATGCAAAGTGATTCAAAGTAGATAAAATCGATTGTCCAATTAGTACATTTACAGAAATGAAATAACGTATTAAATGTTAAAATGTCTGCACATGAAAGGGAAAAATGAATTCGCATAGATATTGCAATGGCAAAGAGGAACACGGAACTTTTTCGAAAGATGGAGCACAGGAGGCACACACGAATGAAGCGGGTGAAATTCATCTTTCGATACAAGAGTTCACAGGCTCGTAGCGATATGTACACGTGGGTCAGGAAGAATAGTTCGTGTACAAGAACACGACCAATTTTGACTATCGTATTCCCTGTACATAATACGATGTGCACGGTTATGTATTTTCCTCAGCATCTTGGCTTGCTTGTCATTTAGTCCCACAAAAATATAGGGTAGCAGTATTCCATCATTGATCTCACAATTGCTATGTACACTCTATGAAGATCGTCAAGCGAAATCACGGGTCTCAACTTACGAAGAATATGAAGTCTCTGACTGCATTTACAGCGTAAGTATTCAACGTGAGCGTCCCAGTTCAGTCTATTGTTGAAAGTACCGGTACATATCACAAAGGGAATGATTTTGTAAATAAGAAGGTCTTCAGGACACTCTTGAAAGAATGAAGAGAGGGCGAGGTACGAAGTTCCGGGGGTAGACCGTTCCAGACGCGAGAAGCAGCGACAGGGAAGGCACGGCTGCCGATAGAGGACAGGCGGGTGGACGGGATGATGAGGTCGGTGGACGAGGAAGAGCGTAGGCGGCTTCTTGCTGCAACCTATGAGACGGGGACGAGGCACTCGACGAGATAGGGCGGAGCAGTATCTGTAGAGAGCAGTAGAGAGCAGTACTTAGAGAGTGTGAAAAAGCACAGGTTTCTGAGGGTTAAGCTCAATTATGCGCAATATATTGCACATAATTGAGCTTAAATGATAGATAAATCTGTAGATTTGGATGATTGTCAAATCTATTTGACAGTTGAACATTTATGAATGAGAGCAATCTTTGTGTTGAGTTAATGAAAGAGGCCGTATATTTCTGCTTTGAATTTAACTGAGCATTTTTGATCAAGCTTTTCAGCAGTTTTCCTATCATTGTGTTGGCAAGAAAGGTTCAACCTATAGAATCAGCATCATGTGCATGCAGTCATTCATCTCTTGTTTAATGTTCAGCCACTACTGTCAAGGAATTTGTGCCTTAATTGTTCAAGTCAAGAAACATCATTCTATTATACGCACAAGTGAACTGGGACACTGCAACCTTTATCATCTTTCCTATGCTGAGAGATGCGAACGCCTGCTGCGGCCGTGATGCGAGCGATTCCTGATTGCCCCGCTGATGATTCCTGATATAAAATGAAGTGGCGGCTATTCAGATCTGTTCACATTTTTGAATTTCAGGATGTAACTCAGTATTTGACAGCTCCATACATGCACCTTGTGTTAATGAAGAAGGATATTGACTTACATTAGATATAACAATTTAGACTTATTTTTCATTCACTTCCGTCATTTCTTGCAAGTTTATACATGTAAATTTTCGTGATGTAGTGAGAATATTCACCTGAGCCAACAAGTTTTTGCTTTTAAACATGAAAACATTGCTGCTCTGAAAATGCGTTTAGTTCGTGTCTGATTTTGATATTAATTACAGACGTCTTGTCCTCAATCTACACGAAATTATACTCATTGAGGTGTTCACTCTATCAGTCGATATAATTACTCCAATTTTCTAATTTACTCATTTTAGAATTTGCTGTAGTAGACAAAACGCAACGTCGTGCTGTTCTTGCACTTTTGAACAGCTGGTCTTTGTGCAGGTTATTGTTTAAAATGAAAATAAACTGTATCGCATGATGAAGTTTCCCCACACACAATCGCATCAGAAGTTAAGAAGTTACAATATCATGGGGATTAAAAGTTCATTTTCCTAATCGAAATTGATTCACTGTTCATGAAATTACAAATGAAGTCTAACATATTACTAGATTTCGTAGAAGATGATAACTTTGTATTAGATAAGGTAAGTTTTAGACAACAACTGTGGAGTTTTTCTTACTTATGAAATTGCTTAATATCGAAAGACATCAATCTCTCCAATTTATGAAATTTGACTGATAACGGGGTGTACACTAATTCCAAAAATGTGAGTCACCTTTTAACATAGCCAAATATATGCATGTCAAAGCCTCTTCTCATAGCACAATAAATGTTTCTAAGATTGCGTAGGGTTAAGTTAGGAAGAGTAATTAAGCTGATGATAAACAGTGATATTTTCAAATTTCAATATGTTTATAAATGTTGGTGACGAGGGAGACCTGATGAATCATGACCTCTCTGATTCTCCGAGTCAGTTGTGATAATTCTAAATATATCAAATTTGCTGATGATGTTACCATCTTACATTTTTTGCGTCAAAACTGCGATGATAGCTTGCAGTGTGAGTTTCAGCATGTGAAAGGTTGCTCAAATGCCATAGGTTTGTCCATTAATTATGATAAATGCGCTGTAATGAATTGTATCACAAAAAATTCTATTTCTGTTTCATCCATTTTTCCCATGATAATGCTTCTGCTATTTCTACTGTTGCGTCTATGAAGTTATTGAGCATTGCGTTTTCTGATGATTTGTCATGGAAGGAACATATTTCCCTTTTGCTGAAGAAGTGTTATGGACGAATGTACATACTTCGTAACTTAAAGCGATGTGATTGCCCCAAGAAGATCATTTTTGAATGATACGTTTCTTTCATTAGATCTGCTCATACTTATGGATTCCCCACATTTTGCCATATCCCTAGTTATCTGTTTAAAAAACTTGTTCGTGTTGAGAAGCTGGCGACAAGATTCTTCCGCAACTATGAATACGTAGATCTGCATGTGTCGACAGAAATGTTGTGCAAGCGACTGTTTCTAGCGACAGCTAGGGATAACAATCACACTTTGCATGAAATGTTTGTGAATAGAGCACCTACCTTGCGAAATCCACTATGTATAAGAGCGCCTCGAGCCAAAACTGTACGTTTTAGCAATTCTTTTATTCGTTTTGGAAGATGATGCACTTGCATGTAGATCTATGTTTTATTGCACCAACCTTTATACTTACTCTTTTTATTATTTGTCCAAACACATACATGTCAGGCGTTCACCGCACAATGTGAACCTCAATAAAGAATTGTCTTGTCTTGTCTTGTCTTGCCTTGTCTTAAATATTTACATGCACTCACAGAATTAGACAGGTCGTCTCTTCTTCTGTTTGACTAGAAGGGAAACATTGAAACATGTAACGCTAATGAAGTGGCACAATCTGCTGACATAATACCATAGAAATCAAACAATAAGCAGCCAGTTCAACATTAAACACGCTAAATTGTGCGAAGTTTCATTGACTGTTATCAACCGAATCACACAGAAAAGAGACGCAGTCGATGTCAAGTTCTGCAGAGAAGTTTGTGAACGTTTGTTTTTTCGTGCGCCTGCTAACTTTTTTGATAGTGATCGGAGGACCCCACATTGTCGAGAAAACTTTTGTGCAATGATCTGAATTCTTCGAATCTGAAGGAATCGTGGTGATCGGAACATTTTGAAGGAATTCAGAGCAATCCGCAAGCGGCGCACGACTATCTCTGCAAGGTATTGAAAATTTCTTTTTGCCCACTTAATATGTTCCTGCATGTGCCATCTGTTTGAATCAGTTTGCGCTTCTAGCAAAGTGATACGATTAAACAATCTAATTCTGTGGGTCATCCACTCTTCGACCACGTTGGATTATAAGTCCTTCAAGCAGTTAACGCCTCCTCTTTTGGATACTTTCCTCTAAACATTACAGATGTTCGATAGGACTCCGATCTGGTGATCTTGATGTCCACTCTATCCTTCAAGTATTTCTATAATTATGAAGCTGATCAGCCAATGATGAGCCATGCTTCATGGAAGATAAAATCCGACAATCTGCTAGCGATGCATAAAAAGCTAGTATGAGTATCAACGTTGAATTTCACCAAAGATTTCAGAATTCGTAACTCACTCAGGTCATAACGACAGATCGCTCCATTGAACATTAATTGAACTAACTTTCCAGACTTTCTATACCTTATCTGGTGTTCTCAGCTTTCATTCGCTCATCTGCTCTTATGCATTTCCGCTCTTGCAGCATCCGCCTGTCATTCCGCAACCTTCGAAACTTGCTCAAAGCAATGGGCGGCTGCTGCGTTCGGTGGATTTCCTTGTAAAACATTATTTATTCACTAAATCTCGTTTTGAGTCTTCCTCTCTACCTTAAAATGATTCTTTTTCTAAAATTCAGAAGTCACATAATTTCTGATGTTGCCAACTTCATTACTGAAAAGCCAAAAACCTCTACTATAAGCCATCTCTTCTTTAGTTCCCTTCGTCCTTTATTCCAATTTTATTTCACAATTTTGCTGTCATCATTTTGTTGATCGTGTAGGCATGCTTGAGTACAATTAACTTCAAAATCAAAACTTTCTAATACCAGTGCATCTTATAGTTTTCATAGAACTATATTTCAATTCAATGATCAACTTATCGATGACATAGAGTTTTCAATGCAGAGACAATATACTGGTTCAATGTTTTCATAGATATGTTTTCATGCCGGTAGCGATGTGGCCTATGAACATTAGAAAGCAATTCAAAATGACAGACATTTTTGGGATTAGTGGATGCACAGTTGATTTTCAAACTCTTTTCTTTCTTGAATTTAAAAACACTTTCTGTTTGTGTGCAGTCACGAAATCTTGACTGTCTTTGGGCAATGGCAGCTAATGCCGCAGGGCAATTATCTTGCCCTTCAGCATGCCTTCAGGGAGGGCAAGATAAATTTGCATAAAAATATTCGTATAAACACATTGTTTACTGGACATTTGCCATAGATATCGAGGATAAGCTATTCAATGAATCCAGCGGGCAAAAAATTCGCAGAAATCCTCGTAATCTTTAAGTTTAGGCCTTGGATTTATACATTTTCTTGCCCCTCTGGCTTCACAGAATACCTATTATCCCTATCTCAACATGTCAAGAAAATATCATAGAGATGCAAACAAGCAAACATCAAAGCACGCCCTTATTATGGTCTAGCTAGCGTACAGCAAAATAAATCATAAATGCAAGTAATGCTAATTGATGATTAATATAGCGCTGAAAATGTTAACTTCAACATAATCTTCTAATTTGCATCAGATTTTGTAATGCCAAAAGGTGAATCCAAGAAATTGCCTATAACTTAAATGAAAGTGTTCTTCGGCCAGTCATCGCACCAGAATGACTTTTACATTTCATGACACAGCCGGAAATTTCCTTTCTTCTCACAATAGAATCATTCTTAGTGTAAACACAGTTTAGTGACGGCAGCCCGTTAAAAATTGTAGGGTTTTCATTGGACCCAACGAAAAAACATTATTTTTGAAAAGTGAAATCTGAAATGACAACTTCAGGGCATTATCCAAAGGCAGTCAAGATTTCGTGACTACTCGAACAGGAAGTGACTCTAAATTTGAGAAGGAAAAGATCTAGAAAAGATCTGCAATGTATTGCTATTACCTAGAATAAAGAGTCACGACAAAGGCGATCACAATTCAGCCAGACACGATAAGCAAATACAAGTCAAACTTTGATGTACAAGTACAATTGTGTGATGAACAAAAACACCACATCATTGATCTGAAGGACTAGCTCGGAATTCGATTTGCGTTTTGATACAGTAAGTGATGAATATCTTTTATGTGACAAATAGACCTCTTACATGAAAATTTGCAAAATTTAATGTAATCTAATGAAATATATGTAAAAAATAAATAACAGATGCATCTAAAGTAAGATGTGAGTTCATATTTCGACTGGTCATCTCATTACAACCAATTTATCGGAAGGACTCTTCACATTGATTCGAATCTTTGTATAGACCTTTGCAAAATTTAAGAGAGCTTGCTATTTGATGCAAATTTTTGCTTGCTGCAATTTTCTGTACAAATCCATGCATCTAATCTTTTAATCAGTCTTAGAAATATTGTTTAATTTTATTTATGATTAATGAGCTTTGAAGAGTACAAGATTTAAACATTTTTAAGTTTGAGATGATTTTAACTCGTTTATAAGAAAGCGACACAAAATGTCGTACACCACTTCACTCATGTCAGCAAATAGAACATATTGATGCCAATTCAATGTTTTATTATTTTGGAGTGCAGCACCAATAATAATTTGCGTATCAGTTTGATGTTGCCATTTTCCCTCTACAGTATCAAATATCTATCACTTTGCCAATACAGACCAAAATTTTTGGCTTTCTTGGACAGACATTTACAACAACAGAAAAAAATGTTCTATAATAATAATTTGCTTCATGAAAAGCGAAAGGTAATATGCTATTACTTTCGCAAATAGGCAGACATTAACCGAAGCGTCCTTCCGGATTGATTAGAGAAGGAGATCTTTTGTTCATTCAGCTGATATATTTTTGATATTTCGTCTCGTAACAGTTATGTATTCTTTTACAATAATCGTTTTCAATTCTGTGAGATGCTACACAAATTTCCCTTGCCTTCTTTTCCGGCAAAAAATATTCACTGAATAATAGGTCTACTAACCTTCTACTGTAGACTGCTAACTATGAAACATTATAAATTCCATTCCTTCTCTACTCAACAATAAAACAACAGATAATCCAACTTTACAGAGCTATTTTTGAAGACAAATATTCAGAAAAGACTAATGCTGTCTCTGACATCAGCCCATTATTTGGCAACACGTTATTAGCTATCACTGAACGTTGTTCAGGTTTTCTGTGAGTGCTTATTTGAAAATAACAAATAGGTAGTCGCAGATTGGCCTCTCCGATGTTGGTGAAAGTTGCAGATTCAATTGTGATTAATTGAATATCAGTTAATAATGCTGAATATGATCGAGTATGCTTTGTAAATGAATTACGCAACAATGAGCTTCGAACATGGATTCAAAATTCAAACGATCCAGTGCAAAATCACTTTTCCGCTTCGATCGGTAACATAATAACAAATGCACCTTTCCTGGCTTCTCTCAATCTTTCGCTTCAAAATATGTCATTCCACGAATTTCATCGAATTCTGCAATGTGGAACGTACATGCACACACTTAGCAGAGGCTGCTTTGAACTCTTCTTTATTACCGAAAACCAGCATAAAGATGAAAGTCTGACACAAAATAATGTCACCTGTCACAATAATGGACCATGCAATTTCCTGATTAATATGGTTCATTTCAGCAGAAATTGTATTCAACATGATTGTCTGTGTGTTGTTGTTTGAAAAAGATAGCACCAAAAATAAAGCAAGTTAAAGCTGTTGTAAGAGTGATACTTGGCTTATTTCAATCATGATTTTCAGAACATGAAAGGTTATATGCCTTTTTTGGAAAAGGAGGAAAATCGCGTCACGCGTCTATATCAAGGAACTGATGGTCAGTGTTAATGACAGATAAGATTATCAGCCCAATAGCATCTCCAGATATCTACATAGAAATCCATGGTCAACAGATGCTTATTTTCCTTCAACTGTGTCATATCTGGGAACCTATTCCAATTCTATGATGATCAGACATCTTTTGAATTTGAATGTCTTGATATGTACAGGTTACAGAATGAAGAAATCTGATTGCTATAACAGAGAGACAAACTGGTGGAACAGCTCTCTAAATTTCTAGAAACACTGGTTGCCCGTGAAGCATGCGTCAGCAAAAGCTTTTTCGATATATCATTGGGAAAAAAATAATATATAAACAATTTTATACATTCTTTATTGCATCATTGTGTGGATCGCTGAAGCTGCTTTTACTGTTTTACGACACATACATAATTTTCAAAGGATATTGTCCATATTTCATGAAACATAATTTTACTGAAGTGAACTTTTGTGAGATGACCTTTTTCTACTACGCAGTGGCCGAAGTAGCAGTCCCACTCTTCTTGACACTATCAGTTGTTCCAAGAATGTTGAACATTCGTTCAATGACACTCACAAGAAAACGCAAGTGCATTAAATGGTATGCGAAAAGGCGCTTTTTGGAAATGATTTTCGTTAAGGAAATATTATTTCGTCCTTTGCTGTTGATTTTGAGCTCCTTGTGTTTTATATTTCATGTCGTGTTTTCAGTTGTGATGGTATATGCATATTATTTGTTAACAACGCTTATGTTACAAATGGAGACTTCTGAAATAAAAATATTAGATCCTCATCGTACTATTCATGAACCAAGAACAATTATCATAGGGAAGTGGAATAAGCGATCTGGATATGCGCGTGTGGGAATATTTGCAATTGCAACGTCTGTCACGTTAATTTCTTGGATTTTAGGAACAGTTATTTTAATCATTCGATCACTAGCATCTTTTTACAAGATTGAACGAAAAGCATCATCTTACTTCCTCAATACAGACATTAAAAAGTCATACTTCGAATTGATGCCTAAAAATCCGCCTGAATTAATCTGTGGAGTTGAGATTAGATCGTTTGCCTCAGCACCTATATAAATGCATGGATTGCTACTAATTGTGTTTCATTGCATACTGACAATTGATTTTATAAACTTACAATGTGAATTGATCGTGAATTCAGAGTATCTAAGAAAAGTGAATCAAATACAGGATATGTGAATTAGTTCATTCAATCAATTAAATTTTAAAATTGTGAATAGCTTCCTAGATTTCCTGACTAATGATCGATAGTCGATTCAGTTGCAATTTTCAACTCATTTCAGTCAGCATTTGACCTGCCCAAATGGATGAATACCGGGTAGCACAGTAGGACTGATATCATATTGATGCTGAATACAACAGATGTCTTCGCGATGTTGTGAAAATGAGAAAAATAGCATAATAGGCGGTCGCTTCTAATATCTTCTAAGATATTCACAATATGTTGAGTTGCTGTCAGACATATCTATTGTGACGTATTATACAGTTTTAAAGTACTGCATCCTATTTGGTTGATTTCCATTCAACAAAGCCAACAAGAGCCTTGATCTTTGATTATTTGCGTCAAAGTTCCCGTAGATCTCCAGCCATTGGTGTAGATAACATCTGTTAGCTATTTGTCTCTTTCTTTTTAGACCAGAAAACAAGTAAAGCTATCAAGGAAGATCTATGACGTTGAAAATAATGTCTTGTGACTGAGAATATTGACCAAGTGCTTTAAGAATGAGTGGTTGCGCACCCACCCATGATTTGATTCGTTTTCCAACTGATTTGTCATCGTCGTCGATCGAAAGCAAGCGACTTCACTGAAATTAAGTTTTGCTGTCCAGTATTTCACCATCACCGCCTCATGTAAAATGGGATCACCTTCTAAGCACGCTGTCACATTCCCATGAGATTCCCATCTGAGTCCAATTAACACCAGCATGTCAATTATATGGGTCCTTTTCCTTTAACAGCTACATCCATATACAGTGTCAGTCACCCAAGGATAGTGTAAGCAGAGTTGGAAGTGGGTCGTGGGTCATGGGTCAAGTGGGTCACAAAATCGCATGGGTCACGTTGGTCGTGGGTCATTCTTTTCGGAAAGGTTGGTGGGTCAGGTGGGTCGTGGGTCAGACTTCGTTGACCCACTTCCAACCAGTTTGATCCATGATAAATTTAAGTAATAAAGAAAAAAACGGAAGCCATTGAACGAGAAAGCATGCCAAAGGAGCCAAAAAGAATCAAAGTGAACCTTTTCTCTTCTTTAAGTCGACCTTCCCATGCAGAAACCTCCACAGCTTTTCTGACCCCTCATCAATTGCGACGAACACGGCGACAGTGACATTGCCTTCAATCCAGTAAAATGATGGGGGAAGTCAGCAAAAAAGTTTCCACTGATCTCAGCATTTGCCAAGCAAATTTTTGTCATGCAAGCGTGCGTATCAGGTGAGGTGATGTTAAAGAGGCTTAAAAAGTTTCTGAAAAGTATTCGCCTTATCTAAAGTTGACCTTTGTTTTGTTTGTTTCGTTTGATTTTGTTGGTCTTTCGTAGGAAATATTCTCTGGCAGAGATTAGAATGGTAAATCTCGAATGAAGACTGATCAGAGCCTAAATATTTTCGAAATATGTAATTGATCAAAATATCTCAATATATTGAATTGAAATATTATCAATATACTTGCTTCATATCTAAACTATCATGTCGTTCAATCTACTTTTGCATCCTTCATCTTCCATGAATCTCATTGCTCATTTGATACATGATAATCTGAAATGTGATAATTCATACGACAGTCATTAACATAGACTTATCCCTTTCACACAAACTTCATGCGACTGGAGCTCTGTGCAGAGATATTTTTTGATATTTCGTATCTATAAAAAATTCGTATTCCTATTTTTATTGGTATCAATAAAAATAGGAATATTTATTATGCACGTGTTATCACAACGTACTCGAACATGTAGCGCCATTCATATATATCAGTTCATCTATATGCACATTGTAGACTAATTCATGAATAATAATATTGTCCTCGTGCAATTTACTATTCACGCGGTATACGCATGCTTGCTCTATTTCCTTTTCAATGAACGTCATTCTTGCATCAAATATGCAACTTTGTTCTTAAATCAAACATCAACGGTTGATGAAATTTGAATCGATTGCCATGTTAGATGCAACAAAATATTAGTTTGACGATTTATCTGAGATCTGCAATTTCATCTTTTAGCTTCATTTGATTTAGAAATGTAAAATTTGAACACAATTAACCGGATTTAGAAATTTGTAGGCCTTTCCTTTTCTAAGAGTGCAGTTCGTAGAGTTGAGATAATCGTACATGCACGTATACCCAAGAATTTTTATTATTTTGATAATATAATTCGCTTATTTTCCAGAGACTGAACGGCATCACTAAATGACTATTCGACTTGATAGTGCACTGCTGTCACCTGTAACTTAGATGCACTAACTGTGTGTAATGAAGCGATTAACAATAGATTAGTTTGACAAACATGTATAGATAAGCCCAAGCGAGTAGAACAATACTTCATAAATTTTACAAATGTTCTGTTTTTTTATTTTGTTGGTGTCTCGATGGAAATAGACTTTTGAAGCAGGGCAAGAACTAAACAAATCTACCAAAGCAATTAATAATACATAGATATGCTAATATACAAATGTTAGGTAAAATATAGATGTGCAGCTACATAATGAGCAGATTATTAAATAAATTATCCCTATAGCCAAAATCAAATTGTTTGTACGCGTATCTATTGTCAAAGTTGTGATCCTAGTCTGTAGGGCACTCAACTTATCAACTTTCTACGAATTAGATATGTTGCACTAAAAAAAGAGTCACGAATTACGACAAGAAACACAATCGCATAAATTTTTAGAGCCTAAAACAATTGTGGTGCAAGCACTTTGATTATAAGAGAGTCTAAGTCTAGACCTAGAACCTTGAATGAAAGTGAAACTAAAGACGACACCAGAAAAGGAAAAAGGTTTGGTCAAACGGATGACAGTGTAAACATTCTTTAAATCAATATGCTACAGCTCTGAAGTGAAAATGATTGACGTCCGAAAAATCTACGTGAAGTATACTTATTAGTAATTACTAAGCATATTAGAATGACCGTTTAGTTTGCGTCCACATGTACAATATCGTAACAAAAACAAATTTCATTTTTCATGGCCACGCCGCTTCTCTTGGTGAATTTACTTGCGGAATGAAATTGTATCAGACATTTGGACAGAATCTGAACATGACTTTGACTCACGAAGGCACAGAGATATTGACAATGGCAGATGACAGCAACAATCAAACACTTTACCAATCAAAATGAAGCAGAACCAACCGAGACGAATCAAAAGATAGAAGTAAAAATAAATACATACTCGTAAATCACAAATAGTAGAAATCAGTAGAGAAAAAAGGGTAACAAGTTAAAGTAACAAGTTAATTAATTTGTTACTCTTTTTTCTCCCCTGGTTTATGCATTATTATTATCTCCCATTTGCGATTTACGAGTATGTATTTATTTTTACTTCTATCTTTTGATTCGTCCCGGTTGGTTCTGCTTCATTTTGATTGGTAAAGTGTTTCATTGTTGCTGTCATCTGCCATTGTCAATATCTCTGTGCCTTCGTGAGTCAAAGTCATGTTCAGATTCTGTCCAAATGTCTGATGCAATTTCATTCCGCATGTAAATTCACCTACAGAAGCGGCGTGGCCATGAAAAATGAAATTTGTTTTTGTTACAACTAAGCGAGTTGTTCAGATTGAACAGTCTCATACAATGTAATCAATAAACATTTCATTTACTTACGTAATTTAAGAAAGTGAAAGTTGAATTTTAGATATCTGGAAATACTGCAGGCCTGCGTTGAAAAATATTGTTCAAACGTTCATGGATCTAGCAGAGTAGATGCTTGACAATAATAACCATGATAATGAACCATTTTTCCATTCGGATGCGAAAAGGGCTTTGAATCCGTGATGACTGTAAAACCACGTTTCTATATGTGAGTTATATTCACTGTTACAAGCATGACTTTGTTTTTCAGAGGCTCTTTCAACCAAGCTTGGTATTCGTGGCATTATGCATGTGTTTAAACACTTAGTGTTTTACAACTATAATTGAGATCCCAGTAATTGGGACCTTGATGATGCGGCTACAAAACGAACCGTAATTCCACCGGCTTGCTTCCTAGGGAGGTGAATTTGAAGGCTAGCAGTAAGACTTTCAAGAAATTGAGTGGAGATTGACAATATAGAGGAAAGCATGCAACCTGGTAAACCTAAAATGTCATCGACATTACATGTGATTTGTTTTGCACTTTTTAAGACAATATTTCCGGTTACAGACGCAAGAGGCTGTTAAATTGAACAAAGCGATAGAAAATTCTGGAATAATTAAAAGGCCATTAAAGTCTTAAAAGCGAAAATTAACTTAAAAACCCGAGAATTTTCCATCAAAAGACAATTTTGGAAACATATAACTACGTAAATGGGGAAAATTCTATTGCGAACAATTACTTTCATGGAAACATAGTCACAAGTGACGTGATTTCTCTGATGAAGGCTTGCTTAGTTTGCTTCAAAATTTACTCTCAAATGATCAATTGTCAAGTTTACAGTATTCTTATGAGTCTCCATTTTTCATTTCAGTAACTTTCCCAGAAAACGACGATGCTTGTGCATATATTCCTTATTTCAAGAAGAAACCAACATCAGAAATGCTGCCACATGAAGACTTCATTTGTAAGACAAGAATTCTGTCAGAAATATTCAGTAGAATTATATAATTGAGAAAATTCTGACAAATTCGAACGCATTCAACTTCAAGCCTAGCAATAATGCGTAAACATGAATGATAATAAGAAATTAAGAAATGATAATTTCAATCAGGGTTGATATGACATTATGGAAATATGACCATTTAAGGTTTACATCATTTACATTTAGTAGAAAAATACCAATCAAATCGCACTACAGCATCATTTAGGAGTTCCATGTTGCTAGATCGAAAATCGTACACATTTTGAAAATGATAAGAGAGCCCAAAAACTTTATTACTATACGCATATTTTCGTTGAAAAAAATATCAAAACACATTAAATGTCAAAAACCTAAATCAAATGAGCTATAGTTTGAAACACGAAGTTTTCAAAAAAAATACTCAATGTCAAACAGTTGTTATATTTTAAAACCTATTCGCCAAATAATTATCAATAATCATCAACAATTTCATGTGATTAACAAATAGATGACATGGAGTCAGGGCTGTGGAGCCGGAGCCGGAGCCTTAAGGAGCCGATGGTTTTGGTCGGAGCCGGAGCCGATTTGTCACAAAGGCTCCGGCTCCGATAGTTTGAGCTTTGATATAAATCTAGAATTTTGAAAGTTATTAATTGGCATCATAAAAAAATTAAATCATTTGAAATCTAAAGATATGTCTTTTAAGTATACCAATGATCTGTCCTCCACGATATCTTTCTTTGCAGTTGCCGCCTTCTTTTGTATTATATTTATTATATATTTACACACATGTGTAATATTTTTTTATTGCATATGTTTCGTAAGACTAATTTCCATATTGACAATGTATTCTCCAAAATCCATTAATTTGAAGACTTGTTATATGCATGCTAACTAGATGATTGTAGATTCCTAGAGACAAGTCGCCAGTCTTTTATGTACACATTTCCAGTTCATTCAGCAAAGATAATATAGCTACATTTCTTGCGCAATGTCTTAAATCTAATACGGTTACTATGTAGGCTATCATCTATCGGTATGGCTACTGGCAGAAGCTACTGACATCTGTGACAATGCCAATTTCCTTAGATTGTATTGTAGGCTCTTGTGCAGTCCCCCCACGTACATTTTTCAAAACAATCGATTATTCAATTTGATCAATTTTGATTGGAGGGATAACTCTTCACACACACGAATGACCTGTCTACTAAAAAGTCCTTACATGGGTATAGCAATAAGCGACCCAGCCACTTCTAGTAGCGCCCTATTATTTTAAAGGTATCTCATTCATAATGAATTTCCTTTGACTTCAAAATTCAAAGGGTATATTTCAATGCGAAAAGACCGAAGGCAAATTACAATGTTGACTTGCTGACGAAGTTTGCGACCATGACATCGCAATTACCCACGTAGATTTTTACAACAGCACGGAATGCTTCACTCAAACCGGTGATGCTGAAACCGACATCCAATGGTGCTGCATCTTTTGACCAGAGAAAAAATGGGGGGGAGGACTGCACAAGAGCCGTATCGTGTAATAATATTTCCCCAAATGTCATAGACCTGTGGATTTCAAGAATTTTCATTATTATTTTTTCCGTCTGTCAACACTTTATGCTGATATCATGCTGACTTATATGTAAACAATAAAAAAAGACTGAGACACTCTCAATAAAGGCGCCTTTTGACCTCCCCTTTCTATTGTCTGTGACATTAAACCGCACGCGCATTCGAAAGCTAGCAAAGTAGATGGGATTTCTGCTCGGTGCTCGCAGTCAAATTTTTATTATGCATAGCACCCTGCAACATACTGTGTGATACTCCGAGTTCAGTTTCATCAGCCTAACCATCATCAGAGGAATAGTGGTAATGTGTTATACATAAATTGAATATAATAATATACATGAATCATTGATGAATTATTTAGTGCAACTTTACGCCATAATGAAAAATACGAAATTAATATAATGTAAGTTAGGCCTTAACTTATTAAGTATGCTGCATGGAATTACAAAACTTGTCCTAAATTAGATATTTTTAATTTTTTAAGTATAATTTTCAATTGTACATTTCTAGCCTACACTGCAATGAGGCTATCTAAATTACAATTTCTACAGATGATGAGTCGTGGGCTACCTACCGATCATATTATTCATGGACCAACAGACTATTGAATAAAGGCAATAACAAATAGCAATAACAACCTAAGCTAGCCTATATACACTTTAATATTCAATAAAGCAATTGATATCTTTATTGATGCGGTATATTTGGCTATATAGCCGATAACCTTTCCATGTTCGAGTAGATAGGCTACAGGCCCTATAAGCTATTTAGAGGCATACGCTATCCAGTTTCATATTCAAGCTTTGTTAAAAAGCTTATACTACTATTCGGCCCCTATGACGGCTAATTAGGTATATCATCATCACTCATGTGGTCTTATTTAATGTAGCCTCGTAGTAGACTGGTTGCAGGCTAGGCCAATTTATATTTAGCCAGTGCGGGAGATCTTTATCTAATTTAACCAATCCTGGCTATAACTTTATTTTATCTTTCAGAGATAGTCAATTCATGCAAAAATATATGACAAGTATGTTATTTGTCATTATATTAGGCTATTATCATTTTTATTATTAACTTAAGTTGTTGCTTGTTAATGAAAACTAATTTGATGATTGTAGCAAGCCTCTAAAGGCCACACCGTTATCCAAAAAACCCGTTCAACGGATCCAGGATAACCAGCATAGATAGAACCTGAATTTGAAGTCGGAGCCGGAGCCGGAGCCGAGCCGGAGGCTTTCACATCAGTGTCGTGGAGCCGGAGCCGGAGCCGATGAGATATCGCATCGGCTCCACAGCCCTGCATGGAGTATAATTTTTTAAATCTCTTCAATAGCAGCTGTGTGGTTGAAATATTATAAAATGAATCTCTATAATTTTCTCAATGTCAAAAATGTCAAGGGAAGCTATGAAGTAATTATCTACTGTCAGACAAATTGTTATTTTGATTTATTTCAAATGATACTCATTGAAGATCATTTCAATGTCAGATAATAAAAACTTGAAAATTTTCAAATATTTTTCAATCAATGAATGTCAGAATATTTTAGAACATCAAAATGTGCAAATGGCGTTTTTACAGAATGTCAAATAATCATTGGATGACAACTGCAATGTAATTATCAACTAAGTTAATTCATTTGTTAAGTTCTAAATTATTGGATGTAAGTTAAGAGCAAGATATATCATTCATCAAAATGACTATTGTCTATCAAATAAATATTCAAATATAAGGCAAATATTAGATTGAGGAAATAGGAAAATAATTTTCAAAAAGGTGAAGAATATTATTTTAAAAGTTTCCTTAAAAAATTGTCATCAAATTTAGGTTGATCATCAAATTTCAAATGACTATTTTTTAAAAAATTTTTTCATTACTGCAGAATATCACTATGTAAAGGAGACTAAAACAACAAATGATTGTCACATTGTCATATTTATTTGCTGTCAAATCATCATTTGTTGTCATAATGTATGATAATAAAAAAGCACTATAACTTGAATATCAGAATAATTTACCTATCAATAATCATAAATATGTCATAGATATAATTATCAAATGGTTTGATATGGTACTGAATGAACAAGACTAGTACGACACTATCCAGAAGGGAGATGCGTAATCGAAGCCAACCCCCGCTAATTTGACACGTTGGGGAATCCGCACGAACCCTCAACTGTCACTTGTGTGGCAGGTATGCCAATCTTCGCCATTGCTCTCTGGCTGTCAAATGGCACTGCAGAGAGAATGGTACACGCACCGGCACGCTTTGGTCCTGCAAGCAATTGTAGAAGCAGCCTCGGATGCAGTGATTCCTTCCAGATATGTAACGGGAATTGACTTTGTGCTGAGTGGTGAAAAAAGAGACGAAAGTGACGTATGTGTCTCGATCTACCGGAAGTGGGAAGTTCGAGTGGATAGACAGCTGCCAGATGAATTGTCCCTATCTTACAAATGGCCTGATCTAGTTTTGACCGACATGGTAGAAAAGAGAATGATTATGGGCGAACTAACTGTTCCCTTGGAAGAGAATGTTGAGGATTCCCATAAGAGGAAAGCTGCCAAATATGAAGAACTTGCCGAAGGGATTCGGAAGCAAGGGTGCAAATGTGAGCTCATGCCCTTAGAAGTGGGATGCCGCGGTTTCGTTGCTCCATCGGTGAGGAAATTTCTTGCGAAAGCCGGTGTTAAAAGCCAAAAGATTGCCATCAATAAGATGAGTGCAGAGGCGGAAGAAGGAGCAGCTTTGTGTTAAGGATCTGGGCGCAACGAATTGTTGCGGACCCACCATCTTGAGAGATACTGAGCTTAATGGGTCGAACTCTCGGTGACGGATGGCGCTCAGCTGATGACTCAGGTCCTTTTGGGTGCAGCAGTTGCTGTTTTATATAACAATCATTATGAATATGGCATGAATAATTATCATATTGTTTGGCTTACTGAATGCTAAAAATGCTTTAGTTATCAAACAATTGCCAGAGTTCAAAGATATAATCAGACTTGCCATGTAGTTTACTTCTAGAATTTTCTTCATTAAGAGCAAAATAGGCCTGATTATCAAATGTCAAGTAATCATTGGTGATAGAAAATCAAAATTCTTAGCATTGCATATAAAATATTCATTTGGAACTTTCGGTATTTTTTCCAACTTGCAGCCCTTGCAAGATTGACAAAGCTCTTGTTTCATATTTTAGACCACATGCGTCCTGTCGCACTTTTCCCTCCAACTGGTCTCTTGTTACTTGTTATTGGAGCAGCTCTCTTCATCTCTAGTACACTTAGAAGGCGGAGACGATGTCACATATTCATTGCCGGCTCCCTTTTCATCACAAGTGGTAAGTAATGAGTAGACCTAACTGAATTCTCGGATGTAGTTTTATTCACCTTCTTGATCTCAAAATATCGGGCAAATGCTTAATACGCATGCAGGCACTTCAAAGTAAGAAGTCTTGCCAAAAAGTGACAAAAGTGAGCCATAAGGCTAACTAGGCCTACATTCATTGCCGATAGGTTAGGCCTACCAAATAGAATAGAATATTTCAGTGGCAATAGAAATCAATGATGTACAATGTACATGGAGTGAGGTGACAGATAAGAAAGATGAAAATATCAAAAATAGAAGCAAGTGATGTGAACATCCTCGTTCGAGATTATTCGATAAAAATTTTGTTCACGATAGCAAAAAAATGTTCAACAAGACGTATTCCCAGGCGGTCACCCATCCAAATACTAACCTGGCCCGACCTTTGCTTGACTTCTATGATCAGACATGCTTTCAACTGGTATGGTCGTTAACAAATTTTCTAAATTGTGAATTAATTAATTAATTCAAATTTTCTAAATCTAAACAAACGATTCCGAAGTGATTTGATTTCGACACACAAAGTACCGACATGTAAGATTGATGCTTTTGATGTACTATGTGTACGTATATTATTGACGTACAGTAAGTATACCGCACCCTAGCCTTATAGATTGTAGACTACTGTAGAGACCTTGAGAAGACGGAGAAACAAAAAATAAAGTTGATTTCTTCCAGGACAAATTTGGTGAACGGTGTAATACCGCAATAACAGTGCAAAATGATTACAGTTGAGATGCAAAACGATCGGGAATGGGCCTGCGGTAATATAACAACAGAGGCCGCCAAAACTCTAGAATCACATGAAATAAATGATCGAGGATCAATATTCATGAATGTAACGCTGTTGTTTGGGAATCCGATAATTACATGCAGCACTAGGTGACATGCCACGCGCAATTTCGGAACACCCCAAACATCCGTGGTTAAGGATATTCTATTCTTGATACCCACGTACACATACGCGTTGCACTAAGAGTCAGAAATCACTTGATCTGATGCTGTTGAAACATGGGAAATGTTTATGAATATGCGCGGGCGAGCGTTTATAGTTTGCGCATCGTCTACGGTTGTCTATGGTTGAACCACGGATGAAGAGGTCCTATCACATTGTTTAGCCTCTGATACATGCAGACACATGAGACGCAAAGTCTATATAACAGGACTGCCAACTATACTAACTTATATAACTTATCTTGCAGCAATATCCCGCATACCACGGATGTTTGGGGTCATGTGTAATTACGCGTAGTTCACGCGTGAATTACGCGTGATTGAGCGTGGCATGTCACCTAGTGAGCCTATTTGTCGTCGATCTTGAATTTTTCCATGTTTGTCTTATTTCTCTATGATGCAAATAACTTGTCCTTGTTGGCATAGCTGTAATTAAAATCGACGACGTAAAATACCATTCCATTAGCGAATTCACTCATAGCTTGATAATACTCATAATTAGCAAAATACCACATATCCTGCAGGCTTCGTCCGTAGAAGACCCCATGAATAGGCTTCCCTGTAGGAACGAATCTTGCGAAAAAATGGTAGATCAACTCCATGCTACGGTTCAGTCATAAATGCAGCATAATTCGGTTGCGAAGTTCACCGGCGACAATTCGCGAATTTGCGCTCTATACCGCCTTAAATTACTTCTGACTGTTATTTTCTCTATCCGCATATACTGCCGAGGCTTTATTTTCTCTCTCACCTCCTTAATTGCCCACATATGGCTAATCAACAAATAAATGCACTTATGATGATTATATAGTTAGAGAATCTGTTTACATATCAAGTTGCATAACATCTCCTGACAATCATGCATTACAATATAACAGATATTTGAATCATTTCATATTACATGTATTTGCTACGACATTTATAGATGATAAACACATAGGCTATTTAGTCTGAGCTTTCATGAATTTTAAAAAATCCCTTTTTAACATATTAGACTCAGTATTTTACATATGAAGGTAATATGCAAACTTTAGGGCCTACTGCTTACTGCAAATTCACTGTTTCGTCGGTTGGCGAAAAATCAGCTCAAATTAGCAATAGCAACTTATTCTCGTCACCTACCGCTTTATCTAAGCTTACTTATAATTTTTTCTCTGTATGACTTTTCTCCTTCAGGTGTCGTGATATTGACAGGAATCATCTTATACACGGTCAGTATCAGCCAGGCATTCCAAAGTGAAGACGCCAATAATGAAAATATGTTCTATTATCGTCTCGGCGAATCCTTCTACATAATTGCAGTGGCATTTTTATTATGCGAACTTTCAGGTGTTTTCACACTTTACCTCTTCGTTGGACATTTCAAAAGGAAGTTTCAACGTGTCAAAGAAAAACTTTGTCAATCTAGTGACCGCTGTCGCTACAAGGACGGAGACTTGCTATCAGATATTTGTCTGCCGGCAATAAATGAAGAAATCGATAACGGTTGTAGATGTCATACGATGATGACACATATCGACTATTCACAGGAATTCAGTCGTGTAACAGAAGTATGAGCCCATTTCGCAATTGATTAAACAAAATTCAACGTTGTAGTTAACCAAAGTGTTTTTATTTTATTGAAAGTAAACATTACAATACTATCTCTGCGAACAATTTGTTCTTGATAGTATCCAAATACAAAAATGTCATGGTATCAGTTATTGATATCTACTGCAAATAAATAAATCTAATACACACCACAGTGCAACGCAAATTGAGTGGGTTTGGAAATAAAAATATCCACGACCCAGAGACCAGTCGAACACCCTCGAACAATCAGTGAATATCGAAAAAATGTGATATTTTTTCATCGGACAGATGTGTAAATTTCCATTTGTATCAAAAATAATCTCGATTGCATGAAGTCAAGCATTGGAGAAAAATACAAAACGAAATGCTTCGACGATTTCATTCCAGTTTATCATCACAGACAGCATCAAGAAAAAAAGTTGATAACAAACCGACCTGCCAAAGTAAATGGCGATTTTTCAATTATGCAATTGAGAATTAAGTACTGAAGTCAAAATGGGAACATTTGTTATCCATGCAAATAAATACTCAAAATAGTCGACTAAGGCATGACTGAATTGATCTTAGCGACTTAGTGGGATTGTATTTCAAAAAATAAGCAATAGGTCATCAACAGAAGATATCTTAAACAGAAATATCAGAAACCAAATTGCAACGGCATAAAGTGAATAGGAATACACCATGGATACTTTAGTTTACAACCAAAATGGCTTTTCCTTGATGGTTACTCATCATATCACTTGTAAACAGTAACGTGATATTCTAACAGAAATGATTGATATAAACAAAATTACCGGGAAATAAAATATTCCATGAATTAGCCGCGGACAACGTTGCTAATTATCACTCAACAATAACATAGATATCTTCATTTCATTAATAGAACCAAAAACATGTCATTACAATCATTGAATTGTCTCCATTAATTAGTTCTGAGAGAGGGGAATGTTGCGCGATCGTGAGACTGTCCTGATTGTGTAGGTGAATGGTTGTGATCTCCGTCAGATTCCAACTTGAGATCAGCCATCATAGTCCCAATTTGAGCGGTGGGAGAAGTCAACGTCGCCATTTCAGTCTTGCTTCCTTGGGTATAGATAGCAGGCGGCAAATTAACAGCATTTAACTTGTATACTGCCCCGGAATTGTTGCTAGCAGGAGTGGACACTTTCTCAGCAGCCTCAGAGCAGGCTGGGGATTCATTAGTCGATGAAGCTGGCGATGTGACGTTGATCATGATATTGTTGTTGCCATCGACTTCAGTCTTCATTCCCATAGCCACCATCATCTGCTTTACTGGTGTAGAGTCTTCTAGCGAACACATAGAATCGTTGATATCCTTCGGGAGACATGCGGATGAGGGAATAGTGTCACCAACAGAGGCTGGTACCACAGGCGATGTCACAACCGGTACGAAGGGTTGCATCGGTCTTGGCTGCTGTTGTGGGACTTGCATAACCGGAGGCTGGGATTGAGGTGGCTGCACTGGTGCGTAGGAGAGCATTGGGCAAACTTGTGGAGATTCATACCAATAACCGTTGGAGATCTGGGGATGTCCGGCGTAGTACGTGTGATATTGAGGCGCGGGCACATAATGAGGTGGAGAGGCATATTCGTAACCTCCATTGACTGCTGGGTTGCTACTAACTGATGGCAATAAAGGGGCCGGCGAAGGAGAGCTTTCATAAGCCAGACGTTCTATTAATTCGTCCAACTGTCGCTGATCATGCTGCCCAGTATTGAAATAGAGCGAAGCAGGTTGCTGAAGAGATAAATCTGGACCAGGAATCATCGGTCTGTGTGTGGGTGGAGGTTGAGGCGGCATCAGTTGAGGTGGTTGCAGTAAGTAGTTTCCAGGGGCAGCAGGTGGAAGTCCCATATTGAGGTGTTGATACGGCATTGTTGGTGCCAGTGTTGTATCATAGAGTGAAGTTGGAGGATAGAAACATGTGGGTTGTTGCTGCTGCATCTGTTGCGGCGGAGGTTCCACAATCCCCAACTGCTGGTTTTGAATTATTCTCTCCTCTTCCATGTCGGTAGCGTCCATTACCGGATCCGTGCTGAATGCCACTTTGTAGGACAGTTTCCCTGCAATGGGAACGAGTTGGTTGATTTATCTGAATATTTTCTGATCATTCTGACTACATTATTATGAGAATGACTGATTATTATGAGTATATTATGATTATTAGTTTTCATAGTAAAGTAGCGAATAATGAATCAGATGCACAATGCTTGATACTCAACCACGTGTACCAATATTGAAATAAGGGCGATCGGAGCGTCCAACATCTGACGACCCTTGACCCCCAACAGCAGGGAGGGGGTGTGTCGACATCAGTAGAAACACATCTCAGATTGTGCTTTACAGTGCCATCAACAGTTGGGCATAATTGGTTTTATGGATATTAATGAACTGAACAATCGAAAGAAATGGTTCGATGTTATCCTTTCGTGAATCAGAATTATCTTTGTTTGCCGCCTCTTCATTATGAGCTAGTGTGAGCATTATAGAGTCGCGGCTAAGCATCATAAAAATCAAGAAGATAGAAAGTGAAGTACCTAACTTGGATATAATGATTGATAGTCAAAGACTGATACTTCTGTCCTATGAAAGGGCTAGAACCTCAGGAATAAAAACTTAATGAGCAACAAACGCAGCATGCCTGCATGCATCAGCAGGGTTGGTAAAAACCCCAACCATGGAGGGGGTTAGATAGGGATGGGATTAGTTCGGATGGAATTTTTAGTTTTTCTAAAATAATTTAGATTCCTATTTTCAAGTTTCTAAGGATGAAATCGTAGCAATGGGGATTTTAGCCCAATTTAAATACGATATTACAGCGCACATGTACATACATTTATAATCGTGCTATTAATCGTGCCTTGACGTCACACGGTGCAAGATTCCGTCTTTATTGTGAAGAATTTTCAAGAAACCAATAGGACATTGCTGTTCAGCTGTTCGACGTTTGGAAGACTGCTTCAGCAGAGCGGTCTGGTCACAGCAAATATCTTCATATAAGATCCATGGTCAGCGCAGTCTAAATGCTTGGGTAGGCATTTCCTTAAGCCATTTTCTTTGGGAGAGCCATTATTCTTTCGAGAAACCGATAATGTGTGGTAAAATCTTCCTTTCTATGTTGTATAAAAATATCCCGAATGCCATAAAGAAAAGGAGTATCTTCATGCAGGATGGAATGCCAGCGTACTACTACAGACCCATCGTAAAT
Organism: Prostheceraeus crozeri; assembly: GCA_907163375.1. Taxonomy (NCBI): domain Eukaryota; kingdom Metazoa; phylum Platyhelminthes; order Polycladida; family Euryleptidae; genus Prostheceraeus; species Prostheceraeus crozeri. The sequence goes on along the minus strand of CAJQUW010015509.1, from coordinate 62,633 downwards.
TATTTAAACGACAATTTTCCTAAATCTTGGATTGACCGTTATGGGAGCCTTTGGAATGGTTTCCGATACCACCAGATTCAATGTCTTGCGACTTTTTTCTTTTGGGCACGTTTAAGAAATTGTGCATTAAAGCGATTGCGTAGAGATATGCTCTCGCGCTGTTGACCGAAGAATTAGATTGTGTTCGGGCAAATGGTGAGCAAGTAGAAAATGAGTTTATAGTGGTACTAGTGTTAGCAACTGCTTTCCTTTGAATCATAATTAACTTACAGAAATTAATCACTAATTGAGCCGCTAATTGCTATTGCATCAACAACTTTGAAATGATCACTGAGAGAATCCGCCACGTGACATAAACAAAATAATTTTGAATCCATGTCACACAATAAATTGACGACTAAAAACTATCGCATTTGCTCAATATGAGAAAACTGAGTTCTATATTGTGCCCTAATATTACAGAAGCCACGCAACTTAGCATACTATATAATCTGAAATGAGATGAGAGCAACATTTGATACAATCCATTACGGGAAATACTGACGTTTCTGGATTTTTAGCCGTCATCAGTGCAGTATACCTGTAAAGAATCAGTAACTCACATGCAAAAAATCATCATCCGAAATACAGACATCTACAACAAATGAAATACATGCAGTTCAAACCTCATTCTCTAGAGCTCGTTTCCAAAATTTGAAACTTGAAAACGCCAATGCAAATAGCTAATTCGCGTTTGCACTTCATGCACGAAGGTGAGCGGCCGGATTTCCAAGCGCATCCACCTACCTATGGTCTGTAGAGTGAGTTGCTGATTTAGTGCACTGATGGCGGCTAAAAAACCAAAGACGTTTGCAGTTCAGCCTGAAGAAACTTCATAAGTACTTGTAGCTTCGGCAATGATTCAAATCAAACCTTGCTCTCATCTCTTGTATTTCAAACATATGTAATAAAAAACTGATATCTGAGTACAACTTTTGGCTTTTAAACAAGATTATGACAACCATTTTATAAAGATTGAGTCGTCATGGCATACGTAAACGGAAAATCAACACGAAAAGAAATCCTTATCACTTCTGCAGTTGTTTGCGAGATTTCAATTTTCGTTGGTGTCTTCGCCGAAATTTAGCCGCTTTTGCAACAAGCGATCGTACAAAATATTCTTTCGTCACTCCCTTGTGTTCCCGAAACTTTTTGGTAGATTTTTCTTTCATGGTTTTCTTGGTAGACGCTTCTTGAAAGACACGCTTTGGAGAGTATCAAAGCAATCAGAACTCAATTCATAAAAACCATAAAAACGTATTACAACTTTATCGTCAAGCATTCCCACCTAAATTTATTTCTTATTTCGAAACCTTGATTACCTGCGTTTCGTCCCGTTTCTTTAGGATTGACGAAAGAATCTGACTTCCTCGTAGAAGAATCTTCAGCTCAAGGGTCAAGCGGATTTTTTGGAAAGTATCTGCCTTGAATTTGATCACCCTTAAAAATTGCAAGGTTTTCAAGGTCCCCTAACAATCTGCATGGCCAGGTTAACAATTTTAAAGAGCCCTTCATCATCTGAAAAGGCCCCACATGCTCTTATCTTTAAGGGTCCCGGTCTCAATCCTATAGGCCTTTTACAATCTCAAAAGGACCCCTCATGATCTTAAAGGGGCTTTTTCAGAATCTCAGAAGGTGTTTTCAATATCTTAAATGGGCACCTCACAATCCTAAAGGGCCCTTTCACAATCTCGAAAGGCCCCCTTCACAATCTCAAAGGGTCACTGCACAATCTCAGGAGGGCCATTCACAACATAAAGGGGGCCCCTTCACAATCTCAAAGGGGCACTCACGGTCTTAAAGGGGCCCCTCCTCAGTCTCAAAAGTGCTTCACGATCTCAAAGTGCCACTGCACAATATTAAGGATCCCCCACGATCTTAAAGGGGCCCCTCTGCAGTCTCAACAGGGCCCCTTCACGATCCTTAAAGGCCAATTCGCAGACTCGAAAAGGCCCCTTCAAAATTCAAAATAGTTCAGAATCCAAATTATTTTTTCCTTGGAAAGGCATTATCTTACTACTTAGTTTATTCTGAGAAAAAACCGGAAATCCGGTTAAAACCGGAAGAGTGCCATCCCTGTTTTAGTCACTCGGATTACCACCTATTTTACTCATGAGATGTCAACCCTGCCATGCAAAAGCATGAACTTCAAACACACAAGCAAATAAATACATGTGCTAATCAGAAATCAAATTGTTAATACTGAAGTACTGCTGAACTACTTTTAGTAGTTGATATTTATTTATTGGTTATTATCTATTATACATTAAATTACAGTCTTTTATTTGATATTCCATCATTCCATTTTTGAATTCTGTTTGCAATAATAACATGGATTCCTTTGCATTTGACTGCATTAACGAGTTATCTTAATTCACTGAAATAACTTTTCAAACCTCACCTTTTTGAGTTTCCAGATCAGTTTTATTTACATTTGCAACTACAAGCAATTGGTAAAGAAAATCTGTTGCAACAGTTCAATAATGTCAGCTTTAATTATTCATACGATTGGTTGTTCAAAGCAAAATAGTCAACGCGAGAGTTTCCTTTGCAGATAAGTCAACATAGAAACAAGTTTCACCTGGAGATTTCGACTTTGGCTTAACACAACATGCGAGGCTGTTCGATTATCCTGTTGAGATGAATCACATGAGCAATGAGTACTCAATAATTTTGAAAATCACTTCCAAATTCAATGCTTAACGTAATTAGATAGGCCTAATGACATTAGTGAAGTCAAACCACTGCAGTGACTGTTCGTTTTGCCGACATTGGCCGGGGATCATCATTTCCAAGTTAAAACTCCTCCCGCAGAACAAACCAGAAACTTGAGCTATCAGACCAGACTTCTGAGATATCTGCTTTTAAATAACTACCAAATCATCATGATTGGTTTCAATTTAAGACACAATAGAATACATAAAGAATAAGTGAAAAAATGAATAGCATATTGAACTAACGCAATATTCCAGTCTGTGACTGTAAATAGACTACAATATAATAGTATATAAATAGACGCCGAACATGAATAGTATGCTTATTATACAACGATGAAATTCCCATATGCTCTACTTATGAGCAAACAATAATTCTAATCGTTTCTCAGTTGATTCTCCTTTAGCACGTCAAATCAAAGTGTAATTTTCATAAATGCTGACAACATGAGCTTTTTGCGCTGATATTAGATATTATCATGAGAAAATTTAGCATTTTAATGTGTTTTCTATAATTTTTGTTTTCCTGTATCGTGAACATGTCTGAAAGAAGTTTAGAAAGTGTTTCTTACTAATTCATTATTATATTCATATGTCTTGTAGAAAACAATTACGATTCAAGATAAGGTGATTTTATATGATGACGCGTTCATTGTGAGTACGTGTACAAAGGCTTATTTGAGATCTGATAATATAAACTCTTGGATGGTGTGTGACCAATGGGCGAATTGGCTCGAAGGGACGAGATTCGATTGAATTCTAAATTATTTTACATTACGCGACTGTTGGGTTAAAATGAAAATGAAGCAAATAGTTAGTTGACTGGTGCAGCAACAACATGAACAATTCTCACCTAAAAATTCTTGGCATAATAGGATTGTTGATCGAACCCCACGTCCACGGACAACAGCCACAAAATCCACTGCTTGCAGAAGAGTAGCAGTGGAAGGATATCCATATGCTTGGGGTCGTAATGATTCCCCATATTGTTTCTCATATACACTTTCAAAGCAGCCCATTGGCACTTTGCCTTGGTTTAAACGCAACAAATCACGCAAGTCGCGAGCGAACAGAATAAGTGGTCGCAGTTTCACACGATACGATCCTGGTTGAGCTGGATCTTCTGCCAGTTGAACAATTTCAGACAGTTCCCCGCGGATCAGCGACAAATCGGGTTCCTCTCGATACATGCACCGATACTTTTCACAGAAATGTGCCTCTGATAGCGACCCACAAGGCAGATCCAACAGCACGAGAAGAACTTTATGGGCTAACAGCCGAATATCAGCACGGTCGGCTAGAGCAGCGTATTCCTCACCATTCGTGAATTCCAGCTAAAATAAGAAGAATACATGAAAAATTTATGAAACACTAGTATCACATCAAAAACTACCTTGACAATACGAGGCATCTTCTGCAGGAGGTGACGAACTGATCGAACGCCAAAATCCTCTAAATTCAATGCATGTCCTTGATGCTTCATATATACGTTGATAAAATCTCGAACAAAAATTCGTTTCTTGGTAGCGCCTTCCAATATAGACAGAGTTTGTTCTGCTAACACTCGTAAATGTTCACGGCGGGTAAGGCTGACGTACTTCTCTCCAAATTCTTCAACGATCTGAAAGGAGGAACATCTTGAGAGGGGCAAAGACTTTGCATTTATCATCCAATCAAAAGTCTATTGATCATCATATGCATAATCGCCAAAGATATGAATCCTTTTTACGTCTCAAAGCTGCATTGCAGAGGCAATTGACTTTCAAACGATAGCTAATGCTCGTTCATGAATCCTACGAGAGGGGCATGAATCCAGGCTGGCCAAATTTCTTGTTTTCAAAGACTTTGCATTTGGTCAGACTCTCGTAATCTGAATGATAAACGAATAATTATCTCAGACATGAGATGGAAACCAATCAGTGTTGCTACCGTTAGGCTGAGGTAATTAGTAGCTGCATCATTTGACCTTGTCAGCAACATGATTTATTGAGATGAAGAATTGATGTTTTCCTACTGCAAATCAGCAAACTGCCTGTCAGTTTGCGCTTGTCAATTTGTTCATTTCACAGACATACATTTCCCGGTTACTTCACTGCGCTGCTCGTTTCTTAGGTATTGTAAGAGATTCTATCTGAAATGGCAATTTCCTCCAATTTCTTCATCCGCTCAAGGAAGTCTATAATTCTGCTGGCAATATTCTGAAAAATGCTCGGAGATGAAATGAAGCTTTAAAGTCACAACTCTCTAATCCATGTTGTACGTTGCTGACCAGGGCATTCGAATGGCACAATTTCCGAACGATCGATCGATAAATTGATCAGTCTTCTGAAAAACCGATCCATTTGACCCAACTGCATTTTCAAAAATGAGCACTGTCAAGGTTCCATGAAATCCTATTTGTTGTCATGTTTAGAAGAATCTGAGTGATAAATGGAATTTCATGATTCTACAATCTAATGCCAATTTGTGGCCATACCACAGAATTACATTCATCTGCGCACATGGCTTTGGTTTCTAGAATGTAAGTATCGTATCTGTCATTAACATCGAAATGGCACATCACAGAATTAGACAACTTTCTCTTTCTCGAATAGATAATTCTTACATCGCCTACTATCGGAAATGGCGAAAAATAAGCTGTCATCCGGTTTTGGACACCAGAGCCAGTGAGTGAGTGGGGTACGCGCACACTTCGGACACACCAAAACACGCAACGCTGTTCTGTCTACATTCAGTGTATGCAGTGAGGAATTCTGAGAAGAGGATGGTGAAATCCTCAGGTAAACCAATCTTCGTGCGCCTGCTATTTTCTTTGATTATAATCGGAAGGACCAGCATTATGGAGAAAACTTGTGCGCAATGATCTGAATTCTTCAAATCTGAGGGAATCGTGCAAATCGAAGCCCTTTGATGAAATTCACTATAATCTGCAAGCGATACAGCCTTTTCCTAGACTAAGCGAACGTAGTGAGCGAAATCTGATGGTTGACGGCGAAGAGAAGCGACGTGCGATCGTGCGACGAGCTGAAGGCTCGGAGCTAAGTGAGCTAGCCGAACGGAGTGCCCCAAGCCCGCCGGAGGCCTAAGCCTCAGAAATACGACGCTGTTCACACACTCAACGGTCATCGGGTGCCCATCAGGGAAACGTGTGGGCCCACCATTAAAGCTACCACGAACCGTCATCTTTTAAGCCACCCTCCGCGGGAATGTACAGTACCTTCAGTCTGGTCAGTACTCCCCATTATCTTTCTCAGATAGCTCTTCCTCCATTAACAGGCAGAGCAGTTACGGGACGAGAGCTCATTTCGTTTAATGACCTTCACTCTGAGATACAGGGGTAGGTTGCATCCGGTCAGAAAGGTAAATACTCGGCTTTGGGCTTCCGACCCGCCATCTCAAGAGGATATCTTCCACACAACTCCTTGCTCGTCAGGAGTAGGGATCTATACAACTACCTATATCTATAAGATATTAAGAATCTAAGTCTGTGGGCCATGCACTTTAAATTTCTTCCTCGAAAATAAAATCATCTAAATTGAAATGCATGTAGATCTTGTAGGAATGTCATGAACGAAAATGAAAAGCTGTACAATGTATGAATCAGTAGCCACCATCAACAGTTGTGGAATTTTCATAGGCCATCACATGGATATCGTCTTTAGCATTCACTTCATGATTTAGAAATATCACTACTACTCTGAGGTGAGGAAGAGGATGGTTGACATCTGCTGTCTTCAAGAAACGAGGTGGAAAGGTAACTCAGCTAGATTTGTTGGACCCAAAGGTAAAAGATTCAAATTTTGGTGGAATGGAGAGGAAAACGGCGGAGTAGGAGTTTTGATAAAGGAAGAGCTGATTGATGGATTGTTAGAAGTAAGGAGAAAAAGTGGAAGAATCATGGTAATTGTGCTATCTCTCGGAAGACAGGTGGTACGTGTCATCAGCTGTTACGTCCCCCAAGCTGGACGGCCTGAATCAGAGAAAGATGAGTTTTATAACGATCTATCAGATGAGGTTGCTCTGGTTGGTTCGGGAGAATTTCTGGTTGTCGGCGGTGACTTCAACGGTCATATTGGAGCAAATGTAGATGGATATGAAGGGATTCATGGTGGTTTCAGTATTGGTACACGTAACAGAGAGGGTTGCAGGCTTCTTGAATTCTGTGCTCAGTCAGAGCTGGTCGTTACCAACACGTGGTTCAAGAATAAGAGAAAGAACACTTTTCATTCCGGCAATACTTCATCACAGATTGACTACATGCTTGTTGGCAAATGTTCACGAAAGAAGGTTCAAAGAGTCCGAGTCATACCTGGAGAGCTGCAGCATAGCTTAGTCGTGATGGACGTATCGGGTATTCGTAGAAACAAGAAGACGGGGTTTTGGGAGAGGAAACCAAAGACATGGAAATTACGTGAACCTGAAACTCAAGCAAAATTTGAGGAGAAGATGAATGACCTGTGGCACCGTGATCCATCAATGCCTGGCTGGTTGAAGTACAAGAAATGCGTCTCGGAAGCGACTGAAGAAGTTTGCGGCATCAGCAAAGGTAAACCACAGCACGGAGAGACTTGGTGGTGCAACGAAAGCGTTCAAAAAGCAATTGCAGAGAAGAAAACAGCATTTAGAGAGTGGTCGATTGGAAAAACGGAGATAGCTCATGTGAAGTACAAAAAAGCGAAGAAAAATGTGAAGAAAACAATTACAAAAGCTATGAAAAACGAAACAGAGAAAGAGCTAGACACCCTCGAACGAAACCGTCATAACATCTTTACAAAACTTCGAATGATGAAGAGAGATTCAGCGGACATAAATGAATGTAGATGCCTCAAGGATAAAGAAGGGCGGATCGTTTTTGAAGAGATTGAGCAAAGTAAAATGTGGAGAGACCACATGGAGAGCATCATGAACCAAGAGAACAGTTGGGATGGCATGGTGGAAGCAGATGTAGTTGAAGGACCAATTTTCAAGGTTGAAAAAGAGGAGATCGGAAAAGCATTGAGGAGTATGAAGAATGGCAAATCTGGAGGCCCTACCGCTGTTGTGAAGGAACACCTAGTTGCTTCTTCCCACGGTTTGGAAGTGATGCACCAGATTACAAATGAAATCTTGCAAGGAGCCAGCATACCGAAAGATTGGAGGGAGAGCACCCTAGTACCGATTTACAAAGGCAGAGGTAGCAGAATGGAATGTGGTTCGTATCGGGGTATAAAATTGTTAGAACATGGTATGAAGGTTGTCGAACGTGTGCTTGAACGAAAGCTTCGAAGCATCATTGACATCAGCGACATACAGTTTGGATTCATGCCTGGGAGAGGAGCGATTGATGCCATTTTTATCGCCAGAAGAATGCAAGAATGCTACATCGAGAAGAAAAAGGATCTTTACATGTGCTTTGTTGATCTTGAGAAGGCTTTTGACAGGGTTCCTCGACCAGTGATCGCTTGGGCACTCAGAAAACGCCTAGTGCCGGAATATCTAGTCCAAGCCGTTATGAAATTGTACGAGCATCCAGTGACGAAAATCAAGTTTGGCAGAAGTGCGAGTTTGTCGGACAGCTTTAGCGTTGGAGTAGAAGTTCATCAAGGTTCTGTTCTTTCACCGCTGCTCTTCGCCACTGTTCTGGATGTCTTATCTGAATCTGCTCGAAAGGAGGCGCTATGGAATATATTGTACGCTGATGATCTGGTGTTAATGTCGGATTCTATGGAGAGTTTGGAAATTGCATTCAATGACTGGAAGAAAGTGTTCGAAAACAAAGGTCTGAAAGTAAACATCAAGAAAACGAAGGTGATGAGAGCGAGTGGTGGTCAAAAAGTAATTGATGAGGCCAAGCAAGATCCGTGTGGAGTGTGCCGCAAGCGTGTAATGAGAAATTCTGCACGATGTAATTCATGTCGAAAGTGGGTACATGCCAGGTGCGCAGGCGTAAAGAGATTCACGAAGACCAAAGGAGATGGATTTGTCTGTAAGTCGTGTCAGCGAAGTGACGGGGAAAGTGAGATGAACAGCACGAATGAAGAATATATGAAGGGTATTGAGAAGGTGGAACGCTTTTGTTATCTCGGTGACACAATCAACAGTGGTGGTGGATGCGAGATAGCAATTGACAGAAGATGCCGTCTTGGTTGGATGAAGTTTAATCAGCTCTCATCAGTACTATGTGGAAGACGCTTTACTAACAGACTAAAAGGAAGAATTTATAAAGTTAAAGTATGTATCCTGCCAGTCATGACCTACGGCTCAGAGACATGGAATATAAGATCTGCGGAAGAGGGTGTCCTCCGAAGAACAGAGCGAGCCATGATAAGAAAAATGTGCGGAGTAAAACTTGCTGACAGAAAGAGCACTGACGAATTAATGAAGCATTTGGGTTTGACGGAGACGGTTGTTGAGGTGGTGAAAAGGAGTAGCTTAAGATGGATGGGTCACATCCTGAGAAGAGATGATACACATCCACTTAAGAAAGCATGGACCTTTGAGAAGGAGGGAAGACGAGAAAGAGGAAGACCAACCACGTGGAAGAGCATGGCGCTGAGGGAGTGCAAAAGAGCTGGTCTGAAAGCAGAAGATGCAAGTGATCGAGCGAGATGGAGGAATGGCGTGTCAGCGTGGTGCGAACGTCAGTAACCCCTCGCAAGAGGGAAAAATGCTGACGAAAATAAATGATGATGATGATGATCTGATAGATTTGACAGATGAAGTGACGCTGGTTATTGTTAGAGTATAGCTGAAAACTCTATCATGTAGACATTTAGACATTGTTCAATCGAGAAAATCTCAATTTCATAGAGGTACTTAGAAGAGAATGTCTTCTATCCTTTTTTGAATCCAGTATTAACCCGATTCTTGCATTCATGATAGAAGAGTTTTCTAAGCAATCAATGGAAATAAATGCCATTTTGGAGGATTTTTGTGTGGATTATTACATCATTGTTGGATAGATTATAATTCGGAGGACATTTGGTGAGATAATGAATTAGTTTTAAGAAACCTTTTAGTATCAAATGTATTTTTCAATTTCATGATGAATGTATCTACTACTTTGAGAAATGTCACAGACATGACCCCTGCAAGCGATATCGGTGGCAAATGACTGCTTTTGCGCAACTTGCAAAATACAAGAAAATTTTATCAAACATGAACCGTGCACGATGCAATAAAATTAGATATCAAAAATTACTGAGAATGCATCAACGAGCAGGTTGCACAAATTGATTTCAAGCCAAATTGGATGGAGAATGAAATTGCATCACGAGGTTTATACATATGTGGGCTAATAATCTAGCCAATAACAAATATAACTGTTGTGTCGATTATATCAATTTAACACTTCATGCGTTCATGTGAGTTTGAAACTCAACTTGAAAATTAGTAGACCTGTGAAAACCAGACGAGTGTCTCATTTGGTAGAGCGTTGGCCTAGAATGCCAGAGGTTGGTGGTTCAAATCCACCAAGACACGCAATTATTTTCCGTCTGTTAAATTGGCTACGCTTACTAAGTTCAGGGGATAATCAACACAATTTGCATCTTTTGAAGATCCTACCCTGACCAATGGAAATCGAGAGAAACTTTGAAAAGAAAATGTCAGAGCAGCATGTATCATTCTTAAATAGTAGGTGGATATAACTGTACTTGTCATTCCTTTATGTTAACCTCAGACGAGCAAGAATGGACAAAGCATTATTCTAGCTTTCATTCATTATTTTTCAAATTATATTACGACTATAACGAGCTTGATTAAACACCAATCGTTGATCCGCATATCATGAACAGAGTATTGATGAATTCCTGATTCGACAATTTTGTCATAACCTGACTTTCCAAGCAATTATACCGCATCACAACCCTTCCAGTGCTTTCAGACTCATATTGGCAGCTCCCCCAAGAGACGGAAGATTATCAGCAGTGAATGATGGAAATATGTAAACCGAAGAATATATTTCGAGGTCATATTTTCGAAGTCATTTATTTCGAGGTGAGTGAAGCCCAAAAAACGCCGTTGTTGGCTATAATGCTTTAATTATATCTAATTTGTATTTTTCTGGCATCATGACATACTTTCTTCTCCCGATCTGTTAGTAGTATGCTTTTGAATTACTTTTTGTTAACGGAATTATTTCTTTAGCAACTTTGATTGATTTTGACTTTCTATGCTGCATGCCAAGTGAGCTGCATTTTGCAATTCGTACAATTTCTTTTGTCAAGAATTGTCATTCGCCTGACGATGACTGGCTGGGCCGGTCGAAAGGCCTCGATTATTAAAGCATTATAGCCAACAACGGCGTTTTTTGGGCATCCCTCACCTCGAAATAAATATGGACCACTTTACCCCATTATTCGAATAATTTTTCAATGAATGAAATTCATATCATCGAATTTTCTTCGAAGACTTTGGTTTGGATGAGGGATGCATTGAATGACTGAATGAGATGTCTCAAAATGGTCCGCGGGCTTCTTCGCACACTGTCTAAGCTGTGTCGATCATTCAGTGCAAAACATTGAACAAAGTAGCAATCGATAGATCGTTCACAGAAAGCGTGCCTATCTTTCAATCACTTTTATGTCTGATGAGGATCGTTTGATCGACCAGCCGATCAGACAATACCAAACATCACCAATCGATCATTCAAATACCTGGGTGCTGACGATCGTCAAGACTTCAATGGAGCAATGTGACACATAGTTTGGATGCCCTTCCTGTTGTTTTCCTGCCTGCCATTCATTCTCTGGACTCAACATTTAGATCAAAAGATCTTGAGGCCACTGAGTCAATTATCCCCGGCATCACTTACATGTGGTCCTGTTACTTACATTCCTTATTTGTTACAAACTGCTTAGTTCTAACAGTGAAATTCATGTGGTATTGATTTTTCAGGCATGCTGTGTATCCTAACAATTGTTTCGATCTATCATGTATTATCATTAAAAATAAGATCTGTTTTCGTTGATGACATCGATTGATGTACGATAGGATAAAACAAGTGGTTAGATGAATTAACATTTATGGTTACGAATCATGTGAGAAGGATAATAAAATAAGGTCAGTAAAAATATCACCTCAATTCCTAATTTAGGCGAATCCATTAAGTTCATTGAAATTAACTGAGAAAAACAGAAGCAATGCGTGAGAGGTGAACACAATCTGAAGTCATTTCAAAAAATGCTTTGTACATTATCATTTGCTTATCGCAGACTGGTACCGAACTTCTGCATATTTCACCATGATTTTTCATGCACTTTCTAAGTATCAACAAGCAGTTGCCAATTTCATTAAATCTGCAGGTTGTATAAATTCGATCTGTTTCCCCTTATTCTGAGAGTCATGGACTCGCGTTTCTCATATCAATCTTGCCAAACGCACGAGATCTCTCATTATCATTACTTTCTCTAATTGGACAGACCGAGAGAATCTTACGTCGCAGTATTTGCTTCTCTTTTAAGTAAACATCATCAGAATGTCCTTCAAACATTCGTCGTGGTCAGGTTCGAACCAGCGACGCTGGAACTAGAGGACATGCAAGCATATCCTCTAACCACAAGGCCACCGGACCATCTGTTGAGAGCGTGAATTAGCCAGGAAGACACTGCTTTAACGCAGGCATGTGGAGGGCGGATTGCATTCAGCAGCCACTTAATGACGCATCTGTTATTGGGGTGCTTCACACAGGCGCTGCTCATTACATAAAACGAGCAAGACATGATACGATAACGTTTCGGGAATGGATGAACGCCTCAAGGTTTCATGTGGTTCTCAACCAGCTAGTCCTTCATTGCCTGCATAATTTCTACATCTTCTACATCTTTTTCTACATCTTCAAGACAGCTGAGTCGGAGCAATATCAAATGATAAGACCTTAGAGTCCGGTGTCTACAGACAAAATAATGACGAGCAGCAGCCTAATTCTGAGGCTGTAAATGTACTAGGCTACCACAAGCCAGAGGATTTCTACACACAACGCCTTTGCGACGGTAGTGAGGCTGCCCTTAGGAGCAACAGAAGATCGTTGACGATGCAGCACTCGTGGGTGTCAACAACAAAGGTGTTAGGGTGAGAATAGAAGTACCGAATGGCTTATCCTCGTATAAAATTGTCACTGTGTTGATGTCAAATTTATCCGCTAAAGTAGAGTGACAAAAAGTGGAAATCAAACAAGCAATACAGGCGATGATGAAATTCCAACGGCGGAAAGGAAACACCTCCATTCACCAAGCCATCGACTGGCCCGATATCTTGAAATCTACATGTCAGCTCCTCTCCTCGATAACTACGACACAGGCATCCGTGGAGAGCCTGTTCTCGGGCGTACAGCTTCTGATATGTGACCTGTGATCTCGTCTTGCGTCTGATGTTGTCGACGCCATCATGTTCCTAAGAACGAATAATGAAATGCTGTGGTAACTTATGAAAACAGGATTTTCTTCGTTGTTTTTCAAACTTAGTCAAATGAAAAAGATGAAACTTTAACGTCACTACTATCCCACACTTGAATTTGGACGGTGCTGACATAGACCTCCCTGCATCGTTGTGGTGCTCTTAATCAGGATGCCCTTCCTGAAGACTTCCAATGACACTTTCGGGGATCGACCTATGGACCAAACGGTCGCAAGGCCAAGCACTTAACCACTGTGCCACGGAGTCAAATGCCAGACATTAATTCAAAATACTGTATAGATAATTGATAAACTTTCATTGAAAATGATTGATAAATGTACAGCAATGATCACTAAACAAAGGTTCAGGTGGCTTTTTTAAAAACTTAATACTTAAATAAGCTTAATACCCGGAGTCGGAGTCGGAGTCCTATCAAAATGATAGGACCCACATCCCAGCTTCATGAGAATTTCATCCATAGAAATCCAACTCAAGTTAGTTGGAGTAGAATGCACAATAGCTGCTCGTTGACAACAATTTCAACTGCTCAGCTAAATCTAAAGAATGAAATTCGTGGCTCAACCACTTAGTGTACGTTGTTTTGTCAAAATGCTTATATTTCTACAGAGGAATTATAATGCCCTCGCATATTTACAATGTACACTGCGATATCTAACTACTGTTAACCACTAGAAGTCGCCATCGTTTAGGTACCGTTGACATGATATCGCATGTCCATCATGTTAATCATGTTGTAGGACTATTTGAAAAATGTGAATAGTCTTATCTCTCCATACTTAAGGACGAAAAGTCCTCCGACCTTACTTATCATCACTTCTGTAAGTACTATACATAACTAACAAAATATTGAAGTAGCGCTAATTTTCGTTGATGACAGTGTCCCGCGATGGCCTCTGACAAGAACATGGATAAACAAGTTTTAACAAGTGTTCAATGTAGGGCAAACCTCACTCACCTTTACGACATGTGGAACAGCTTCTAGTAACTCCACAAGCTTACTGAATCCGTAATCAGACACACGACACTGGCGACTGAAGTGATGATGATATGAAGGTATAAATTTGGTAAATGGAAGTCGACAGCGCGGAGACTGCTTCAGCAAATCCACTACTTCCAGAGAAAACTGGGAAGTCTTTTCTTTCTCTTCAACTGTCTGAAATGATGAAATAAATGGAAATCCTTTATCAATGTCATTTCCGGTAAAATTGACTTAAAAAGGCTGCTATTGAGACTTCCACTGATGGGAAAAATTTAATAATTAACGGGGATAAAAATAAGTATAGCTCTCTTGAGCCATCCGTCGATGAATTTAGTGATCGCCAATATTAGAAGATCAGGATAATCGTATAATCTGCCTAAGTAACAAGTCGCAAAGGCCAAAACAGCTGCAGGAAAACTGGTCCGAGATGACTATTCGCTAATTTTTCGTTAAATCGCTGACTGACTTGGCGACATTTTGAATTGAATTTGACAATGAATACTTGACTACTATATCAATGAATTTGTAGTCAAGTCAGTTTTAGCATATAACAGTACTTGAAACTTAGGTAACGACATTTCGATTCATTTACGAATATTCATGAAGTACTCCATCATTCGTCATGATTCATAAGTGGAATTATTTTATAATCCCTATTATTCACTATAAAAATCCTAAGTAAAGACAAAGGTGACCTAACGTGTCTAAGATTCTATATTTACATGTAAGATTAAACCTGAAATTTGGTGTTGGTCTCCCTTAGTTGCTGTTGCCGAATTTGATCAATCTAATTTATTCTTTCGTTATAATTTTTTGGTAAAACTCCTGTCAAGCTTTCGGAATGGCACAGATGATCAAATTAATCAGAACGTTTAAACTTTACTCCGCGTTAAAAAATCTTGAACATGTCTGCGAACGAAAAGATGAGATTGTCGCACACGAGAATCTCAGACAGCTGATGTAAAAGAAAGTGTGGTAAGCTATTTCTTTCGGCTATTATACAAAATAATTGCTAACTGAAGCTGCAACTTTCCGTCTTCTTAGATCTCATTCTCAAGTAATGTTTATGGTAATTTGCTTGTGGAATTTTTTTACAGATAATGATAAGATTGATCACTCAATTTCATTTTAATCATCACGCGAAGAGCGAACCCATTTCCCGTTAGGAAATGTAGGAATTTGACAAACATCAGTTCAGTACGTTCTGCAGTTTATGGACGGCGAAAACTTGATTCACTTCAGTCTAAAGGTAGTTACTAGAAAACCCCATTCACTCAGTTTTCCCGTTCACCAGTGAATGACCCGACACACCAGTGATAACCCCGTTCACTCATTCACTCGCTCAAAAGCTCGAATGAACTGGTACAGGCCCCTTGACTCGAGACATTCGAAATTCATGGTACTCTATATATTTATTATCGGTTCTAGAGCTACTTGATTGATTTCAACAGTAGTCAAGAAAAACTTGATTTCTTATCGGCGGTAGACATAATAGGAATGACGATGTTTGACGATGTGAAATTGCGTCAGTACCTGAATTCGCCTGGGAAGTGAAAGCATCATCTCATTTTGATGTCCTGTTGTCGTTTCTACTGTGTTGTCCGGCAGCTCGTCTAACATGTCTTCAAGAAAGCATACTCCATAATCCGCCATTTCAAAAGGTCTGCCAATAATCCTCAGGTACAAACCGGGAATATCAACCGTCCGACATGACTTGGTTTGAGTTGATTTCAGAACTTTGGTCAGCTCATTGGTAAAACGGCGAACCTACAACATCGATGAATAACAATGTCAGACTTCCTGACATGATTCAATGCTTATAAAATATGAGCTCCGTAGACGGACATCAAGATTATACGAAATCATCATCTAGCGAGACATCCTACCTGAACTTTATGTGATAGAGTTAGGACTCTCAGATTACCAGATCCCAGAACATGAACGACATGGGGCAAAGCTTCCACCAATTCATGAAGTTTGCTGAATCCATAATCGGCGACACGACATTGCTTTCCAAAGTGATGATGATAAGCGGGGATAAATTTGCTTAACAGTATCTTGCACCCAGGTTGATGTTTGATCAAATCAACTACTTCACGAGAGAACTGATGCATTTGATCTCCAAGACTGTTTCCATTCAAGCCTACAGAAGCAGCACTTGCAGCTGCGCGTCCACCATTTGGTGTCCATTGACTAGCTGTAAAACAAAAGCAATATGTGTACAAATTGATCTGCTTATACTATTATTTGCTTTCACTTCCTGCATCGGAGGCGGCGCTGTCGACATTGGGCTCAATCGGCGACGGCGTGAAATACCAAGATAACATAATACCATAATATCATGATAATAAATTAATCATCCATTTATTGCTATCCGATAAAACAACAGATTCTACGTAGAATCTTTAGGCATAAGACCAGCTAAGTTGTCACCAATCAAGGAAGCTGAAATGGAGACACGGCCACACGCCAGCTTCGGCGTTGTATAAGGATAGAAGCCACTGTTTCCAACTGCTCGATAGAAGAAAAGATACTGACCAAAAAAATTTACTCTGTTGTCTGATTTCCACAGCTCGAATAATTCATCGTGTAAAAAGCCACATAGGACTCATTTTGAAAATCAGCATAGTGAACATACCTATTGCTACCTACATCGTAGACCAATCGCCATAATCATCTGACAGAAATATGATCCATGGGTGACAGTGGAAATAATCAAAATTAAGCTGATATAGTGCTGTCTACTGAATTGTTGCGCAGGAAGCTATACACCTGAGGATTGAAACTGCATGCTTCAAATGAAACTTTGCCAATTCACTGATGCAGCATTGAGGCTACTATGCGATTCCTTTGTCTATACTTCATTAATCAAAAAGGAAAACTGAATCTGAGTTGGATTGAAGTCTTCGTATCATATGTGCAGAATATAGCGTCTATATATGTGGAGTACTTTTTGGTAAATAAACTGGTGATAGGAACATTTGTTCCAAGAAAATTCAGTTACACACTGCTCATGCAGGTGATGGGTTACAAAATGCTTTATTTTCAAGCGGTTGAAGCAAGGTATGTAGACTCAATCTTGAATTTATGTTTCATGCGTCTAATGGAACCAGAGTAACCAACTTAGGTGAATGAGACTTGTCATTGACCATCTTAGTGCCATCATTCTGTAACACCAATGATGATTACCCATAAAATAAGAAAAAAACAAGAAAAATTAGTGCAAAATAACCGCGGAGAAGTCAATGGTCAAAAGGATATCGGCCGGAGAAGGATAGACGCGAAAAGGAAAAGTGCTAAAGGTTATGTAATGCACATTGGTCAGTGATATAAAACACCAGTGCAAGGACCGACGGACCCAACAACCACAACAACAGCAGAAAAACAACCACGATAAGACTGCCACCTGCTCCGATCTAATGTTAAGTAATTAACTGCATCAACTACTCGATGAGGTAAGTGTTTGAGAATTGAGTGGGTTAGTGACTTAGGCAAGGTCAGTCTCCGCCTTACGCGTGAATTGCTGTTCACCTGCCCTTCTCGTGCCTAGTGGCTTCGACCTCACTGGCAACGGACTTCTATCTCGGGCTCTTCTCTCTTTTACTCTCATCAATAACTCTCTATACTCCTCTTGTAATGGTCAATACAAGTCAACTTTCTTTTACTGATCGTTATTTCTTTTCAGTCATCTTGGCCTGTAAGTGATCGCGTTCGAAAGTAGTGTTGAGGTGTATGACTAGATAATTGTGCCGCCGTTATATTCGCAAAGTAGCGAATCATTTGGGACCTCATCCGTCAATTACATTATTATAAAAACCTCAACATTACAGTTGCACTTTCGAAAACGATTAGATCGAAACAAGTTTTATCAATAAGATGGAGCTCCTCCTCACTACAGTTGAGCAGCTCGGACTTTATCGAACGAAGATATCACGAACAGATGGATCGCATGAAAAGTATCGATAGAATTGCCTCCTAGATCAGAACGTGAAAATATGTGATTTTCTTATGGGAGCTGCAAGTGACAAAGTTTACAAGATTGCTCCCGGAAATGCACGACGAATTGAATCTGAATAAACAATTTTTCCAACAAACATGTTTGAATATGCTTACACCTCTTCTTCAAACTTGGTCGCTGTGTTGAGTTAGACAGGAGGCAAGTATTAGTCTCAATTAAGAATAGTGACTATTCTGAGTTTGTTGTAACTTACTTGACTTTTTTTACACTTATGATTCACATGAAATTTACTGAAAGAAGAAAATAACGCTACTTTGTACAATTTTTCTGACTTCTTCTATATCATGGGTAATCATCATCAGTGTGTCAAAACGATGGTATTTCTCATGACATTGTTGCCATTGACAAGTAACATTCATCTCAATCGGTTACTCTAGCAAAACTAGAAGAATGAAACATGAATTCAAGATTAAGTCTATGCCTTAATACAACCGCTAGAAAACAAAGCGCTTTATATACATTACCTTGTATAAAAACTGAATGTAAAAAAGCGTAAAATTACTATGTCTGAAGAAAAAACATTGTCTGAGTTGATTCATATATCTTAACATCACATCGCTCCTTCTCGCGTCCACAAAATATGTGGAATGAACAAGCTGGTGCTTTCTGAACATGTAATGCAACGAAAAATTTAGTTACTAGTAATGAACGACTGATTTAAAGAGAAATCTAAGATCCCCTAATCCAAACACACTATGTTGGATGTCTCTGTTACAGCCAAGCCAGTCAATTATTTTGTTTGTTCACTTATTTCTTTGACAGTTTTCGATTTCACAGTCAAGAAGTTTCTCTTTCTCTTTCATGGCAGCTACTTTCTTGCTATACTCCTCTAGCTGTTGTGCGGCTAAGTCATTTTCGCGCTAAGCTCAGCTGTCTGGGCTGATAGTACACGTATTTCCCTTTGAAATTGTTTGCCTTTTCGTAACCTTCATTTCATTTTGGATTTGTCATAAATTCTCCTCCTGTTCTCGAGTTCCCTTCCCATCAGCAAGAAGGACGAATGAACTTGAAGTCACGAAACACTATTAGCCATGGGTAGCATCTTTTGACTTCCTTTGTGATCTACATGTATCTCTTTGCACAGATTGTAAAAATATACGCACTGCGCAATTTACGTAACAAGTTGGTATACAGTAATTGGGAACGTTACTATTTTTTGGGTTTTCTATACTATATTTGATCACGCAAGAGGACTAATTGGGAAAATAACAAAATTTTTTGCCGCTTGGCTTGTACTCGTAGTATTCGTCATTCTATAAACCATCAGATTCGAAATCAATGTATCAATCATGCCTAGATTTTGAAAGCATCAACGAGTCGTACAGCCGAGGCTGCAAGGATCATTGATGCCTGAAAAAGCTAGGCATGATTACTATTGTAGTGAATGCGTGCTATGATTCATGCACATGTAGAAGTCCGAAAGTTTCTAGCTACATACAAAGATAGTGGTTTTTGTTTCAGTAGCCGGCAAGAACGACGATTGTTGCGGCTGTGGGCAGGTATCAATGAAATAATACCGCATAGCATTCACTACAATGCACATTAAGCTGAATTGGCAATTCCGATTTCCGAAATGAGATCAATTGCCAAACTTATCCTGATTCGGGTTATATTTTTCATTTCATTGCCTCCATATAGATTAATTGAAACCATTCGGAGCTATTTCCTGCCTTTAACAGCATGTACATTATTAGAAGACATCTTAGTGCCAAGTTAGAAAATTTTGCATTGATGTCAAGAGTTAACCCAGCTGTCTGCTTTATTTGTGAAGTCACTATCATATCTAAAATAACATCCTGTAACAACCTTACTTAAATCATCTTTTCGTTCTTCCCATTTGATTTTCTTCACGCCGGAACTTGAGACGACAACCCGGACACCGGTAACGCAGGTAATGAGATGCTCCAAGGGAACTCCAGCTCCACCGAAGCCAAGATCTCGAATAAGATTCAATGCAGAGAACTCAGCTTTGTAACAGGCAGGAAATGACATCAGAGGCATTGAACCATTATGAATTTGGAGTAACCGATGTACTTGATGCTTGAAACTTTTCAGAGGCATCATGACATTGGGGAGTAAACAGGCGTCTAGAGCCTCGATGTAATCCTGAGTTCCTTCAACGCAATGAGATGAACAAACTGGAGATTCCAGTAGACCATTTATCTAATGAATGAAAGAAAAACTTCATTATCAAATTGCAAACTAATGAGAATGTACGCTTATCATCATACACAAACTTTTTTAAAATAAAGAAAATTGAAAGCACATTATTTCTGATAGAGGCACTTGAAACGGATTATCATTTTGCTTTTTCGAAGTGAGATATTTCGTTCTATATCGTAAATCATTCTCAATCTCTGGCACGACTAAACGCTCGCTTGAGAATGGTCTCCGATGTAGGCCGAAAGATCTTGATATGAAGAAGAAACGATCTTCTGCCGGTTTAAGGGAAGCCTCTCCCAGAAGTAATACATTAACCTTAAACTGCCGCAAAAGATGGTGGTGCAGTTGGAGTAATAATAAATCGAATTGATTTAAGTGGCTGTTGTACGCTGTGTTTCACAACATACGATAACTAGTCGCATATACACGCTTTTGCATTGAGCATTATTATGCTAGGTCAAAAATTTCTGATGTGTTTTGTCCAAATTTTTTACTTTTTGCATGATTTCCGCATAATGTGAAAACACTACTGTTAACAAAATTATGCTGATGCTATGATAGAATAGAAAATGCGTTTACGCCAGCTGCGTTCTAATGCCAAAAAAACGGCTTATCAATCCCATAATGCTGCTTTCAGCAAATCAGCACACCCAGCAGTCACAAGAAACTGCTACTGCTTCAGCTTAACGAACTTTGACGCTTTAACGTCACTACTCCTCAAATGGAGACTTGGAAGGGACTGACATACTCAGTTGGTGCGTTTTGATGCGTTTAGCATGGATGCCCTTCCTACCAACTTCCAATAAAACTTTCAGGGCACAAGCTCTAGGACAAAAGATCGATAGGTCATCACTGAAACCACTGTGCCACGGAGATCACACCAGTTCAATGACCTGTCATCAATGTTTTCAACGATCATGTTCTTTTACAGTTAATATTCTCAGACTAGGAATTGGCAAGAGAAGGCAAGCTTGCTTATGAATCTAACGAACAAATTTGACATTGTTGTTATCACAAAAAGCGCAGCTGGCGTGCTTCAGTTATCAAAAACATCAGGAAAGCAACTACATCAAAGTCCTGATTTATTACCTACTGTATACAAATTCGCTTATGTGCGCACTGAAAATGCTTATCAATCGATCTACATGTAAATTAATTGACTCCATTATGGTACACTTTAATTCATAACTTTTTTATTCAGTCAGCATGTTAAATGGGTCCATTTTGTGAAATTTACATCTTTATTTTTCAGATGGGTAATCACCTTTATAAACATGGAG
The DNA here is from genome assembly GCA_907163375.1 of Prostheceraeus crozeri. Lineage (NCBI taxonomy): Eukaryota > Metazoa > Platyhelminthes > Polycladida > Euryleptidae > Prostheceraeus > Prostheceraeus crozeri. The sequence continues at coordinate 41,045 of CAJQUW010015509.1, read as the reverse complement.
ATAGCAATGACGGAGTGTTTTACTATTCTTCAAATAGCCTACACACCAAACAGATATTACACTATTATCAGCATTTGCTTGAGATTTGATAATAGATTTTCATCACTTACTTCTGAGGTTTCACATTCAGACATGACTGGATAAGATCCACCAATCAAAACAATCAATCGCCCGCTTTGATTACCACTAAATTCCTTTATTTCAACGATATCTTTCATTTTGTATAAGTCCGATATACTGATGCTTCGATGGTAGCGCTTCTCGAAAAGCTCCATGAATTTACATACTGAGAGGGATCCACCAGTAACGGATCTCAGAAGAGTGATCACCTCTTGCTTACTTTGAGGACTGATTCCACCACAGTGGTTATATGAGGAAAGCAGATTGACTTGAATTCGCTTGTAACCGATCTTCTTTCTATGGAAATGAGAAATGAGGAGTCGAGCTTCTTCGATTGTTTGTACACGAACAACAGCAGCAGAGCTCCCATCCTGTTGCGTCTGCATGTATACTTGCTGAAGACTCTGGAATCAGTTAAGTCAAATTACCAGGTTGGAAATATTGTTAACATACTGTTTCTGGCAAGCTGGATATTGTGTAGCCCAAGACTCAAATTCTTATTGAAAAAATCAGATAACGTAATGCATAGCGGATAGAAAATGTTTGAAGTGTAAAAGACATTGATCAAACCAAAATGTGATGTCGAAGCACAAGACCTCACATAAAAGAAATTCAGCAGACAAACCTGTAAATAGAGCCTATGTAGACATGCCGCATCACGAGGTTTCAATAGTTCTCCCATTGCAACAGCGGTAACAATTTTTTTCAATCTAAGAAGTTTCTCACTGAATAAGTCTATCTTCAAGAAGGGTTGGCTATCAAGTATTTGATTTTGATGTCTTCAACTTTTGATTATTGCTCTTCAATTATATGCTACCAAATCTAATAAAGCGACAAAAATCTATTCTTGTTGTTATTGCTATCAAAACAAATTCATTTGATCGCGATCACTTGACGAATTGAAATCTGACAATGGTAATTATGCTTTTTTAAGCACAGCTTTTTCCGAAACAATTGTATGAAATTAAGATTTATTGATGATATGTACAATAATATTTACGACAAAAGTGAAGTATACACAGGATCAAAGGATGTGCGGTTGATGGGAATCAAATCTACAACCTCAGGTTATCTGAGCAATTCCATGTGTAATAACGTTACATCGCACTCAGTTGCTACATTTCAAATTAGCATTTTTGTAGATGTTACCAGGTTGGTATCGATCTACGTGACTGAATGGCTAGCAGATTCCCTGAAATTGATGTTTGCATGCTCGATTTGCCTTACCATTCTTTCTCAGTGATGCAATAATTAATTAAGGTCAAACGTAATAACGTTACACGAATTAACATGAAAATCGAGTAGTGGTTACTTATGTGAAAAAGTCTGCGAATTGAAAGATTTGATCGATGCCATTATTCCATGAAATCAAAGTTGAAGATCATATCAGCATCACAGAAGTTGTTGGAATTGAATTTGTGCATTCCTCCAGCAGCAATCTTAAGAAAGGAAACGTAATAACGTTACACGTACGAAATCTGAATTTACATTTGGCTGAAGTGGAAGTTACCTCGGTTTCACATGCTCAGGTCAGCCTTAATACAACACTTTGAAGTCCTCCCATGCTTGCTCGGCGTTTTTCAGATGAATGGTGAGACGTTCCTGTCTTACTACTGATAAAAGTAGGCAGTAGTGATGAAGGCATTTTTCTTTCATATATTTTGAAAATGCTTTATCTTGGGAAAAAGCAGATGAATGCAAGTTTTCCCTCACCATTCAAATTGATTTCATGAGTTCTTGTATAGAGAGAGACATTTAATTCAAAATAGTTCAGAACTAAAGCCGTAATAAACAACTCGGCATTTCAGAGACATAATGCCAATATTATCTGCTTATTATCTACCCCTAAATATTTCAATTGATGCCAGTAATTTACTGCGCATTACATGACATTAACTAATAATATTACATGGCATAAACTAATAAAAATTAGCTAAATTCAAACTTTGATTGATCAATTTCAAATAATGTGCTGTACGAACACTATAAAACGGTTACGTCGGCAGATTCGCCCTCGGATGATGCTTACATGATCACAGATAGCAAGAGCAACCTATCTAACCAAAAGTTTGCGAAACAACGTGTGTCGACCATCCAACGATTTAACACCGATGCCGTCCTACATTCAAACTATATTTTTATGGATGAAACATTCTTTCAGACAGGTACGATTTCCCGAAGACTATTGTCTGCAGGATGGTCTGTTTATAACTCAAGCATTCAACTCGCTCCCTTAGGAGAAATGACTTGACATGCGGTTGATAATACAGGAGCGTGGATTACAGTTCAAGAAGTCTCAAAGGCATGCAACCACATATATTTTTAATCATGATTTGGACAGCTTACGTTTTCCATGGACACTTGCAGAATTACCCACTCAGTTTGAGTATCATGATCACATGACAAATGAGATAGCAGTCTGAAGGCAAAGTGTGAATTTGGCTCCTTGTCAAAATGATATTTTCACGAAATGATCCAAAATTTCGGCTTCAATAAACCTGTCCCAGGGTAAGGCTAGAAAAATATGAATAACAGACGGTCTCAGCAGCATCAAAAACTATGTTTCCGTCAAAATTTTTATTCGGAAAACCAGTAGCCTCTGACTGCCACTGGAAGTAGGCCTACTTATACCTGGCTTCAAACTCAGAGATTACTAATTTTCTCCTTAAAATTTAACAGAAGTGTAGGTTTCAGATGTTGCTGAGGACAAGTATGTTATTTGCATTTTTATCTCGAGACTTTTTCTGAAACAGTTACATCAAAAGCATTAAAGACCATTTCGCAGAGGACTACATGTATTTTGACTTGACTCCGTGACTTCAACTATGCAGCACATGCCACTGCTAGGCCAATCCACGAACTTATTTCCAACAACTAGGATTTCAACTTTGCTTATATGTTATAATGGTATCGATCAGATCTTTCAATTCATAGGTTTTTCTCATAAGTAACCACTACTCGATTTTCATAGCAAATCGTGCAACTCTATTGCAACGGACTTTAATTTATTATTGATTCACTTATGAAGAATAGCAAAGCAAATGGAACATACAAATACTAGCTTCGGAGCATCTATATCAACCATATAGATATATTTTATTTATTTTATCTGCTAAATTGATACCAACATATTCAATATGCTGTACTACAAAATACGTCATTGGAATTTAGTGTTTACGTGCGATATAGGGTTGTTCTCATGAAAACGACCAGTTATACTTCTAGATAAATTGATGTCAGATACACGATGTGATTTGAAATTTGTCAAAGCTTGTGTCGCGGTACTCGCGAGGTTCCTCTTGAGACCTTGGATGACTGTTTACAACGATAAAATATAGTTTGCGCAACGTTATTACGCTTGAAACGTAATAACGTTACATTCTGTGCAGGATTTATGAAGCGAGTGAAAATCAATTTCACAGTTGTTCCATCATAAGTGACCGATACTAGCTTAGGATATGAGATTATGCCACATTCGGCTCAATAGCCTACAGCTTAAAAAACCGCTCTGAAGCGTAATAACGTTACAATTTTTACATGTGTCTTATAATGTAAAATTTCAAAGCAAAAATTAATATAAATCGACTTCAAACGTAAAATTCAACATCAGATTCGGACTTTTGGTGAAATTTAGATATGAGAAAGTGTGTTTATAATCAATCCGACAATTTAATTTTTTTAACTTAAATGTTGACAGTCACGTGGAATTGCTCATCTAGAACTGTCGCTCTTCCAACTGATCAAGCCCTGCCAATGCCAGAACATATGTACGACTGGAAACTGGAAAAGTTTTCCAGTGGTTGCTGGAGTATATCAAGGCTCTGTGCTCGGCAGTTATCCCCTCTTTAACATAGTGATGGATCAAGTGACGATACACAGTGCTACCAGCAACATCAAAGGCGGAACTTCCACGGAAGCTGGAGAAGTGGACGGATTGTTTATTCTCTACGGATCTGAAGATTGACACTTCGCGAAGACAAAGTTCATGATGTGCAACCCAACCTCAAATGTTCATGCAACTACTTTTCAGACTGGCCTTGCAAAGTTTGTGATGCTAGTGTCAATTCCATCCTTTGCAATCAGTGCAGTAAGTGGATACCTAAACGATGCATTGGTGAGCCTGATAGCCTTCCCGCTATGAACCAAGATGTCGGTGTAGTGTCTGCTCAATCAACTGCCATCGATTGATACGCAGTACACGATCATGAGTTTGAGAATGTTGAGTCGCTCTGCTACCTCGGCGACATCTTGGGTACTGTAGGTGGCAATGACTTTCCAGTGACCTCGAGGGTACGGCGTGCGTGGAAAGAAGTTCCACAAGCTTGCTTTATTTTTAACATCACGTGCAGGAGGTGCGATTACCCTTAAAATTGGGCTAAGTGACCGAAGACGGGGAGAAGAAGACCTTCAAGGGAAATTGGTCCTAGAGGATATTAGCTCCATTTCGTGTCGATCTTTCTCAAAAGGGAATCCAGAATCGAGGAAAATGGACTGGGGTCATTCGGTAGACCCCGGAAGCGTGGTTCAACTGTGAACCGTCAAAGCGCCTAGATTTCGCTCGTCAACAATCGAGTTAGACGGGGTCGTGTGACTTGTTTTGTTGACAGCAAGTTGATAAACATCCTGTTCCAAGGCGCTTGTTTTAATTTGCTGAAGTGTAAATTTGACACCTAGTTTACTTCTTCACTTAAGCAATAATACAGGTAAATTAGTAAAATACGTTGTAATGGCAAATTTCATGCGACTTTACAGACTTTTAGGACTAGACGGGTTTACTTTAATTCACCGACTACCAATAGATCAATAAACTAACCAACGATTCAATGATAATGAAGAACATAGGATTTTTTATACCTTCACAACACTGTTGAACTGCATGAAAAGGATCTTTTTCCATTCTTTCGAGCCAATGTTGAAGTCAAGATTCGTTACAAGCAACTCAATTGGAACGCTGTTTATTCCAAAAATATCCTGCTCGTTTGAGAGGGAAAGTGAATTGGTCAAAGCAGCTGAGCGACCATTTCCATTCGAATAACCAGATAATTTTTTCACCTTTTGATGATGGCCGCGAGTGCTGTTTAAACCCATGATATGCCCTTGTACGGATCTTCCGTTTCCTGCACAGCGGGAATTCTGTCGCTTAGATCCGGTAATACTATTTAAATGACCAACATCACTGTTTTCTCCGTAATATTGATACGAAAATGGATGTCTACTATGACAATCATATCCACATTGATTGTCAAATGTTTCCACATGAGAAAACTCAACGTCATTTGAAGCCGGGTCGTTAAATTCATAGTATTCATAATTCCCCGTAGATTTACAAGCATTATCTCCTGTTGAATATATAGCGTTTATATCATACGGCGAATGGTGCTCAACATTTCCATAGCACGCTGTTTGTGATACACTGTCATTGGACGACTGATCTTTAGACTCGTTGCCGTTCATATGTCTCCTTGAGCTCATCATCTCTGAATAAGTGGTTGGCGTTCGTCGATTAATCAAATTGTCGTGATTCGTGGGAGTACTTGTAGGAGCATTTGACGTTGTTGTATCGGTAGTCATATCTGCAACATAAACGCTTGTTTGAGGGGAGATTCGAACATCTGTTGATTGACCATTACAGCTGATGCTCATTGTCCACTAGATGTCATCGATCCACAACTGAAAGAAAATCTTTGAACTTTAGCATGCAATCGTTGAGATAATTTGAAGCAAATTATGAGCAATTGACAGGCTTATTGGTGGGATTGAGAATTCCATGGGAAATGGGAAAGGAATGGAACAGCGTGCTCAGATTGAACTTCACATAGGAAAAATATTCGACATCAAAGCCCTATTTCTCATTTTTTCTATGTCTTTACTTGAAGGTGATGGGCAACAAAGACTGGACGCAATTTGACATTTCATATTAGCATTTCACAACTTAAGCTATTGCTATATTGCTATTTTACTGACATAAGTTCCTTTTGATGAAAAGTCGATGTCTTTAGTTTCATCAAAACTCATGGATCTATTTCTAGCAAAATGTTCTGTCAATGTGTTACCAGAGATAGAGCAGATAGAGCAAATGCACAGTGTAACAAGTAACACCTCTGCAGAAAAACAGGAATAATAGTACGAATTGAGAAGCATAAAAGTAGAACGACAAAAAAATGACAAGACGATACACTAATGAAGCATGACATGAAAAAACTGGAGGTTTAAAATGTGAAATATATCAGCCTTAAATGGGATGGAATGAGATTTCCAGCATTTTTCAGTGATAGTGGGATAGGAATAGGTGCGGAAATTCCGTCCCATGAGCAAGTCTTGTAATATATAAAAAATGCAATAGTGCCATTAAATAGATGAGATATTTCAAAAACAAAGAAATCTTTGGCATTAAAACTTCTTGACTTTCAACTTCATCAAGTTTTGCTAAGCCTATAGTTAAAGGTGTAGTTCGGTCTAATTTTTGACTTTGTCTCAGTCTTAACTCCGTCTCCTCGACGGCTCTCGAGCTACAGTATATTTATGGGCAATACGGTTTGCATAATAGGCTACACCACAGATAATCACATTTTTTGAATGAGATTTATCTCTATAATTCGACATTTCAATTGATCAATGCTGCATTTGAGTTGCCTCCTTCACTTATTTCTGCTTCGGTTGAAAATTTATGAGCGTTACGTGGTCGAGACAGGTCAATTAAACTTCCCTGTTAACGGAGACTGTGTCAGCGAGAACTCTGCCTGCATGTTGAACCACTCTCTCTCTCTCTCTTTGGAGAGTTATCGGAGGTGACGTCATCACGAAACTTTGCAACTCTCATGCCCTTAAACGATGATGAATGATATGAAAACAGGTGGAGAACAGGGATCAGAGATGCGGTTAAGATTGATTGAGCGATTAAGAGGTATGTAAAATTGGCCGAACTACACCTTTAAGGAATGTGAGGTGATGGCGAAATAGAGAGCCAGCGAAATATGTCGGTGCAATGAAACTTTTTGCGATATCCTTTCTCTATGATCAGTAATCAGCCATCATATATTACACATATTTAAGTAACCGAGCGATACTTCATCCATGACCAGCTCGTGCTACTTATTCCTATTGTTCTCTTGAAGATGGAGCATCCCTTTGTTTATCTCAAAAACTTAGAAATAAAGCTGTTTTTTTCCAATTTTCTGACTTCGATGCATGACTTTTTGTAGAGTACACCACTACATATCAACAATATCTATTATGGACTCTGAACAATGTGTGATTTGTGTGAATCATACACGGAATTTTATTCGTTTGAATGGGAGCTTCAATTTTACATATTCTGAAGTTTACTAGGCGAGATCTAAACAGTTGAGTATACCCGCATACCGGTATCGGTAACTGACATAATTCTTTTGCTACTTCACACTGTTTACCACTGTGCTTGCCTTATTGATAATCTAATGCAGCCTGTTCAAAAGAATTATTTCATCCTAACAATTTGTACTTTCAATCTTATTTTCTGATGCTGAATGCTTCAATGCAACGAAAAAGGTGATCGATCTCAATAATGGTGCATGAAAATCTTCACATTCTCTGATCGGCATGATCATTCATCTTATAGGCTAAATGTAGTCGCAGTTTGCTACACCTACGGCAGGTCTACTATAGATCTAAGAAGTATCCCATCATTTTACAACTAAAGAAAACAATAAAATGAGCTCCAGAAGACGTATTAATTGGTGATTTACTGACGAAACAATGAGTTGTGCAAGCCATAACATGATTATTATGTTTCGAGCAGGTACTTACTCTAGGTCTATTCGGAATCACTAATCGAATGACACTGAGAGTGAGAGCATCATTGTCCTGGTCTTCACCTGAGACTTTAATGGTTTTGCTTCTGGGTATTGAAACTTCATTTTAGTAGGTGCTGCTCCAACATGCTTGCCCAACAGTGGCTCAATATTGTGTCGTGTATTGTGGGCTCTGACAAGCTTCGTTAGTATTCATATAAGAAAGGTGATAAGATTTGTTGATCTAATAGAAATATGAAGTCGTAACACAAGTTATTCAAATCATTGCCGATCGCGGTCAGCATGTAAACCACTCTGTGAAGACACCCTGGTAAAACAGGCAAAATCAAGTAGGGCGTACCGGTCTTATCAGATTCTGAAAAACACCACGGTATAGTAGCGCAGATTTCTAGAAGTGAGCTTTGAATTTGTCCTAAACTGAGAGAAATAGGCAGAAAAAGTGATTTAAACCCTACAACTGCCACCAGAACCGGGGCGTATGTCCTGTTTGAGACGTTCACCCTGAGTACAGGAAAAGGAACAAAATGGACCGCGCAAGAATAAGGCTTTTCTCGACACGTTTCGTGAATGAAATTTCGTGTGCAAGTACAAGACCTACGAGACAATATCATAAAGCCGGGCCTCATCTTTCAATTTACTTTTTACATGAGGAAGGCAAAAAACCTTCCAAACCGAATACTAGTAATCCTCGATGATCGATGCGATGTATCCTAAATTCTATGCACAGACCGGCACTCACAAGGTTGCTAAAATAAAAGTTAGAGTTCCAAACTGATCAAAAAGACAAAAAGCTTAAATTAATGGATTAATTACATATTTTTGTAGTCATTAAGTCTACTCCCTTTCGAAGGAGATGCTCCAAAAATTGGATGATAGAGAAACATGTGGACACATAATTACGAGAACATGTGTAACATGTGAGAACATTAGAGAACATATGTAACGGGTGGAAACATGATAACGAGATTTCAACACACCGACGAGCCCGTAGATATTAATCAAGCGTAATTTTTGCTAGCTCATTAACTGTAGCGTGCTTAGTGATCAATTCGTGGAATCAGCTGATTAAGTATCATCTCCAGGAACATTCGAGTGATTACTTTAAACACAGATTATTTATTAAGAAAATGATCCATGTTTTTTTCAGGGAGCAGTCGATCTTTCTAAAATTTAACTGACCACACTACATTTACAGAACAAATCAAATCCTGCGAGGATCATGAGGCAAAGCAAATACAAAAGGCTAATTCATATTTTGAAGTCATGTTCATAGTAAAAAATTGCCATTAACTAAAATTGACTTTTAAAAGTGATCTCCGTATTACATGCATAAAAAGTCTTCCTCTGTGGTCTGTATATCCATTACACAACTTACTCTACTTGAATCCTTCCAAGTTTTCCACCCATGCAGGAACTGCTCCAAAAATGTATCGATTGATACCTGACTGTGTTAGCAACTCTCCGGAGAAATGCATCACCACTACCGATTAACTGCCAACAATCATTAACTAAGTTGAACTTACTGCTGACTTGCGGTCTTGACATATGAGGCTAATAGTAAATCTGTAGGAATTGAGCAAACGATGGCCAAACATATGTTCTCCATAACGCTTTATAAATGAAAGTCTTGTTTTTCTTGAAGACAAAGCTCAGTATTCCTGTGAGCAAATATTTAACAGGTGGCAGTGGTTGCTTCCTTATTAGATGTCAACATAGATCGGCAATCTACAAGGATTATGTTGTAGATTGAGTGATGCTGACAGATTTTTTGGTAATTGTTTTAGTTCTACATATAATGCTGATATTTGAAATCTCGATATTTCTAGGATTTTCCTTAGTGTTGAATACGTTTAGCAGTCTGACATTTATAGGAACTACTCTGTAGTACCTGTTGACGCAAGTTCTCCGACAATTTTTAGGATTGAATAATGATAAGCTTTTTATGTGATGTTTTACATAATTCCCGTCCATTCCTTATCGAATGAAGAAGGACTTCAATATTGTGTCTGACCAGGGACTGGTGCAAGTTAATTTTTAGAGATGCATCGAATCTCGATTTTTAAGCTTCGGCCAAGCCAGTGCATTTGCCCAACGTCAAGAAAGGTTCGGCCGAACCTGTCGATATTTTCCTCTGAGTATTTCGAAATGCTGCATGAGCCACCTCTTGAAATTCCATGATTGATTGATTGTAATTGCTATGACAACTGATGTGTGGTGGTGAGAGTCTGATCTTGCCAATTTATGCAGTCTCACTTGGTAGAACACTGTTCTAGTTAACCTTGGTCGAAGTTTCAAATCCTGCCAGCCGCACATCTTTTGCATGTAAACTCGATCTATCGTTCATTTAATTTCATTGTTTTTAATGAGCAAATATACTTATTGTCTTACGAATTTCAGAACCACAGATTCCCACTCTTCCGAGTTGTGGCAAACAATCATCTCTCCAGTCTGTGCCCATCGATGTACTTAGAATGTTTTCAGAGGCGAAAACGAGTTGTAGGACCGTTATGGAAGCTCCTGCTTGCTTCCATCTCGCGACGAGATGTTGTTTCTATATCAGAATACACCGTTATTCGTTTTGGTAATTCAATTCATATTGTTTTATATAGTTTCTAACGCATATTAATGCAGTTTCTTCGTTTTTTTCTTGCCTGTAGGCTTCACTCTATCGCAGGCCAACGCTAAAGTCGTTTGTAAATGATTGAGTAAAAAAACTACAAATCGAAATTCCGAACACAACACTCTCCGAGACTCAAAAAATTGACTCAAGCCTGTAAGTGATGGAATGTGATAAACCGAGATTGTAAATTCTTGGACAGAATAAACCCCGAAGAAAAATATTCAGGAAAAAAATTTTCAGTTAATGCAAAAAGGTTCGGCCGAGCTACCACCGAACCATCACGAAAACCGAGCGTTCGGTGCACCCTACTTATTGCCTCAAATTCAGGTTAGTGCACGAAACCCTCTGACGAGCAAGAATCAAGTGAATCTTTCAAAGGATTTTAAAATTTGATATTCTTCAGGAATCAAAGTAACAAGCTGACATTTGAACTTCGAACACTTAACAAGCCAGGCTCGTTTGTACAAATAACACAGATTTCTTTCCCACTGATGTAGAGCAATGCATAATTGAAAGTACACAGGCTGTAGGAAAACATGACAATTTAGTGCAGTTGGCATCACCCCTATTTTCGGCGATGAGCGAATTTGGCGGATAAATAACATTTTCACTGTAGCCAGTAAAGGTCGTCTTCTACGTTCGGTGCTGTTACATTAAGAAAACCATTGTGCTTTGGTCTCTCCCGGTTATTCCCACGCGTATGGCGTACAGCACATTAATGCAGGGCCTATACACGCAATTTCCATTTCAATGAGAAATGTAGTCTTTCCAATTCTTCCATGTTGCCTATTTGTTCTTTGACAAACATAAGATCAAAATTGTAAAGTCCATTCGAACAGAGATTCTCTGTCTGTTTTATTTTGCCTTGTATTGCGTATTTTACCTACATGCTGTCACATAACATTTATTGTGACAATATACCAAATAGGGAAGTACAACATCATATGGAAAGCTATATTCAAAATATGTTGCTTGTAGCGATCATTTAGCAAAATGAACAATATCTTGACATCTCAGAAAAGCCATGTACGAGCGCATCCTTAACCTTCTGCAGTTTGGACTAGTTAAGACCTTTTATTAGCTTGCCTGGTGAAGAAGACCTTGTATTCAAGCAGTACCGGTACAATTAACTTAATAATAATAATAATAATAGAATGCTTTATTTTCAATCAATACAACGAGCGGTATGACTAGTTACAGCAATTACATCATGTGAATCTCGAGTATTTCACGAAACTTCCATTGTAGAGTGAGGAGGATCGTCGTTGAGGTAGCAATTTCCGGGAGCGACGAACAACACGAGTAGGGTCTCTCACAGTAAAAAATTCGACAAGTGGATGAATATGGGGATTACCACTGATCTTTTTGATTAGTTTAACACACATTTTGTCCAGAAAGTCAAGCAGATGGGGTTTGCCTTGAACATTTGACCATCGAATTGCAAGACGGTATAGACGGTCAAGTTTTTGAAAGTTCTTTACACTTACATCACAAATGATGGGCCAACAAAATGTTATATGACACAGCACAAGACTTACAAAAGCCTGCCAAACGACTTCACCACGGTTGTTATTATTGCGTAAACGGCGTACAAATGACATGGAACGACAACATTTAGCATACAGTTTTGCGAATTGGACGTCCCAGCGAAGGTCTGATGTAAAATACACTCCCAAAATTTTTATACAATCAACCTGTTCAATCGTGGAATTATTAATTACAATATCCATGGTCTTACAATTAGAAATATTCCTGGAAAGGATCATACATTTAGATTTTTCAACATTAATAATCAGTTGCTTCTTTTTTGTCCATGCACAGAAAACATCTATATCAGAGTAGAAGTCAGAGTTAATACTAGGAAAATCAAAATACAACAATGTAATGTCATCGGCATAAACAATAGGTTTTGCATTTACAAAGTCGGGCAAATCATCCATGAAAAGAGAAAACAACAGTGGTCCCAAAATGAGTCCTGGGGAACTCCTCTGAAATAGACCGCCAGGGTGTTACCAAATTATCAAAAACAACACGCTGATACCGATCAATCAAGAAATATAAATAAAAATTATATGAGGTGGGGCAACTAAAAAAAAACGTCACGAATAGATTCAAAGTTTTTGATGATGACTTAAGTAACCGAACCTTCTTAGGGGTCAAGCGAGAAAGGAGAACTGAATTTTTAGGGTTGATTGAGATGTGTTTAGCAATAGAGAGTCTGATGGCAATTAATGCGTTGGTGCATCCTCCAAAGCTATTGGGTGTAAAGCCAAATTGTCTACGATTGATATTTTTGCTGAGAGATGGGATGATGACCTTATCTCTTATTAACCTTTCAAGGACTTTACTGAGAAAGGGAAGGATGGAGATCGGTCGGAAGTCAGTCTTTCTTTCTTTTGAAACGGTAAGATATTGGCGCATTTCCAGATCCGTGGAAAGCAACCAATGCTCAGACATCTGTTGAAGAGAACTGTGAGCGGATAGGCAAGGAGATCAACAAAAGCACGAAAGAAAAATCCAGGAATTCCATCGGGACCAATGGAGTTGGTTTTACTTTTCTTAATCATTGAAATGATCTGCAATTCAGTGACAAATGGAAACTGTGTAGATGATTCAACAAGATTCTTCGAGAAAAGGTGAATGTCAGGCTGAGTAAAAGTAGATTGAAATTTATCATTCAGAGAATTAGCTGCTGTCTGATCTATTGTCGGATGTGAGGAACGTTTTCCAATTTGGGTACTTACGGGTACTTAAAAAGCGCGGGAACCATGCCACAATAAAATGGCTAGAAGACAACACACTGCTTCCTGTGCACATGAACGGGTAATTGAATGATCAGAGATTTTACCAAATCAAAGAATTAAAGGATGTTGCAAAAGTTTAAATAATAGACACACTCTGAATCGATTCTGAACGAGAATGCCATGAATTGTCCCATCGAAATCTACAGTGCCTACTACCAATACCGTGAGTGTTCGGATGCTGGCAACTTCCATCTAACAATGTGACCGCATAGCGTTGCGGTGTTGCGATTTTCAAAATTCTCTATTGAACAAATTTGTGAACAAAGAGCGGATCTCAATAGACAATGTGATATGAATCACTTACCTTGCTTTGCACCTAAATTTTGGAAGCTTTATAGATTGTTTGAAGGTCGTGAAACGAAAAAATGTCATTTTTTTGTTACGACGTTACGCATGTAAGTTCAGATGTGCGTGTCAATTTTTTAACCAAATAAAAGAAAAAGCGATTGTTTTCGAATAAGTGCTCGACTTTTGACTCGAATAAGTAGCAAACATCTTCTATATTAGAATAAATTCGAAATACATTAGTACAATGAAGGTCAAATTTTAAAAATGATAATTTTTCAATTTTTTTCTGTTTTTATTGCACTATTTATTTAATTAATTTTTTTGTAATGGAAGTCACATTTCCGTGGTAAATTGGATGTTCTTCTGGAAAATATAGTGGTCAAGGTTGATGTTTGTGCAATCAAAAGTAAGCTCTTAGGTAATTCAGAAAGTTGCCCAAATGTTGACATTAGCGTGGAGTTGCCCTTAAGAATAATCTACTGTAGTCATCTTAGGTCCATTCAGAGATTTGCTTGCTTGCATATTACAAGCTTCCTCTATCAGCTAACCACAGCGAACCTCCTCTCTAGTGTACGACGCTCTGCTCCTCAGTAAACAGGAGTCGGCAGCTGTGACGTCATCATGAATCTTTGACATGAGTTGGCAGGCGAGGAGATAAGTGGCGAAGTGGCAGGAAATCACCGTGGTGATTCAATGCTTTAATATTCTGAGATAAAATTCGTTTCTGAAATTGACCGAACTACACCTTTATGCTGGATATATCTCTGACTGGTCACTATTCTTAGTGGTTTGCTGGAGAATACATGGCTAGCTGACGTGATCTTGAGATTGAGCTATCATGGTTGTTGGCAGCTGCGGTGGGAACCGCCTTTGCAGTTCTATAATCCATTTGTCATACAATTGGGCAGCTCAGTGCTAGTTGATGCAAGTGCTCTATGATAGTAAGTTGCTTAATTTGTCGTTTTATTCCGTTTTGAGACTACTTTTATGAAGAATTGTTTAAAGTCCATACGGAAAATTTGTGTGATATCTTCATAGATTCAGCATCATTATCTCCTGCATTTACCTGCAACCCATTGTTTTATCTCACCAAACGTCGATTAGAAAAGTAATTTCACTAGCAATATTCATAGCAATATTACATTAGCAATATATGTGGTGCAACAGTAAGCGTGGTTGGTCGGACGCGCTAGCTTTGTCATTTGCTTTGCGAGTTTGGCTCGCTTGTTGATCTATTCTGTGTGATCTCTGGAGAACATTGTCTCTTTGGATAGCTCGTATTTTGGTCCTAGTTTTGGTGCTGGTAGTTGTGGTGCCTGGTTTCTGGACGATTTAATATCTCTGCGTTGAATACACAGCATCTCATATTGGTAATCAGAGGATATTTCACTGAATCTCGTCTGCAGTGTTTCTAAAAATAGTGCTTTAGCTCCACTTCGACCGCTGGTTGCAGCTTTCTGTGGTTGTGTGACGTCATTGTTCTCGTGCTTCTATCAGCTGGTCATAGTTATCCTGGTACATCGTCGTGCTATATAGTCTTGAGGTCTGTGTGCTGGAGCGTCATTTTGAGAGGTCGAAGGGTTAATTTTGTTAGATTATGCTTTTGTCGCAGCTGGTCATAGTTTGCCTCTTATCATAAGTTGCCTCTTGCTATCATTATATTCATAGTTCAAAACACAGACTGTTTGCGAAGTTTTCACAGCAGTAATTGATGAGCTTGAGATCTCCACAGCTGTTTTGAGGGTCTTAAAATGCAGCAGTTTAGGCCTATATCCAATTGGCATGGATGAATTTGAAAAAATTGCCAAATGTGAGTTATTCTGCATGAAATAGATCAATTTCATTAAAATCAACTATCTGGCGACAGTAGACATCGTAAAGCCGATTCTTAGTACAACTGATATTGTGCTAAATGTAAATATCACATTTTCTTATGTGTTTACTGAGAAGGCTGAAAGACACTCAAAGAATTACTTATATCGACTTGCAAGCATCATTGTTATATACTTTAAAGACCCAGTCCGCCCAAATTTACCTAACGTTTTTTTCACGCAATCATGCTAATTCCCTATGTGGTGAATCTGTCTACACGCTCTGACAAACGATTGTACCGTGGATCAGCTTGCAATCGCTGTTTCTTTCTCGAGTGATGACGTCAGTAGTGGAATCACCCGCCGGCTGCCGTGAAAGTCTCTACAGCAGCGACAACGCTGTATGGAGTAAACAAACATCGACTGCTTTGCTCGCTCTGCTTCAAAGTGAAATCTCTCTTCTCGTTTGTTAGCAAAGCTGCTTGGTCATCATCCTAAGTGTGAAACATGCCTCAGTCCTGTGCAGTTTTTGGGTGCAACACAAATAGGAAAATTCACCCAGATCTGAGTTTCTTTTCAATACCCAAAAAATACTCTGACATCCGAAGACAGTGGATCTGAGTGATCTCTAGAGAAAATTTCACAATAAAATCGAACACAAAAAATTTGCGAAAAATTCACGAATAAATCAACAGATAACCGTGACGAAAGGTAATTTGCATTAGAATTCAAATAATTCAAGATAATAATCCATGTATTGTATAATGTATTATAAAATATGGCCATAAGCCAAAGAAGGACAGGCTATCAGCACGCTAAAAAGCATGCATTTATAGAAATAAGCTAAATGTGATGAACAGTTTTCACGATCATATTCGTACTCAGCACCTCAAAATATCCTTTTCTCACTTATTTTTTATTACATTAAAAACTTTAAATCGATTTTTTTGGGTAGTGTTATAAATTTATTTAATTATTGTACAAAGGACGTAAATATGATATTTACATCGCAGTGTCAGAATCATGAAAAGAAAACCCTTTGTATTTCATTTCTGGGTCAGGATATGCCTTTCTGATAGCTATAACCACACATGATGGAATGACTAGACGGTTACGACGGCCCAAACTCCTGTTGTATGAGGGCTGTCTCAAAAGTAATGCAATTGTGATTGTGTGCACGGCTGTGGCAACGAGTAGAGATATCTATGCTGTTGATTGCGATTATTGATTCGTAATGAACAAATAGAGAGTGTTGATCATGAATGAGTGTTGAATTTTGTTAACGGATACGCTCTTAAAGGTAACATAGATTTCTTCTCTAATTGCTTGTATTTGTGTCTCGCCGAAGTTGATCACTGCCATGGAATTTTCTAAAGAAAATTTGAGATTTTATGTTTGGATGCGTTTCCAATATGGAGAGAGTCCAACTGCTATCTTTGAACAATTCAAAGAAACCCACCGGTTGAAAAATGTCTCTCTTACTCAACAATATCGAGATGGTGCGCAGACTTCAAGACTGGTGATCGCCAGACCCTCTCGGACGCTGGTCGCAGTGGACGCCCTCGATCTTCGACAGATGCAGACAATGTCACGTGTGTTGAAAATCTTCTCAGAACCGACAGGCGGTTAACTGTTCGTGAGATGGAAGACAGCCTTAACCTGTCAAGATCCTCAATCCATCGCATTGTGACAGAGCAATTGCACATGAAGAAACTGTGCTCAAGATGGGTGCCACACATTTTGAAAAGTGAAGAGAAAGAAAGAAGGGTTACTGTGCACGCATGATACTGGACATTTTGAATAGACGTCAGAACTTCGTGATCACTGGCGATGAAAGTTGGTTCATGTTTCACCAAGGCGCCAACAAACGGCAAAACATGGTCTGGCTGTTCGACGACGAAGACAGACCACAAGTTGAGAGGCAGTCTTTCCGGTCAAAGAAGCGAATGGTCACCATCTTCATCAGCAGAAATGGGCCATTGCTTATCAAAATGTTGTCCGATGGTGGTCATGTCAATGCAACCTATTACCGAGAAGAGATTTTACAACCCTTGCTCTCCGACAAAGAAGAACTGTTGAGACCTTCTGAGAACTCGAAAGTGGCTGGAAGGAGACCGATGCTTGTGCTGCACCACGACAACGCATCCAGTCATACCGCCGCAAAAGTGAAAGACTTTTTGGAATCCAGTGAGGTTAGAACTGCACCCCATCCTCCATATTCACCCGATCTGGCACCTCTTGACTTCTGGTGTTTCTCCAATTGAAGGAAGACCTCACAGGAACATCCTTTGAGCGCCCTCAGGACCTGGGAAGAGCCATAAATCAGAGACTGAAGAGCTATGATGAAGAATGGTATGCAACTTGTTACGTGAAGTGGTGTGAAAGACTTCAGAAGTGTATTGAGCAACAGGGAGATTATGTTGAAGGACTCAGACAGTGATTTCTTTTCTTTCTTTTGAAATATAGTTTTTACAGTACAAATTGCATTATTTTTGGGACAGCCCTCGTATATCCAATGCACAAAATTACAGTAGGATATATGTCGATAAAGCTCTGGTGTTCGCTGATCTGCACCGGGTGCTTTTGCCAAAAAAGAAGCGCGCATACCGATGGACATGTCTAGCACTCCCTGATTCAAGCGAGTAGCTTGAAAATCAGAGTTATAAGTGATACATCCATTATAGCGTTTTTCATCAACACTATTTTGTTCAAGGCAGCAAACACACTCTCTTGATGAAGGCATAACTTCACAGTTCGTACATAAACACAATGACAATGATGTCAATAACCGCCGTTCGTCTGGACAAATCACTTGGGGATGCATGTCCTCTTCAGTCTCTTCAGTTGGATGAGCGATACCTGCTTCAGAATACTCGCTTTTTGTTTTCCTTGACACTTTACTGGGCTCAAACGAATACCCAGTTGTTTCTTTATCTGCAATAAAATGACAACAATTGTTCATAGATTTATTAATGAGAATGGGATCAGGCTTTTAAGTGAGTATTTTTTTTAATTTTCATTTATTTATGTCCTTATTTTACAAAATTGTTATTCATGTTCATGCGTAATTCGACATTAATTTTCATTTTTGAAATTATCTTGGAATTAGAATCACTTATCTTGAAGCGAAGACGATATAATGTGAGCTGAGTGTGATCCAAAAAAATTTATTCGTGAGATGCGAGTAATAACGTAAACTTAAAATTCACATGTATTTAGATGATTTTGTGATTAGGTAACTCTAAAAATCTTTTTGGACGCTCTGACGAAAACCTCAATTTGAATGTGAAATATTAATAAAATCAGGTAACAGCAAGTCTATTTTTGAGTTTTGAGTCCATTAATTTTTGACATTTATTTTCTTTTTTGAGTTTGATACTTTAAAAAAAGATGAAGTAGGATACAAGTGACAAATATATTCAATGCAATTGTTTTTTTTGCAATTTTCAAGACACGATTCGATGGGGCACAATGCACTGGACTCATATCTGGTATCAAAAAAATACGACAAAAATTTATCATCTTCATCGCGTTCATTAGTTCATCGCGCCTAATTCATTCAGATCATCGCTAATTCGTAATTCTGGCAAAATCGTAAATTATGCTGTATTAATGTAAAATATGAAGCTATGGGCGTTATCATAATACTGCATCAGAAATCTAATACTGTATGTGAAATACTCAAGTGAAATATCGCAAAATTATATCATCTGGCATCAATAAATGCGATAAACATTTATCATCTTCATCGCGTTCATTAGTTCATTGCGCCTTATACATTCAGTTCATCGCTAATTCGTAGTTCTGACAAATTCGTAAATGATGATGTACTAATGTAATATATGAAAATTTGGGCATTGTCCTGACTCTGTATTATAAATCTACCGCACCAAAATGAAACAGGATCACTTACTTTCTTTAGAAGCTGCCATGATCGATTGCTTGGCGATTCCGCTTGCTGTTTCAGCGTCAGCAATGGGCGAGTCCGCGGCTGATATCAATAGGCTGTACTGTTGTCTGCTCCTTTGACTTCCCCGAATGACGTCACGAGAATACTTTCATCGGCTCCGTGTGTGTTAATGCATCTCGATACGAACGAATGAATATGCACACAGTTCCTTAAACATCATGAGCTCTCTAAACAGGGTAACATGAAAAATTGGGCGGACTGGGTCTTTAACATTGTGCTGGTGTGGCTTTAGTATGCACAGCATACCACACTTGAAATGATATAGGAAAAGCATACAAATAGATACAGAAATATACCAAAACATATCTTGGCATGCATCCTTCGTATGTGATTGGTATTGAGCGATTTACAGTGTACTTAAAATCAGCTTTCTTAATGATTTGACATCGATTATAGAATCTGCCATAGAATTATAGAAGTCTTTGAAAATCACACGATCTAAGATTTTGTAAGCCTTTGCTCCCCCGAAGCTAGCTATTACAGCCGAAATATTGGGTAGAAGAGCTTATAATAAATAGCAACATACTTGTAGTATACTCATTGACAAAATTTTAGAAACATTTAGGGGAAGTCTGGGTATGATGAGACATTTTTCTTTTTTTGTCGTCTAACTCGTGAAAAAAAAGGTTAGACAATCGGTCTTTTATACTTAGTAGCTCCTTTTAATCAAGATCAATATACAACAAATGAATTTTCTTGAAAATACATCACTCGTTCAGAATTTGGAAATTATTTAACCAAGTGAATTGTTTCTTCATGCCCTTATAGTCGGGCATGATGAAACAGGCTTGAGGCACTATACTCGTTAAAAACGATGCTGTAAATAAATGATGGAATACGACTATAGAACAGGCGCAGTGTTAGTTAATAGAGCATATAAAGAGGTAAAAGAAATCACGAGTCAATCTTTTCATCAACTTTAAGTTAGCCAGCACAGTTCGTCACTCACCTCAATTAGCAGAATTCAGGTCAAAATGAAGTTTCCTTTATCTGCGTCAAGTATATTCACGCACCGATGATGAGAAATAGCGAGGTTTCCCGTTTCAGTGATACGATTGCCAGACAAACTTAGTCAAAACGTCAGTGTATCTGATCACAGAGAACTGCACCTGTTTCATCTTACCCCGGATTCCACAACTTCTTTAACTTCTTTCATTTTTGACTGGTATATGTACATGTATGTATGTATGTATGATACCTTGATAATTTAGTCACAATCTCCACCAAGTCGCTAGCACAGAAAAACAACGCATGTAGCAGATTCAACTTTAATAGCGCGTGTGCCCCCCTCTAGCCCCAATATATTCAGTAATCCGAGATGGCATGGATTCACAAAGTTTCTGAATGAAGGATGTTTCAAGGAGAAGCCACCGCTCTGTCAGTCTTTCAGAGAGAATCTTCAGGGACACTGGTGGAAGTGAATAGCGGTCTCTTACTCGCCACCCAAGCTCGTCCCATACTTGTTCAATGGGTGACAAGTCAGGTGAGCGTGCAGGCCAGTCAAGGGTTTGAATGTTCAATCTCCTAACAGTGGCAATGACAGCCGAGGAGCGATGTGGTCTTGCGTTGTCGTCTTGGAAGGCGAAATCCTCCACCCTTACCACTGGGGCAAAACAGGAAGCACAATTTCATTGAGATACCTCTCTCTCCAGTCAACGTGCCTTTGATGATGACTGTTGTTGTTCGTCCGCCATGCCAAATGCCACCCCACAGCATAACACTTCCACCACCATATCTGTCGTGTACTTTAATCAAGCATGGGGCAAA
Source organism: Prostheceraeus crozeri (assembly GCA_907163375.1). NCBI lineage: Eukaryota > Metazoa > Platyhelminthes > Polycladida > Euryleptidae > Prostheceraeus > Prostheceraeus crozeri. The sequence continues at coordinate 19,875 of CAJQUW010015509.1, read as the reverse complement.
GCGTTCACCTGGAAGACGATGCACTCTGACACGACCGTCATTGAAATCCAGAATGAATCTCGGAATCCACAGGACTTTCTGCCAGTGATGGTCATTCCATGAGCGATGGGCATCACACCAGGCAACTCGTCTTCTGCGGTGCTCAAAACTCAATGGAATTAGGACAGCTGGTCGTTCCGATTGAATTCCAGCTTCTCGCAATCTTCGGTAAGCCGTTCGAACGCTACAGTCTATATTTGAGGAACTCTTCCAATGTACGACTAGCTTTGGGACTGACACAAATCTATTCCTCTTTGCAGCTAAACTAGACGTGCGTCTGTCCTTCCTGCAGACTTTCTTGGTCGACCAGATCCCTTCTTCTTTTTGACATCTCCTTCTGCTTTCCATCGACACCACCCCCTCCAAACAACGACTCTCGATAGTTGCAGCTCTTCGGCAACACTCGCACAACTTCTACCACAACGAATCATTCCAATAGCCATACCTCTGATAAACTGATCGTGTGCCATTTTATTTTACAAAAGCTGGATTTCAGTTCACGTTTATGTTCAATTTGTAAGAGCAATTGTGACAGTTGCATCGATATCAAAATTTGAAATTTGACCACCATAGATCTTTCTCCATTCTCTAATGTGTTGAATGGTAATACATAGAAAGCGAGATATTGCATCATACCTGAGAAAAAAATGAAACAAACTTCAATTCAAGCCAATGATAGTTTGTTTCATTAATTATGTCAATGAGTATATTATAATAATATCATAATTATGGGCTATTGTTGTGCTCAGAAGCAAGTCATGAAAAATCAAATTCAATGAATTATTTCATCCGTATGGCCGCTTGAGCTAAATGCTTCAATATGATGTTTAGCGAGTTTGCTTGTCGGAAGTAAGACGGTGACTGAGGATTTGTATAGACTGTGACTCAGAGTACATCATTTTTGCGCATTATAACTTACGCATAATTATGAAAATCACAAGGAATAAACTTCGTTTGTGATGAGTTTATTACACAGCTTGAGTCGGCGGTAGTTTGTGGAATTCTTGACAATCAATTGTGAAATTGGAATTCAGAGCAATCGGTATCATAGCAAATGTGCTGAAGAAGAATGTACGCAATTAATATGTTAGGAAAGTTATTCTGATGCCTTCTCTTCCCTGTCATTGAGTGACGAAAACTAAGATTTCTTCTGTTCTCTTGAAGTCTGATCGAGACCATTTTGAGTGCCCGTGGTCAGATGTGTGATTCAATATAGGCCTTCATATAAATGCAGATACAAATGCAACAGAAATTATTTGATGACGTAATAAGTTAGTTATGGAAAAAATCAAGAGGAGATAAATCTATTCAAGAGGTGAGAACAAAATCTGACTTAAATCATTACAGGAACTACAAACGTTTCTGGCTTATTTGCCGTCATCAGTGTAGTATCCCCTATTGTAGAGAATCAGTAATCTATAAGATATCTAAGATAAGTAATCTATAGAGTATCAGTAATCAGTATCTACTTAAGAGATTGGTTTCCTATGTGAAGCAACAATAAAATATTGACTTAACGTAAACTAAGGAAAAGCTAGAATTGAGAATACAAATTTTCTTATACACTTAAAATGTTAGTCACTTCCTTAACCTGAAAGATAGCAAACCGTAGCCAGGTCCATATTGATGCATTATATAATGAGAAGAGAAGTCAAATGATAATTCATCGATAGCTCAGTCCTTATTTTTGAAATGATTCTGTTTCTTATTGCTGTACGGGGACAAGGTAAGACAGCTTAATTGCCAAAAATGCAGTAGTGGAGAGCAGCCATCCTATTTCCTATTTCTATGTACAAGATAAGACAATTTTTAGAATTATACTGAAAACTTAGTAACGATTGATTCTCTTTATCCTTTTCCCCTTAAGTATTGATGCAAATCGAACCATATTTTTTCTACACTTTCCGTTGTTGCATTTATTGAATTGCAAATGGTTAAATTAAAACAGACGCAAATAATCCACCAGCCCACCTTAGTGAACCATGAGGTGCTCAGATGTCTATTATTATCACCCCTACACATACTCCCCCTACTTGAGAAATCTAAAATGAAACAGTCAATCAAAATCGGAAAAAGTAATTTTATGAGGTTCATTTAATGGCACTATCTTCAAAATCAAATAATGTAGTACCACGAGCTGAGGAAGTTCTACAGGTTTTGCGCAACTTCAAATAAACATCGTCTTCAACTCGTAGCAGTTGTTTCATCGAATGATTTGAATACTAAACAAGCCATAGACTTTCAAGCTCATGTTCCATGAACCAATCAATGGAGATAAAAGCAATTCCATATCAGGGGTTTTCAATGTCCATTCATAAGTTTCGTGTCATGTAAATTAATTCCTAATTCGATATCATCATCTGATTCCATTAATCCTACTTCATCACTGGGTCGTGAATACTCAAACGTTGAAATGTCAGTTTCACGTATTTCGCTTGGTGCATTTCTGCCATGTATTCGAGCTATTATGAAGGCCACAATCACTATGAATAGCATGGCAAAGAACATATGCCATGCAAATATTATTGTCGCAATCATTATATCTTCGTGATCTTCACCTCCCCATTGTTTCATACCTTTGAGAGGAGGGTACAGCATCCCACCAACTTGTATGAACCAAGTACCTTGCAGGAACACAAAGAAGCAACGTGCCAATGTGCAAAGAACTTGGTCAGGGTATCGCATTTCAGCAATTCCAGATAGTACACAGCACCAGATGGTATAGACGAGCAGTGTATGAACAGTTTTATCAAGAGATGTTCTTCCATGCAAATGAAACATGAATAATAAGCCCTCCACTGCAAAACAGCTGATTGAGTAGATGTAATCAGTTCCCTTTGGTAATGGTGCTTGGTAATGCATTAAGATATCTACAATGCCAGACACGCCGAAGAACGCAAACATTGTAGCATGCTGTCCATTACCGATAGCAGCAAATTGTCCATGATCAAAGGCGGTGATGATTTCTCCAGCCGCTCCAATCGAAGACACCACAATTTTGAGAACTCCTTCTATTTGTAATCGTGACAAACTTCCACAGCAACAAAAACATGGATACGTCAAAGACGACTTGAAAGGGCTTCCTTTTCGATATTTTCCACGGTAATAGCGATTTAGGGAAGCAATTATCCACCAAACAGCAAAGGCAAAGAAGAAAACTCCAGGAACCAAATGGCCGAGAAAAGACCCCATTTCATTGAATCTGGAAAACATGAGCATTTTAAGCCGTGTAGATGTTTTAATTGCGTGTTCAGTAAACTATGATTTGTCTAAGAGAATGTAAGCTTGTTTTGATTGATCACATTATCAAATATCATATTATCACAAAAATAACTGAAATTCTAAAAACATATCTACAGCAGGATTTAGCACAGGCATCAGAATATATTACATCCTGAACAACAATGAGACATCCGAAGAGGTTCGAATGCGTCTCGATACGCTCATTTGGGTTTTATATAGCATGAAATGAAAAAACAACTTCTTACAATCAAATATAGTTACCACGACAATTGTCCTAATTCTGATGGTGTCTTTTATCAGAAGCGTTCGTTCGACAAGTGTCGATGATTTTAAAACGGATAATGCAATACTGTAGAAGTATCTGTTCTCCTGATTGGCTTCTGGTAAATGTGAGATATATGCAGCCCATTGTCAAGATTTCTATTCATAGCGATCGCTTATCGTGGTCAACTGCTTTCGATTACTAAACTCGTAAGCACTAGTATTGAGTATATGCAAATGCATGCTCTATCAGGTTCACGTGTATGACAATAAGGTTTAAGAGCTGAACAAAAAGAGCTAACAATGAAAATATCAGCAACTCTGATATATAGTTGTAAACTTAAACAGTTTAAAAATCTTGGCTGTAAAAATACGCAAAATACATGACTGCATGCGTTTTTATATTAAGGTATAAAATATTCAGATAAGACAAATTATTCCTCTTCCTCGGATAAAATAGAGCACTAATAAAAATGCAGTTATTGGACCAGGAGTGATGCTCTGAATAGAAATCCATTTGAGACTAAATTATGCATTCGTGGCAACCTCGAAGGATAATTGAAAATAAGTTTGGAAGATAGTCAAGTTATTTATTGTTAATTATCGTACACAATGTCAATATATTTCGGCTAATTGAAAATAAGTTTGGAAGATAGTCAAGTTATTTATTGTTAATTATCGTACACAATGTCAATATATTTCGGCTATTTACACCACGGTCACTATCAAGAAAAGACTGAGATAAGCAAAGTTCCGGGCATATACAAAAGATTTATAATTTGATGTGAGAATCACAGAATTAGCACCGCATTGACTCAGAAGCATGAATGATATCTATTAAGCGTAGAATGGAATGATATCTGGCAGCAGAAATTTGTTGCAAACCCATCTCTCCCAACCTCCCATCCAAAAATTCGTTGTGAAATATAGGCTATGAAAATTACATGGATTAAAATTCCTTCAGCCCATCACATTCAGCTCGACTATTTATCGAGGGCCTAAGATTTCGTATGAAGATAGTTTCCTTGAGTATTAAATTAGGTTCATCTTCTGCTGTTGTTAATATCTTAATGTTAAATCTGCTATTTTTCCATGTTATTCTGTGGTTAAAAATCCGTATCAGAGAGCATTTACAAAATAGCATGCAAGTTTGTGGCAGCGCATGAAAATTAGTGAATTTGAATTATCAATCATTCCATAGAAATTTGATGTTATGGAAGCTGGTTGTCTTATCTTGAGCTTGAATACCTTAACACGAACTTGTGTTCCTTTGCGTTGAAGCTCAGTATGATTGAAATTGATTCCGCTCTCTACGATCTTTGAAGTTGCATGACATATCTTGAACTAGTTACTTCGAAACATGTTACTTCGAAAAAGACAGAGAGAATTCCATACTTGTAACGACACGATTGAATGATTTGCAAATGATGGCAGAGCCACATTTGATTTTTTTAATTTATTGCACATAGCATGCATCATCCAGTCATTCGTCAGGTGCGGCTCCGGACTGAGGTTGACACTTGTGCTAACATAAATAGCAATTTTGTGCCACCTAACTTTAGAATCATGATAACTTTTGACAGAAGAGTAATCTGGTCTTTCAAATATTTTAAGAACTTATCAATGTACTGATACTCGTATTCCATGACCAATCCATTTGCCAAAAGTAAGGATAGCTGAATGATAAGTTTGTTTTCATAACCATCCCGTCAAAGTGTGATTTTTGCGCCAGTCACGGTAAAAACCCCGATATTTTTTCTTTGAGGAAGATATGTTCCAATGTCTTTGCACCATAGTGACCACCGCTGCGCTATTTTACGCATTGCGCTATTTTTGCTTAGCTGCGCTAATTGCGCTGCTATTTTGCCTTTTCCGGGGTTTCTGCGCTAATTTTTTAGACCAACGAATTTGTCCTATATCAAAGTGTTTCTGGATGTTAATCAAAAGAAGACAAACTTTTTTTCATAAGTCGATATTTCCGATAGACGTATGTGAAGTTAGCCGTACCAATATCCCTACCACATCGAAAATTGCCTGTGCCACTCTCGAATACAACATTTACACATAATTTTAGAGTGTGCTAGCTTGTGCCACCGCTCATTTCTCAAAATAATGCAGCAGTTTGCGAGAAATTGTCGATCAAAAGTTCGAAGTGGTACGGATGTGAAGTTAGCCGTACCAAATTACAGGAAAAAATCTTAAATAGCATATTTATGAATTTTCAACAACTTGGACGTCTAAAATAACACGTCTAGAGCATATGCCACCCACTACTTTGCCGAAATTCCCAATAGTAACTGAGAAAATGGACAAAATGACCTCAAAGTGGTACGGATGTGAAGCTAGCCGCACCACTTGTGAAAATCGCGTGTTCCACTCGCATCAACCCACCAAATACACTTATTGGGAGTGTGTCAGCTTGTGCCACCCCTCAGACAGCCCCAACTCTCCGTAGAATACGCAGAAATGCGGATTTCCCTCCGCAGCCACGCCCACAGCCCATCCGTACCACTTGTGAAAATCGCATGTGCCACTCGCTTCAACCCACCAAACTCTCCGTAACCCATCGCTATATCTCTTCCTTATAATCATATCGCAACATTTACAGCAGCAAACTAGATATCTATCGAGTTTCCGGATTCAGAAGGTACAAACAACGGGTTAATGTCCCACAAAATCCTTGAATATCGAGTTTTGAACTACTCTGTTGTTTTACTGAATTTCTCATTGGGCATTTCATCCTTCAGGATCATAGTATTTTCTGTTTAGTATACTTATATATTTGATGTCATGTTAGACGTGTCACCTTTTCCAGATGAGCAATACCTCTCGCATTGAGTTCTACGAGCAGGAGAAAAAACTAATGGATGACGGAAGAGGTCTTGGACCACTCTACGGAAGTTGCTGAAGCGTTTGCTAGATCCGATGCCATTTTTTGCGTGCAAGAAGGTGACGAAGACAAACGGTAAATTACGAAGAACCTTCCGGACGTAGGTTCCATTTTGGAATGTCTCATTTTTCGTGTGTGAAGTGCAACAAAACCATTAGCATTACATAATTAGGTCTATTATATTTATAAACAGACTATTTTGGTTGTTGACTGTGTTTTTTACCTTATGGATACTCAGATGCCTTTTTTCTGAGCAAGAAAACAACTTGAGTGAATCGTGAAGTATGATTATTGATTATTCCAGCAGAATTTGCCAATATGTTCAAATAACTACTAATTTGTGACAAGACGACCCTGGCCACGCTTCGTAACTGAAACTTGTGGGTCGAACCCGGTTCGAAAAATGATAACTGAAACCGGAACCGAAAACTCCGGCCCGGTTCCCACCCTGTAAGAACTCTTTCATCCAGGCGCGTTAAGAAATGCTAGCTATACATCATAATATCAGACCACCCAGACATTCGCCTTCATTCGCTTTTTCGAAAATATGCATGAATTTTCGCTTTTATCGAGTGGCATTCGTTTTTTTTTCGCTTTTTTGGTAGAGCAGGAAAAAAGTGTTTCGTAGTACAGGCCTTTTTTACATGTTGACAACGTGACTTTATGTCATGTTGTCCTTTACTTTAGTCATGTCATCATCCATATGTTGACAACTGTATAATCTTATGTAGTAATTTATATACATGTATGTTATAGGAATTGGAGAATGTGCCCTTATTAGCAAAAAAGTTATGTTGTATCAATTCTTGAAGTCAAAGCCTCGTTGTACTGCGTTCCGGTGCATGCACAATTTTTTACAGTAACTTTGACGCCATGGTGCTATGGCTTTTACACGAGTTTGAATTGATGCATGTTGAAAGTACATATGGGTTACATGCTACAAATGAATGTCATCGAATTTATCAGTGAAGGAATTGGAGACATCAATCCATGCTGGCTTGCCTGAGAAAAAAATAGATGAAATTGAGATGATAATACACACAAATTGAATATTTTCCGTTGAATTTGTCACTTTCACTGTGATTTTCGTGATGTGCGTGTAACTAGGCAAAAAGGTTATGTGCATCATAATCATTTTGCATATAATATTAGAGACATTAATATGGTACTGATGTGATCGTATATGTGTAGTCTATTTTCATATAAGCACTTGAAACTTTCTGCGTTATAGATTGAAGAATAGTAGATCTACCAGAAATGCACTATTTTCTAAATAATTTGACTACCATTTACATTACTGCAGTCATGCTTATTGCGTCATACTTAACCCGCTATATACATGTATTTTTATAGCTTCTGCGTGCTGAGCATGCGGTATATACACGTACATATCTCGTGTGCTTCAACAACTCGTGACTTCTTGCAAATGCGTCAGTAAATAGGAATGCCCACATAAAATTCAACGAGAGAAAGTGGTTTCAACGAGCCAAGACAATGAGAACCTTGAATCGCAAAGTTTGGACTTAATTTTAGATAAATTGTCTTGGCTATTTGCCATGTTTTGAATTGAATTGAAAAGAGCCAATGTTAAGCCGATGGTAGAGCCATTGGTAAGCAATATTATTAGAATAATGTATTAAGCTTACGAGCAGTGAAGAAAGCTATAGTGATTATCAGATGAAACCTTTATGTACATTCTGTCACTGTATAGAATAATTGCCATGTTGATGTAAAACCCAATTAAGGATTATATATTCGTCATATGATCCACTTCGCATGACTTAAGTTGACAGACCCCTATCTAATTAATATACTTGAAAATATCAATGTTCTTTTGGAATATTCAGATGAAAGAGATGTACAATGTTTTAGGCTAATTTAGCAGTTAGAAACATGACAGTTAGAGATATTTCCTTAAACACATTAGAAATAATAAAATCATCTTCATTCTGCTGAATTTTCTACCAGTATTTTTTGATTTTGTCAACGCTATGTTTCAACAATTCTATGAAACAACCATGGAATCTACATTATTTGTCTAAAATTGAAGCAATCTAAATTGATTGCTGGTGTTCATCTTCAGTTACACACTCAAAGAAATTTGAAGCTATTACTAGTCGACGCTCCATTTACGCAAAAAAACATTCGGTGTCACATTCGCATCCACAAATGATTCTATGGAATCTTCGCTGCAGCTTCACAAATCAAGTGGAGTCTGTCACAGACAAATCAGTAAATGAAGGAGCACAATACTCAATCAGCGATCTAACAGGGGCGCAGTATGCATTTTTTAGCTGATGCTGCTTACAACCGTCTTCAATATTCGTATAGCATAAGCTTTGAAGCACATTTTATAATTTTATCGTCATGCTCGGACCATTTCCACGTGAGTTGAATTGCTCACCTAATACATTCAATATATTAACTATGGTTATTCGAGTTTGGTCGCTGTATTGCCCATCATAGTTTCGCTTTAGAACAATTTAAGATCTGCACTTACTCTCATTGATGGTCAGATGAATTTCATGAGTCCATCGTAGCAGATTCTGGTGATGATGTGGTTGTTTTTTGAATTAACATAAACAGGAAAGAAAAGTGTGGTGTCATCCCCGCATTTTATCGCATGACAAGCAGCTGAGTTCAAACATCGGAAAGTAGAAGTTGTCTCACTGTATAGATAGGGGCCCAAACGAGACCCTTGTGGGGCAACAGATGTATCGTCTACAAGACAACTATTTGTGATACCCTGAGACTCAGACTGCTTCCTACCGGTCAGGTAACTCATAATCCATTTAATTGAATTGAACTGTTTATATATAAGACTCAATTAACTTTCTTATTATGAAATCTGACTTCAAAGAATCAAACGCTCTGGAGGCACACCACAGGTCATTGGATCATCAATCGTTTTTGATCAAGGGAGATAAAAGCACATTGTATCGGCGATTTGGGTCGATGACCAAATTGGGTTTCATCAGAATTATGCTAAATGCATTTCTTGATAGACCCCAATACAATTGCTTCTAGTAAATTAGCAAGGAACCTTAAGAGACTCATTGATCGTGTATCACTTATTGTCGGAGATGGCTTCCTCGGGATTGGGCAGTAAGCAATTTTCCAAACTCTTGAAACAGTCCGCTCCTTGATTGACTGTTCACTAAGTCTATAGACCCGTTCACTTGTGAATTCAGCGACGTACCTGTATAAACAATATAATTAGGATATCTTGCGATAGTTTCTTACTTGAACTTCGTAGCATCAATTGGAACATGGAAAGGAACTGAAGATACAAGATATGGACAATTCACAATACCACTTATAACTTTGTAAAAAAAGACAATGTCATGTATTTTGAGCCTCCTTTCTAAAGTATGTAGTCAGGTTGAAAAAGTCATACAAGTTTACGTAATTGTCATGTTTGTAAATTACAGCGGTTTTAAAGCATGGATGCTTTACAAAAGACTCCTGTAATCGCTCAATTCTATTGATTAAATACCAGCGTCGGGATACCAAACTTTCGAGCAAATAGTCCAGCCGTGAACGAACGAATAGTTACAAAATTTTTAACACACGAACATTGTTGAATGATTTCGTGGTTCTTTTCACAAACCCCATTACGCGATAAGCTTTATTGACCGTGACACTTACATGGTATGAGAACGAAAGATCAAAAGAGAAATTAACAACAAGGTCTTCCGTTTGTTGAACACAACGTAAAGCATTTTAATTTAAAAATTTAGAGAAAGGACCAAAATGTTGTCATTAGTTTATTATTTTCAATATATTTCGTGGCCATCGGACAGTATGATCATGGATGTAGGAAAGGAAGGTTCAATTTTTCAAAGTTATCTAGTCCTCGATGCTAAAACTATGTCACTTGTTTATCAAGACATCCTAGATCACATCATCCCACGCATTGCTTAAAATGAACTTCTCCTTGTTTCCAATTCTATGATGTCTGCTCCATATTGCCTCCTTTGCCACTCTGCTTTTATAGATTACAGATGTACTTTCTTTGTCAATGATTTCTTAGAACTCCAATTGAACTGATGGTCTTCGTTTACGATGTGATTGGATATTTCTGAATGCGTGTCAAATTTTCTTACATTTCTCTTGCGTTCTTCAACTCTTTCTTCCACAGATCTACTTGACTCTCCAACATATTTCCAGGTACATTCGCCACATTCAATCTTGTAAACTACCCCACGTTGCTTAGCTTGATCTGGTCTTTTTCAATGATTTTTCAATGTGGCGAATGTAACTGGAAATATGTTGGAGAGTCAAGTAGATCTGTGGAAGAAAGAGTTGAAGAACGCAAGAGAAATGTAAGAAAATTTGACACGCATTCAGAAATATCCAATCACATCGTAAACGAAGACCATCAGTTCAATTGGAGTTCTAAGAAAATCATTGACAAAGAAAGTACATCTGTAATTATAAAAGCAGAGTGGCAAAGGAGGCAATATGGAGCAGACATCATAGAATTGGAAACAAGGAGAAGTTCATTTTAAGCAATGCGTGGGATGATGTGATCTAGGATGGCTTGATAAACAAGTGACATAGTTTTAGCATCGAGGACTAAATAACTTTGAAAAATTGAACCTTCCTTTCCTACATCCATGATCATACTGTCCGTTGGCCAGCGAAATATATTGGAAAATAATAAACTAATGACAACATTTTGGTCCTTTCTCTAAATATTTAAATTAAATATCCATGGGCTTTTTTGAAAACAACGTAAAGCATGTTCATTGTGAACGCCATCTTCAATTGCTTGATATTGGGATAACAGTGACATTAGTGGATTAGTAAATTTAGTTCCCAAGTGAGCATTCACAGCTTGCCATTGATTCTTTTAGCGCATTCCCTTTGACCAATATAACTTTGACTTTGCTATTTCAGCTTTCACTTTTTACTTCAAACTGTTGTAGGTTAAAAACTCACGACTGTGGAAAACCTCCCACCGCTTGTTTATGAGGTCCTTTATCAGGGGGTGATCCATGGCTTATCACGGGAAGCTAGACGCACACAAGTTGTTGGAATGCTATGACAAACAGCTATTTCAATAAGATCATGGAATATCTCAACTCAGATGAATCTACCTGTCCTGTGAATCATTTGAATGAGAAGAGCAAAACATCCCAAATTAGATAGACGTGATTATAAACTTTCCGAATGACCTGATGACTTGACTGCAACTTGACTTGCGGAATTGCTACAAGTGAGACATGAGAAACACTTATGATTTGTCAAATGGAGCAAATTCTGAAACAATGTAGATACGATCAGCCATATGATCAGACAAAAGAATGTAATGTGACCATAGAGGTAGAGTTTAGTAGAGTGCTGAGTAACCGGCACGCGTGCGTGTTTTCCCTATTCGTCTGCGATCCGATTCTTATCGACGCTGTATGGCAAGAAGCGACATCGGCCATACAGGCACAATCACATCAATCTCCATCAGAGATGGTGATATCGTGCAAATGCATACAACTGTGTTAACAGGAAAACATAGGAGTCAACAATATCATTTCATCGTTTTCTGAATGATACAAGTAGATCGGAGCAATGGGTCATCGCGACGCGTCGGAGAGATTGGCGACCTACAAAATATTCCTTTTTGTGTGGCGAGCATTTTACACTTAATGATTTCCATCCTCCTGATTCGGCGAATCGACGATTATTAAAATCTGATGCCGTGCCAAGTATATTTGACTTTCCTGAACACCTCAAACCTCCAACAGCGAAAAAGCGCCGACTTCTTCATTATAATATTGATCCATCATCGAGTGAGACAGTTACTTGCGCAAGTTGTGACACAAAATGAATCGCATCTTGAGATCAGAAAAATCTCTTTGAAAGATAATAGACAAAGTGAAGCTATCGATTGCGATATTGATATTCCGAAAAAATATTCTCCTGATTTTTTATTGAACAGTGACCTTTTAGAATGGAAACAAAATGTATTACATTACGTCTCTGGTTATATTTCTAGAAAATTACGTACTACTATCCAATGTGAAGACTGTAGTGCCAGTCTTGAATCTCAAACTGACGTTTTCCAAGCCTCTTCATCTCTTCTTCGTCGTAAAGACCGTGGTGGTCTTGTTTATCCTTCTCAAGGCGTCTTCAAAGTCAACAGCCACTGAAAAGACACTGCGTTACGCTATTCCTGGCTTCTCAAGTGGACAAGTTTTGCATTCATTAAAGTTTATTGATTTGAAGGTCGAAACTATCGTCATTACATCTCTCAGTGACAAAATTAAATCAGATATTTTATTTCCTGATCTCAAGAACCATATCTTAGATAAGGAAATCAATGAGAACCACGTGTTGAAACTCGTACGGATGATTATATCGGCTTACGTTCGACTGAGATTTTTCCACTATGCGAAGTCATACAAAGATTCAACTATTTTGAAAAATCGATCGTCTAAAAGAATGGTGCTGAATAAGACAGTTCTTTTCCGAAACATTTGAATCATTTGATTTTGTTAAGATAAAGCAACTTGCAAAAGACGGCAAAAACTTTTCATTTGAAATCGTCAACTTATATGTGAGTAAGATGATCCTGGATAAGATACACTGATCCACGAAATTTTTATGATATTTGAGATAAAAAAAAATAATATATATATACAAGATATCGTCTGCGGATAAGATTAACGTATTCGTAATTATGAAAAAATATTACTTTATCCATATAGGCCTGAAAATTAACTCATACTTGAATTAGTGATTCTGATATTCATTTATATAGTTATTACTTTTAACTTCAATTGAATTTGCGATAGTAAATAAAATAGGAAAATACACATTGGTTATTGCTATTCAAGATCGACATATTTTAGAAACGCGAGGGAAACACTCGTGCAACAATTCTTCAGTCAGTCATCTCATACACTACGCAGTGGTGCGTTCCTCGCGCTTCTTGCCATACAGCTAACTTCATAATCGGCTCGCAGTGAAAAGGCAAGTCAGCACTCTACTAAACTCTATCTCTATGAATGTGACTCTGCTGACCATATGTTGGCTTACTAAAAATATGTCTCATAAAATAATGCAAACACAGGTCATCGACATTGGAATGGTTGAAGTCGCCACAAAGGGCTATATCGTAGTTCGGGTAAATATTAAGACACAAACATATATATCCATTGATAGAATCATTTTTTGAGTCGCACACGAAGGGGGAATATACATTGCAAGGAATATGAAATTTGATGCCAGTAAAATGAGAAATACTTAATATCACATGGTAGTGGAAACATGTATCGTTGAATGGGAACCAAATAGCCACAACTCCTACGATGCGGTCATCACGAATGCATGTGAATCTTTCAAGCTCGACTACGATATTGTCATGCTTATCAGGAGCCAGGTAAATTTATCAATTGCCAGGTTACTTGTCTAAATATATATATATATATATATATATATATATATATATATATATATATACAGTGCGTTCATAAAGTCACTGTGCACCTAATAAATCAATGCATGTGCAGACTTTGCCGCTTAGAAATAGATTGCCACGGCACTATAAAAAGTGAAGTTTCTTGTAGAAACTTCGACTTCTGTGTGATCACAAAATATCTATTTACATACTACAAAAACATTTGAAAATGTCCACCTTGTTCACGAATGCAAATGTCAATTCGACGTCTCATATTCTCAAACATTCGGTGAATTTCCTCGTGCCTGATAGTGTCAATTTTCTGACAAGCTGTTTTCTCTAGACTCCTGTAGATTTTCGTGACCTGCTTCCGTAAACCTCCTGCTTCACCGCTAACCAACAGTAACAGTCCAAGACATTCAAATCCGGTATCTCGGATGCCAAATCCTTCAGAGATAGCTCTTGTTTGAAATATTCCACTAAAATATCGAATTGAGAAATTGACGGTATGGCGCAGTTGCTCCATCTTGCTAGAAATAAGCAGTCAAACTTTCATCGTCACTTAATTCGTCAACGAGTGAAGCAATCATTTTGTCAAATAATTTTTGCAATAATAGTTGAATATCGGCCCAAGCATTCGTATTCTTGACATAAGAGAATGTAATGGCTTCTCAACAAATTCGTGTGGGTTTTCACTAGACCATGTTCGGGAACTCTAGCTTCATCTATGCCTTGATAGATGAAACCAAGCAATATCAGAAAAGAAAGTCTTATCGAGCACATTATTTTCATTTAGATTTTCCTTGAACCAAACGCAGTACTGAAGACGCTTGTCATGATCGGCATCATTCAATTCATGTTGGCCAGAGATGCGTGCGGATATAGGCCTATGTTTCTTTCTTACAGCAGGATGAGCCGCCCCGAGAGATAGACCCACTTCTTGGATAAGCGACGCATCGACTTGTTTGGGCAATGAGTCATGGCTTCAGAAATAACATTTTCAGGAATAACCTTTTTATCGCTTAAGATTAATGGTCGATCTGAGCGTGATGGATCGTGCACCGAGTCAGCTTTTCTGAACTCACTAATTGGACTCCAATCAACATTTCGATGAGGCAAATCAAATGCAGGAAGTCTTTCCAAAAACCCCTTCTTCACTTCATTAGTATATTCCCCATTGGCGCGAAAAACATTTTTGACCAAGAAGTTCTTTTTTCGCATTGACATCACCATGCCTAGCTTCGAAATGCAACGTACAGATCTTCACCGTCAGTAGCTGACAGATGTGAAGTTAAATTTAAATTACAATCATGTTGAATGTCGCAAGCTACTCAATTGCGCTTTCCAAACGAGCCAGTGACTCCGTGCATGTGATAGATATCTACAATTGTAAGATTACGACTGTTTTCTTTGGCAAAACAAAGTTAGAAGAGGTGCACAGTGACTTTATGAACGCACTGTATATATATATATATATATGATTTCATTAAAAGAGTAGTTCTTATTTCATCACTTCTGGACGAACGTTATGGCAAAGAAAGGCACGAAAGATAGGTCCTCTGTGGATGAAAGTCAAAATGTTGAGATAAAAGCTTTAACGAAAATTCTTTGAGGTATCCGCTCTACGCACAAATGCTCCGTTTTTTATGAGAAGATCGTCGCCTGCGTCTCGTCAGTAATGGGCAAAAGACCGTTCCAGGCCACCACAAAATTCAAAAAAATAGTATCTTTAAAAACGACATAAATTCATGAATTTAGACCCTTTTTCAGGTTTTTAAGACCTAAATACATGAATTTAGACCGTTCCAGGCCACCACAAAATTCAAAAAAATAGTATCTTTAAAAACGACAAAATTCATGAATTTAGACCCTTTTTCAGGTTTTTAAGACCTAAATACATGAATTTAGACCGTTCCAGGCCACCACAAAATTCAAAAAAATAGTATCTTTAAAAACGACATAAATTCATGAATTTAGACCCTTTTTCAGGTTTTTAAGACCTAAATACATGAATTTAGACCGTTCCAGGACACCACAAAATTCAAAAAAATAGTATCTTTAAAAACGACATAAATTCATGAATTTGAACCCTTTTTCAGGTTTTTAAGACCTAAATACATGAATTTAGACCGTTCCAGGACACCTAAAATTCAAAAAAATAGTATCTTTAAAAACGACATAAATTCATGAATTTGAACCCTTTTTCAGGTTTTTAAGACCTAAATACATGAATTTAGTCCATTCAAAAAGTACCATTTTTGAAAAATGGTACTTTTTAAAAACGACATAAATTCATGAATTTGAACCCTTTTTCAGGTTATGAAGACCTAAATTCATAAATCGGCTAAAGCCAGAGGAGCTTCGCTCCGATTTGGGCGTTTTTAAAAATACCCAATTTTTCAAATTTTTCAAAATCTCAAAATTTGAGAATTACAATCGGGCGAAGCCCTAGAACCTTCGGTTCGATTTTCACCCTCGCTTAAATCATGACCGTTCCAGGACACCGAAAATCATAAAAGTTGAGAATTTCAAAATTTGAGAATTACAATTGGGCGAAGCCCTAGAACCTTCGGTTCGATTTTCACCCCCAAAATCATGACCGTTCAAGGACAGCGAAAATCATAAAAGTTGAGAATTTCAAATTCATGAATTTTATCCATCTTTCAGGTTTTTAAAATATATCATGTGACTAATAATATTTCTTTAATTGGGGAAGAAACAAAAGTGGAAGAAACAGCAAGAATATATCCTTCAATATCATATGAACGTAGTTCTGCTACCCCCTCCCTTCTGTCTTCTAGGGGTCCCTTAAGAAATTTTTTTATTATAAAATGAGCAACATAAATAAGTTTTTTAAATTATATGGAACGCAAACTACGACAAATTTCGACCTAGAGAAAATCGCAAATGAATTAGGAATAAAGAATTTTCATGTTCTAATGAGAGACGAATTACAATTCCTAAAAAATAAGCCAACAATAACTGTAAATTTCATAACGAATCTTCACACTTCAGACCAAAACGGCGTACATTGGTCAGCAGGTATCTTTAGTAAAAACGGAGATAATTATTATTTTGACTCATACGGGCTTCCACCTACAAATGAAGTAAAAGAATTACTTGGAACGGGAACATACAATACGTTTCAAATTCAAACACCAGGCACTACTTATTGTGGACAATTATGTCTTTATGTTTTATTTAAATTACAGGAAGGAGTACCATTTCTAGATATAATGTTAGAATTGAACGAACCGTAGGTTCTATGGCTACGCCTAACAAGGGAATTTCATTCCCGAAACGTTAGTTCCAATAATAATAATAATGATAATTAAAAATCAGTTCGTTGTAATTCATTTTGATAAAAACGGCCTCTGATATCCTCATTATCTAAATCTTTAATTTCATAAGTAAACGGATAAGTTGGATTTATTTTAGAAATTTCAAATATTTCTTTAGTCCAATAGCCAACAAAGCCTTTTTCAAATTTATTCTTATATTTAAATATTCTAACTCTATCTCCAATTTTAAATTTCGGCTTAAGTTTCTGCAAATTCGGATTACTCTCATTCGAATAATTATTCTCGAATATTTTCTTTCGTATTAAATCAGGGTCGTCAGAAGCATTCTTTGGAGTTTCTTCAATACCAGAATGAACTTTATTATTGTACTCTTCTACAACTCCTGGTAATATCTTCAACCATTTCTGATTTCCTTGCTGAGTAAATTTTTTGAAAATTTTATTTTTTAACGTCCGATTGAATCTTTCTATCACTACAGCTTTTCCTGCGTTTTCAGTTGAATAAACAGTTTCAAATAGTGGCTGAACGTTTCTGTTATAAAATTCCGACCCTTTATCAACAAACAATTTCCTTGGCTTTCTATTACTTTCTTTAAAGATTTCTTCAAACGCATATTTAACTGATAGACCACTTTTATTTTTTAAAGGCTTTACCCAAGCATATCGTGTATATAAATCTATAACGGTCAATGCGTATTTGTAGTCCCTTTCATTCGGCATATGAATAAGATCAGCACTCCAAATATCATCTTTATTAAATACTTTTACTTTTAATAAATATTTAGGCTTTCTATATTCTTTGTGAATTTCAGATGCATAAACGTCTGAATTATGATTTTCATTTAAACCCTGACCGAATAATATTTTAGCTTGTAAAGCTTTCTTAACAAACATTCTTTCAATCTTTTCTCTAAATGTAGGATTTTGAATACTATCTAATTCTTGAATCATCTTCTTGTCAGCTGCATGTCGAGAACTTAGATCATGATTTCGATAAGCTAAATCATGCCTGTAAGCGGCGGCATCTACTCTATTTATTGGTTCTTCACCTGGTTTCGGATTATTATTCTCATCTAGTCTTATATCTAATCGAGTTCCTGGACCGGTATATGAATGACCAGGAAGATGTTTTTCTTTCGAATATTTACTCCAAATAAATCCAGGAAAGTTTTCTAATGTTTTTTGTATATCGCCACCGAAGTGGTGTGGAACTTTGTTCTTGTCACCTCCAATATGCTGACAGTTTGAGTTTTTATTTTTGTTTAATAGATAATTCAATAAATCTAAATTAGAAATTTTTAATTTAATTAAATTTTCGGAATTTTTAGAATTCATTTTAAAAGATAAAAAAAAATTTAAAAGATAAAACAAAAAAAATTGTTTTACCGAATCGGAGCGAAGCTCCTCAGGTTATTACCTTATCATACTAGGACTTAGATATATTCCAGAACCATCTTTAGTTTCTTTAATTTCAATTAAATCATCAACATTGTGGAGAATATTTTTAAGAACTCGTTTTCCTTCATCAACTAATTTTAATTTACTAATAAAATTATCTACTATTCCTTCTCCCCTAGCAACTTTCTCTAACTCTCTGTTATGACGTTTTTGTTCTTCTAATGCTGCCTTCTCTGATTTATTTTTATTTACTGCTTGGACAATACCAGCTGTCCCACCTGCAACACTTCCTGCTGCAGCTATGCCTCCTATTATTAGTGGAATTAATGGGAGAATACCGCCATTCTTTTCTTCTTGTAATTGAATATTCTCTATCATTGGTTTACTTATGTAATACTTTTTTTTGTTAATCGTAATAGTTTTAGGGGTATTTTTGTCAACAATATTACGTAATTTTAATTCAACAGTTTTATTATTATTACTTTTCGCTTGCGACATTTTTAATAAAAAAATTTTAAGTTACCAAAAATTTTAATCTATTCTAGTTATGAAAAAATTTTAATTAACTTATCGGAGCGAAGCTCCTCTGGCTTTAGCCTATCCTTACCATCTTTCCATTAAGAATTTCAATAGAATATTTTACATCTTCTAGCAATAAACCATAAGCCATCAATGAAGTTGTGGAATCTTTCTTTTCAATATTAATTGTTACATCACAACCATTTTTAATAATATCTTCAGATTGTGCACTTAAATCGAAACAGAAAATTGGATATAAATGTCTCCAATCTCCAGGAGTTAATTGTGGTTCAACTCCAAATTCTGTACAAAGATTTCGATAACAATCATATCCTTCCATAAATTGATTATTGGTATCATCGAATCTTAATGGATCAATTGGATATCGAGTTTGATTTAATGAAACTTGTAAACTTCGAATTGTATTAATATGAAAAATATTATTGTTCTTATCAAAACTTGGAGAATTATTTCTTTGAAATGTTAGTAATAAATATCTTGGGGTATTCGCAGTTCTAGTAAAATGCCAGTTAAATCTTTGTTCGGAAAAAGTTACTGAACTAGCAGTACGCTTTAGAAAATTTACTGGAATTGGTTTGTTAGTATTTAATCTTTTTGCAATAGCTGTTTCAACCTCTAAACTAGGAGTAATATGCGTAATCCACCATTCAAGTCTATCAATTTTTAAATATGCTTTTTTCCCAGTCTTACCAAAAAAGTTTAATTCATTATTTGCCGTACGATGAATTATTAATTTAAATTTAAATTGATATGATATTTTGTCATAATCTAAATATCCGAATAATGGAGACAATGACCAAGTTA